>JASTWL010000168.1:0-371495 GCA_035220575.1 Temnothorax rugatulus
CCAACTAACTCACTCTGCCAACAAACTCTGCCAACTAACAAACCTCTGCCAAACAAACTCTGCCAACGAACTCCGCCAAACATACTCTGTTCAAACTAACAAACTCCGCCAACGAACAAACTCTACCAAACTAACTCACTCTGCCAAACAAACTCTGCCAAACTAACTCACTCTGTCAAACAAACTCTGCCAAACTAACTCACTCTGCCAAACAAACTCTGCCAAACTAACTCCGCCAAACAAACGTCTGTCATAAATCTAACAAACTCCGCCAAACTAAACTCCTCTACCAAACTAACTCACTCTGCCAAACAAACTCTGCCAAACTAACTCCGCCAAACAAACTCTGCCAAACTATCAAACTCCGCCAAAACTAAACCACTCCGCCAAACTAACAAACTCTACCAAACTAACTCACTCTGCCAAACAAACTCTGCCAAACTAACTCCGCCAAAAAAACTCTGCCAAACTATCAAACTCCGCCAAACTAAACTCACTCCGCCAAACTAACAAACTCTGCCAAACTAACTCACTCTGCCAAACAAACTCTGCCAAACTAACTCCGCCAAACAAACTCTGTCAAACTACAAACTCCGCCAAACTAAACTCACTCTACCAAACTAACACACTCTGCCAAACTAACTCTGCCAAACTAATAAACTCTGCCAAACTAACTCACTCCTGGCCAAACTACTCTGCCAACTAACAAACTCTGCCAAACTAACTCACTCTGTCAAACAAACTCTGCCAAACTAACTCACTCTGCCAACAACTCTGCCAACTAATCATCCGCCAAACAAACTCTGTCAAACTAACTCACTCTGCCAAACAAACTCTGCCAAACTAAACTCCGCCAAACAAACTCTGTCAAACTAACAAACTCCGCCAAACTAAACTCACTCTACCAAACTAACTCACTCTGCCAAACAACTCTGCCAAACTAACTCCGCCAAACAAACTCTGCCAAACTATCAAACTCCGCCAAACTAAACTCACTCCGCCAAACTAACAAACTCTGCCAAACTACTCACTCTGCCAACAAACTCTGCCAAACTAACAAACTCTGCCAAACAAACTCTGCCAAACTAACCTCCGCCAAACAAACTCTGTCAAACTAACAAACCTCCGCCAACTAACAAAACTCTACCAAACTAACTCAACTCTGCCAAACAAACTCTGCCAAACTAACTCACTCTGTCAAACAAACTCTGCCAAACTAACTCACTCGCCAAACCAACTCTGCAAACGAACTCCGCCAAACAAACTCTGTCACAAAAAAATAAACAAACCTCCGCCAAACTAAAACTCCTCTACCAACTAACTCACTCTGCCAAACAAACTCTGCCAAACTAACTCCGCCAAACAAACTCTGCCAAACTATCAAACTCCGCCAAACTAAACTCACTCCGCCAAACTAACAAACTCTACCAAACTAACTCACTCTGCCAAACAAACTCTGCCAAACTAACTCCGCCAAACAAACTCTGCCAAACTATCAAACTCCGCCAAACTAAACTCACTCCGCCAAACTAACAAACTCTGCCAAACTAACTCACTCTGCCAAACAAACTCTGCCAAACTAACTCCGCCAAACAAACTCTGTCAAACTAACAAACTCCGCCAAACTAACTCACTCTACCAAACTAACACACTCTGCCAAACTAACTCTGCCAAACTAACAAACTCTGCCAAACTAACTCACTCTGCCAAACAAACTCTGCCAAACTAACAAACTCTGCCAAACTAACTCACTCTGCCAAACAAACTCTGCCAAACTAACTCACTCTGCCAAACAAACTCTGCCAAACTAACTCCGCCAAACAAACTCTGTCAAACTAACAAACTCCGCCAAACTAAACTCACTCTACCAAACTAACTCACTCTGCCAAACTAACTCTGCCAAACTAACTCCGCCAAACAAACTCTGCCAAACTAACTCACTCTGCCAAACAAACTCTGCCAAACTACCTCCGCCAAACAAACTCTGTCAAACTAACAAACTCCGCCAAACTAAACTCACTCTACCAAACTAACTCACTCTGCCAAACAAACTCTGCCAAACTAACTCCGCCAAACAAACTCTGTCAAACTAACAAACTCTGCCAAACTATCAAACTCCGCCAAACTAAACTCACTCCGCCAAACTAACAAACTCTGCCAAACTAACTCACTCTGCCAAACAAACTCTGCCAAACTAACTCCGCCAAACAAACTCTGCCAAACTATCAAACTCCGCCAAACTAAACTCACTCCGCCAAACTAACAAACTCTGCCAAACTAACTCACTCTGCCAAACAAACTCTGCCAAACTAACAAACTCTACCAAACTAACTCACTCTGCCAAACTAACTCTGCCAAACTAACAAACTCTGCCAAACTAACTCACTCTGCCAAACAAACTCTGCCAAACTAACTCACTCTGCCAAACAAACTCTGCCAAACTAACTCCGCCAAACAAACTCTGTCAAACTAACAAACTCCGCCAAACTAAACTCACTCTACCAAACTAACACACTCTGCCAAACTAACTCTGCCAAACTAACAAACTCTGCCAAACTAACTCACTCTGCCAAACTAACTCTGCCAAACTAACAAACTCTGCCAAACTAACTCACTCTGTCAAACAAACTCTGCCAAACTAACTCACTCTGCCAAACAAACTCTGCCAAACTAACTCCGCCAAACAAACTCTGTCAAACTAACAAACTCCGCCAAACTAAACTCACTCTACCAAACTAACTCACTCTGCCAAACAAACTCTGCCAAACTAACTCCGCCAAACAAACTCTGCCAAACTATCAAACTCCGCCAAACTAAACTCACTCCGCCAAACTAACAAACTCTGCCAAACTAACTCTGCCAAACTAACAAACTCTGCCAAACTAACTCACTCTGTCAAACAAACTCTGCCAAACTAACTCACTCTGCCAAACAAACTCTGCCAAACTAACTCCGCCAAACAAACTCTGTCAAACTAACAAACTCCGCCAAACTAAACTCACTCTACCAAACTAACTCACTCTGCCAAACTAACTCTGCCAAACTAACAAACTCTGCCAAACTAACTCACTCTGCCAAACAAACTCTGCCAAACTAACTCACATCTGCCAAACAACTCTGCCAAACTAACCCGCCAAACAAACTCTGCCAAACTATCAAACTCCGCCAAACTAAACTCACTCCGCCAAACTAACAAACTCTGCCAAACTAACTCACTCTGCCAAACAAACTCTGCCAAACTAACAAACTCTGCCAAACTAACTCACTCTGCCAACAAACCTCTGCCAAACTAACTCACTCTGCCAAACAAACTCTGCCAAACTAACTCCGCCAACAAACTCTGTCAAACTAACAAACTCCGCCAAACTAAACTCACTCTACCAAACTAACTCACTCTGCCAAACAAACTCTGCCAAACTAACTCCGCCAAACAAACTCTGCCAAACTATCAAACTCCGCCAAACTAAACTCACTCCGCCAAACTAACAAACTCTGCCAAACTAACTCACTCTGCCAAACAAACTCTGCCAAACTAACAAACTCTGCCAAACAAACTCTGCCAAACTAACTCCGCCAAACAAACTCTGCAAACTAACAAACTCCGCCAAACTACAAACTCTACCAAACTAACCACCCTCTGCCAAACTAACTCTGCCAAACTAAACAAACTCTACCAAACTAACTCACTCTGCCAAACTAACCTCTGCCAAACTAACAAACTCTGCCAAACTAACTCACTCTGCCAAACAAACTCTGCCAAACTAACTCACTCTGCCAAACAAACTCTGCCAAACTAACTCCGCCAAACAAACTCTGTCAAACTAACAAACTCCGCCAAACTAAACTCACTCTACCAACTAACTCACTCTGCCAACTAAACTCTGCCAAACTAACTCCGCCAAACAACTCACTCTGCCAAACTAAACTCCGCCAAACTAAACTCACTACTCCGCCAAACTAACAATACTCTGCCAAACTAACTCACTCTGCCAAACAAACTCTGCCAAACTAACAAACTCTGCCAAACAAACTCTGCCAAACTAACTCCGCCAAACAAACTCTGCCAAACTAACAAACTCCGCCAAACTAAACTCACTCTACCAAACTAACTCACTCTGCCAAACAAACTCTGCCAAACTAACTCACTCTGCCAAACAAACTCTGCCAAACTAACTCACTCTGCCAAACAAACTCTGCCAAACTAACTCCGCCAAACAAACTCTGTCAAACTAACAAACTCCGCCAAACTAAACTCACTCTACCAAACTAACTCACTCTGCCAAACAAACTCTGCCAAACTAACTCCGCCAAACAAACTCTGCCAAACTATCAAACTCCGCCAAACTAAACTCACTCCGCCAAACTAACAAACTCTGCCAAACTAACTCACTCTGCCAAACAAACTCTGCCAAACTAACTCCGCCAAACAAACTCTGCCAAACTATCAAACTCCGCCAAACTAAACTCACTCCGCCAAACTAACAAACTCTGCCAAACTAACTCACTCTGCCAAACAAACTCTGCCAAACTAACTCCGCCAAACAAACTCTGTCAAACTAACAAACTCCGCCAAACTAAACTCACTCTACCAAACTAACACACTCTGCCAAACTAACTCTGCCAAACTAACAAACTCTGCCAAACTAACTCACTCTGCCAAACTAACTCTGCCAAACCAAACTCTGCCAAACTAACTCACTCTGCCAAACTAACACTCTGCCAAACTAACTCACTCTGCCAAACAAACTCTGCCAAACTAACTCCGCCAAACAAACTCTGTCAAACTAACAAACTCCGCCAAACTAAACTCACTCTACCAAACTAACTCACTCTGCCAAACTAACTCTGCCAAACTAACTCCGCCAAACAAACTCTGCCAAACTAACTCACTCTGCCAAACAAACTCTGCCAAACTAACTCCGCCAAACAAACTCTGTCAAACTAACAAACTCCGCCAAACTAAACTCACTCTACCAAACTAACTCACTCTGCCAAACAAACTCTGCCAAACTAACTCCGCCAAACAAACTCTGCCAAACTATCAAACTCCGCCAAACTAAACTCACTCCGCCAAACTAACAAACTCTGCCAAACTAACTCACTCTGCCAAACAAACTCTGCCAAACTAACTCACTCTGCCAAACAAAACTCTGCCAAACTAACTCCGCCAAACAAACTCTGTCAAACTAACATAACTCCGCCCAAACTAACAAACTCTAGCCAAACTAACTCACTCTGCAAAACAAACTCCTGCCAAACTAACTCACTCTGTCCAAACAAACTCTAGCCAAACTAACTCACTCTGCCAAACAAACTCTGCCAAACCCACTCCGCCAAACAAACTCTGTCAAACTAACAAACTCCGCCAAACTAAACTCACTCTACCAAACTAACTCACTCTGCCAAACAAACTCTGCCAAACTAACTCCGCCAAACAAACTCTGCCAAACTATCAAACTCCGCCAAACTAAACTCACTCCGCCAAACTAACAAACTCTACCAACTAACTCCGCTCTGCCAAAACAAACTCTGCCAAACTAACTCCGCCAAAAAAACTCTGCCAAACTAACAAACTCTGCCAAACTAACTCACTCTGCCAAACAAACTCTGCCAACTAACTCACTCTGCCAAACAAACTCTGCCAAACTAACTCCGCCAAACAAACTCTGTCAAAACTAACAAACTCCGCCAAACTAAACACTCTACCAAACTAACACACTCTGCCAAACTAACTCTCGCCAAACTAACAACTCTGCCAAACTAACTCACCTGCACAAACAACTCTGCCAACTAACAAACTCTGCCAAACTAGACTCACTCTGCACATAACTAAACTCAGCCAAACAAACTCTGCCAAACTAAACTCCGCCAAACAAACTCTGTCACAACTACAAACTCCGCCAAACTAAACTCACTCTACCAAACTAACACACTCTGCCAAACAAACTCTGGCCAAACTAACAATCTCGCCAAATAAATAACTCTGCCAAACTAACAAACTCTGCCAAACTAACTCACTCTGCCAAACAAACTCTGCCAAACTAACTCACTCTGCCAAACAAACTCTGCCAAACTAACTCCGCCAAACAAACTCTGTCAAACTAACAAACTCCGCCAAACTAAACTCACTCTACCAAACTAACTCACTCTGCCAAACAAACTCTGCCAAACTAACTCCGCCAAACAAACTCTGCCAAACTATCAGACTCCGCCAAACTAAACTCACTCCGCCGAACTAACAAACTCTGCCAAACTAACTCACTCTGCCAAACAAATTCTGCCAAACTAACAAACTCTGCCAAAGTAACTCACTCTACCAAACAAACTCTGCCAAACTATCAAACTCCGCCAAACTAAACTCACTCCGCCAAACTAACAAACTCTGCCAAACAAACTCTGCCAAACTAACAATCTCCGCCAAACTAACAAACTCTGCCAAACTAACTCACTCTGCCAAACTAACTCTGCCAAACAAACTCACTCTGCCAAACTAACTCACTCTGCCAAACTAAACTCAGTGAGTTTGGCAGAGTTTGGCAGAGTTTGTTCGGCAGAGTTTGTTTGGCAGAGTGAGTTTGTTCGGCAGAGTTTGTTTGGCAGAGTGAGTTTGTTTGGCAGAGTTTGGCAGAGTTTGGGAGAGTTTGTTTGGCAGAGTGAGACACATACACAATCGAACATACATGATGATATTTAAATATCATCCCAGTCGACACAGAGCATCAGTGACATTACCTCTATGTTATAATTTTGCATTCAGTAATTTTAATGTAATACAACAACATATGTTAATTACATTTACATTGAATGCGAAATTATAATGTACATGTAATGTCACTGATGCTCTGTGTCGACTAGAATCGTTTTTCACCTTATTCACGTTATTCGCTTTATATTCTCACTTAATTTCTTTTTACTTATATTTTTAGTAATTTATCATCTTTATTAAATTTTATTTTAATAAAATACTACAATGTATTTTATACTTACATTTGGATGTACAGTAATACGATTTATGCTATTTAAATACACACGCGCGCACATATGTCAAAGAGGTACGTAAACTGACAGCTTTACTACTTAAACAGTGGTACTAACTCTTAGAAACTAAAATTAATCGTATAGAGATTTTCGTTCGTACCAACATTACCCCCACCACTTTTCGGGAAACTGTCGCCTAACCTAAATATAGGTATGTTGCTTGCACTTTTTACACTTGAAATCATCGCTTTCTCTTTCTCCAACGCCCAATGTATATTTATCTCGTTTTAAGTGCACGAATTTTTGAGAATTTCAAGCTACATGAACAAATCTTATTTATACTGCGCGTTCTTCTATCTTAATTAGTTAATTTCTATCAATGCAGATTCACTTTTTATGATCTCGGTTTAACTTTTATTTTTTATCTTTTTCCAATCCTTGAAATTAGAGAAAGGTAAACAGTAAAAAAATTCTTAAAACTAGAAAAAATGTAAGTTGAACTGAGATTAAAGTTAATCTATAGCATCCAACAATACAACAAATAAGACCAATCACAATCGAGGAATTTTCGAGGATAAGGCTGCGTTCCGAAACTCTCAGCTACGATTGGTCGACTCGCTTCTCTGTGCACCACAACTTTTGCGCAGGACCTGCCTTCTATCTGCCTTAATTACTTTTGATTTCGTAGGGGTGGTCAGGGTGGTCTATCGGACGTGATAGTGGAGTAAAGTGGAGTATCTGTCCGACGGAGTTCTTGTCGTGGAATTCTCAAATTGATCTGATATAATCTAATCTCGGATATGGCATAATGATTGGCGCATGTAGATAAAACACGAGGACGTTCCTTTAAAAATGGTAAGCTCACGAGCGATATGCGTGCAACACAAGTTGACAAGATAACCTCATCTCGCCTGAGGAATGAAACGTCATGTGAAAGGGAAGTTTAGAAGTAGGCTCCTAAAATACGCAGTTTCACGTGCATGACCAACGTCAACATACTTTTCGCGCTTAACTCGTCCGCAAGACGATGTTCGTAACGTCCACGCTTTGCCCGCGAGGGCGAGAAAAAGTTGTCATATGGTGTCCCCAAGTGCATTGTACTGTGGTATTCATTTCATTTATTTGTGCGTCTTTTTTTTTATACACTTTGTTTCGAAGTCGTTTTTCAGGAATGATTTCATTTCGACAGTGTCAGTTTGGCATGGTGTGTGTAATCGATGTTCTAACAAATCTCATTTATTTTCCGAACAAGAAGATGCAAATCACAAATATATAATCGTTGAGAGACAGTTTGTGAGGAAAAACCAATGTTTCTCTCACAAGAAATTTTTTGTTACGCGTACAACGTATGGCACACCTGTGTAATCTATAACGGATCAAGTATCTGAAGCAATTTTGCTGTATCACGAATATATGTCATTCTAATTAGGCCTGTTCTTTTTAGCTGAACCCCTTGCACGGTTCATCTTTCTTCTTTTCCTCTTCACGTTGGAGAGAAAAGGAGAAAAGACGAGATGCACTGTGCAAGAAGTTCAGCTGAAAGGAACATGCCTGTTATATCATGTAGCGTCCACTTGGAGGATTAAAGAGGATTACAGTAAAGCTGATTAAGCTACATATTAATGACGCGCTCGTAAATAGAATATTTAGTACCGTGCATGGCACTGTTAGCTCTCGATTTCTCTCTGCCGCATAGAGTCTTGATGACGGATCCTCGTATCTCTCTTTCAAGACGGTAAAACGGGTAAAATAATATCTTGCTTGTGTAAAATTAGATTATCATGATGCCATGGAGAAGTTTCCGCTGAAAGGTACAGCGTCCTTGAACTCGGCAATTCTTCATTCGAATGCAAATGCCGTTACAACATATCGTTCGGTTGATGCAAAGGTATGTTGTTGGTTCCAATCTGCATCTTCTTGCTTTGCACATTTATAGGCCACTGTGCCTAGATCAATATCTTTTTGTAAAATGTGTAATGTTTATCTTATTTTTCCTTAACAGTTCTCTGCATGTTATCATATGTTTCTTACATGTATTAATATTTTATGTATACTCGTATGTACTAAAAGTTGTTGAGATTATTTAAAAATCATCATGTTTTATCTCTATAAACTTTGTTTAATGTATCTTTTTGTTTTAAAATTATCAGTGTTTAAACCACAGCTAAACTACAGAAGTCGACATTGTTGTTAAGTGAAGGCAGAATCTGTAGATATAGCTGATAAATCTTGTGTTTTCAGAATATAAAGTATGGTGACATTACAGAGGATGTACGACTACGAACCGGAACTGTAAGACGCGAGACAAATCTAAGTAGCGACGACGACATGCTGGATATCAATCATCACACATCTCATTCGGATAATAACGTGTTGTCAGATTGCGTCCGCATCGACGATGCATCTTCCCATAGTAAGTTTCAAGTTATTTTAATCGATTTCGCACACGCACGATTTCGAATTATATTACGTAGTGCTTTTATTTATTTTTAGCGAGCATTATAAAGAAGTGTAAAAGAAATTTTGCAAAACTAAATGTAAATCCATTTGCATAATTTTGTCACGGAGTTTAGTAGTCTTATACCTATTGGTGTCTGTATCCCTAGCATGAAATATCGTCATACTTTATCTCTTCCTACCGAAGAAACTTGAGGGACATCTGTTGATCTGTTCATCTTATCTGTTGATCCGCTCATCTGATCTGTGGTTTATCCCGAGTGATACCGGTTAAACAATCGAGCCAAATTTATTTGCACTTGCGGCATGTCATAGTGGCAAAATGTGTAAGTTAACACGACTAATTGCCAATCTAACGCCAATTTAACTCATTAATAAAAAGAACTATAGATACGATATAGTTTTGATTCGATAATAACCAAATAGATATATCGATTCTAAACCTATTTATCTGGAGAAGATATTTTTCAAACTGATAGAGTATTTACACTATTACTGATTGTAAAAATGGAGTTTTATATGCATAAATCTAGTATGATGTCTTTGTCTTTTCGGCAGAATATGATATATAATTTGTAAAGTGCTTCTAATCATGTATAATTAAAATAAAATTGATTTCTAATTATGGAGGTATTTTCAAAGATTTATTTAGTATTTCTCTCAAAGACATTTTTCACTCTTTTTATACATGTCCCACAATTCATTACAAAGTGAAAAACTGGTAAGTATTTATGTGTATGTGTTATATGTATTTAATGCTGAAATTTAGTTTGTTAACTCATAACAGTTAAATGTAATGTGTGTACGTTTTTCGTTTTGCTCTCTATTTTAAAATCTTACCTCAACTATTATATCTAATATATTGGATTTTTTTAATAAATTGAGAGTTGAATTGACAGTTGATAGTAAAAAAGATGATAGATTAATAAGAAAAATAAGAAAAATATTTGCTAATCTCTGACATATACACAATATTCTGAGCTATACTATTCATGTAATCATTAAACCTTTTTGTATATACATAACAATAATCATATCTAAAATAATATTAAAAAATACAATTTTCTAAGTCAAGTATTAAAAAAATATTTCATTGTTATGAAATTTTGTAAATTTATTTTAATAGTTTCAGTTGACTCTGATGACATACCTGGCATCGGGCAGTATGATGATTTCCATACTATCGATTGGCAGCGGGATATCGCGCGGGATCGGATGCGACATCGTTATATCGTGAAGAAGAAGCACGATTCTATCTGGGGTTTGATAAAAGGAGCTCACGACGCATGGTCGGGATGGCTGTGTGTTTTACTAGTTGGGCTTTTTACGGGAGTGGCGGCTGGTGTTATAGATATTGGCGCTTCCTGGATGACAGATCTCAAATTCGGTATCTGTCCACAAGCTTTCTGGCTAAATAAAGAGCAATGTTGTTGGAGCTATAATGAAACTACGTTCGATGGTGGAAACTGTTCACAGGTAAATATATATCTCTATTCAATTTCAGTCACAAATTTATTACAATTTCGAAAGCTATATTTTATTAATTAAAATTTTTTCTAGTTAATTTAATAGATATAATATCTTTTTTGTAGTGGAGGACATGGCCCCAAGTATTTGGTCAGTCAAAAGAGGGTGCAGGGCCTTATACGATATCATATTTATTTTATACAGCATGGGCACTTCTGTTTGCAGCACTTTCTGCATCTCTAGTGCGAATGTTTGCTCCATACGCTTGTGGCTCTGGAATACCCGAAGTAAATTTATCAAGTTTTTCTTTTTCAGAAATATTATACATAATCTAATTATATAGTATAATAAGTATATAATCTAGTAAATTAATGTATTTACTTTAGGATTCTTACATTAAATGTTTATTTACACTTTCCTATATATTCCTTTTTTTTTTTTTTTTTCAGATAAAAACTATTTTGAGTGGTTTTATTATCCGCGGATATCTCGGTAAATGGACACTGATTATTAAGTCAGTAGGTCTGATTCTTTCCGTATCGGCGGGTTTAAGTTTGGGAAAGGAAGGTCCCATGGTACACATTGCATGCTGTATAGGAAATATATTTTCTTATCTATTTCCAAAGTATGGTAGGAATGAAGCAAAAAAGAGAGAAATTTTATCTGCCGCAGCCGCGGCGGGAGTTTCCGTCGCTTTTGGAGCACCGATTGGCGGTGTTCTGTTTAGCTTGGAAGAGGTATTTGAAAAATAAATATAATAATCTTATGTTTTAAAGAGCGACTACAATGTTTTTTCAAGGCTAGAGATATCTTAGTAAAATATACAGAGTAATTTTTAATTATATGTCAATATACCCGAAATAAATTTAGAATTCAAAACGAGAAAAAATGTCATAAATCATATGTGTTCATGTATGCACGTGTACATGAATAATAATGTACTTATATTTTGAAATTATGTTATAAAAATTATGTTTGTTTTAGGTCAGCTATTATTTTCCATTAAAAACTTTATGGCGATCGTTCTTCTGTGCTTTGATAGCTGCTTTTGTACTACGCTCCATAAATCCATTCGGAAATGAACATTCAGTACTGTTTTATGTAGAATATAATAAACCTTGGATATTCTTTGAATTGATTCCTTTCGTCATGCTCGGTATAATTGGGGTACGTAACTTTCATTATATATTATAAAATTTTTCAAAAGCATGTATTTATAAGAGCGAATTTTCGATAGGGAATAATAGCAACGTTATTTATCAAAGCAAATTTATTTTGGTGCCGATATCGTAAAACTTCCAAACTGGGACAATATCCTGTTACTGAAGTGTTAATTGTAACAGTGGTAACAGCAGTAATTGGATATCCTAATCCATACACAAGGATGAACACTAGTCAACTCATTTACTTGTTGTTCAGCCAATGTGGAGTGTCAAATGCGGATATGTTATGGTTAGTAAATAAGAAAAGATTTTAATATTAATTTAGTGATTTTATTTAAATTATTCTATATTGAAGATATCACGTAACTTTAAATTACTATAAATACACAAATTTAACGATTGCATCAATTTTTATCGTCAAGATACAAAATTAACATATATTATTGGATGTATTTAAATTATTCGAGAAATTCTCTGCTCAACAGTGATTACAATAGAAACTTCACCGCTGTGAAATCTGCAATCGAAATTGCCGCAGCTGGTCCAGGAGTCGACAAAGCTATATGGCTACTCGTGCTGGCGCTCATACTAAAACTCATTATGACAATATTCACATTCGGCATGAAAGTTCCATGCGGTTTGTTTATTCCTTCTCTCTGTCTGGGAGCGATAATGGGTCGTATCGTCGGAATAGGAATGGAACAACTCGCTTACAATTATCCTCACATATGGATGTTCAGCGAGGAGTGTTCCATGGGTGTCGACTGTATAACACCTGGACTGTACGCGATGGTCGGGGCTGCTGCTGTTCTTGGGGGTGTGACTAGAATGACGGTCTCTTTAGTCGTCATCATGTTTGAATTAACGGGCGGCGTGCGGTATATCGTACCTTTAATGGCTGCAGCCATGGCGAGTAAATGGGTCGGCGATGCTCTCGGGAAACAAGGCATCTATGATGCTCATATTGGCTTGAATGGATATCCATTTCTGGATAGCAAGGATGAGTTTCAACATACGACTCTGGCAGCGGATGTCATGCAACCCAAGTAAGCACAAAACGATATATGTAAAAATGTTTCCGTATATTTTAAGATTGTGTGCATGCATACATATATATATTCTTGTTAACTTTTAGACGAAACGAAGCTCTTCACGTTCTTACTCAAGATTCGATGACGGTTGAAGATGTAGAGAACTTGCTTAAAGAAACGGAACATAATGGTTTTCCTGTAATAGTCTCGAAAGAATCTCAATATCTAGTTGGTTTTGTTTTACGACGGGACCTCAATCTTGCCATTGCCAATGCCAAGCGAATGATCGAAGATATTAGCAGGCAATCGTTAGTTGTCTTTACTAATGGAAACAATATCCAAAGTCATTCGCCACCGCCCTTGAAATTAAAAAAGATATTGGATATGGCCCCTATCACTATCACAGACCAAACTCCCATGGAAACTGTAGTTGATATGTTTAGAAAATTGGGATTACGTCAAACTCTAGTTACGCATAACGGGTATGTATGTAAGTCATTTATATTAACATAGTCTTTGTGTGTTTAACTAATATCAAGATTTCTCATGCAGGCGATTACTAGGTGTAATTACAAAGAAAGACGTTCTGAGGCATGTAAAGCAGCTCGACAATGAGGATCCAAATTCAGTTTTATTTAATTAAACATTGCTGCTGCAAATAGCCAACTTGAGATTATGAATTCGATGCATTAGCATAATAAAATGAAAAACATATACAGAGATAATTTATATGAATTTAATTATATAAAATGTATTTTATCTACTCCGTCAATCTATCTGCACACTTAAATTATTATAACACTGTATGTAATTAGATAGAAATAAGCGTGCAATAGGTTTAGATTATTAAATTTGTATATTCATCTTTATTTGAATGAGAAATAGGGAAAAAAATTTTTTTCTTTACCATATTTTACCATATCTGGTCGTATACTGCGACTAGAATTATATTTTTCACATTGTAGTCAATAATGAATCAAATTGACAATTCGTGATGTAAATGATTTACTATGTACGTAAAAAAAAGATGTACGTAGTGAATTATTTATATCGAATTTTATTCATTATTGGCGGTAATGTGAATATTGTTATGATATACATTTTTTTGAATGGCATTGTAATTGCATAAATATACGTTGTATATGATATTTCTTATGATATTAAGTTAATGATAAGTATATATTGTTTAACAATATGTATCTTACCATTATCCTAAGTGTATTTTTACCCCGCATATCTATTTCATGATTCTGCGTGATTGATTTCACTTATTTGCTATCATTTTATCTCAATACATTTTTTTATAAATCTATTTTTAAATATTAGATTCGCATTTCCGTCGTTCACAAGATAACTCTCTTGAAATAACGCTCTTAATTAAATTCTTTATATGTTAATCCAACGTATATTTATATGTTAGCTATAAAACACAGATCCGTCATTTCAGAAAAACTTTTATGAAATAGATAATATATATAGTTAAATATCTTCATACATAATTTATTTCGAAGTAATTTTTAGTAGCCATTACTTAATTCAAATTAAAAATTATTAAATTAAATTAAGATATTACAAGTTTTTTTTATACATGCAATATAATTATTCCATTTCGCGTGTATGTATATACTTACGCGTGTAGAGCATACAGAGCATCGAATATTAAAATGAATCAAATTTCATGTAAAATAAAGAAAATTATTTCTCTAAAATCTCCAAACATAACTGTATTTCTCAACAACGCAATGAACAAATGTATGACAAATAAAAAAAATAATATACATACACATGTGTGTGTACAATTTTGTATTATATGTTACATATATTATATACACACACTCGTATACACATATATAATATGAAGTTTTATGCATATGTACATACATTCATATATACATACATACATATATAGGGAACTTTATATTATATATGTACATATGTAAAATATATGTATGTAATATATGATACGTGTGTACTAATATTTACAAAACTACAATATGTTATATGTACACATATTTATTATCCATATTTTAACATGTAGATATAATTCTCGATAACAATCAACGAATCTATAATCCCTTATTTTTCTTTTGGTACTATTAGCCCCTTGAGAACGTCGAAACTATTTCCATCCGAATGTACAGTAAACATGCCCTTTTTTCCTTGTACTAACAAATATCCGTAATTATCAATACCTAATATCGTAACATGTTCTCTTCTTC
The DNA here is from genome assembly GCA_035220575.1 of Temnothorax rugatulus. Taxonomy (NCBI): domain Eukaryota; kingdom Metazoa; phylum Arthropoda; class Insecta; order Hymenoptera; family Formicidae; genus Temnothorax; species Temnothorax rugatulus. Next base: position 15,316 of record JASTWL010000168.1, read on the forward strand.
CATTTATAAATGTTACCATGACATTTGAATTCCTAAAAAAGAATATATGTATGTACGTATGTGTGAATACTGTGAAAATATTATTATATGAACATTAACAAAGTGAAGTTAAAGTATGATGGCTATTTACGTGTGCAACCAATATTTGTAGTAGAGTTGGTAGAAGTGATCTGTTTTGCCGCTATGTAGAATATCTAATAAAATTTCCATTTCATTGAATACCATCGCCAAGTACTTTTCACAAGAGAACGTTTCCAACTTTGTACCATATTTTTGATTATATTGCAGAATTGCATCATTAATGCAAGTTGTGGGTTTACTATTGGAAAGATTTATACCAGCACCTGAAATATATATTTACATTCGTTTTAAGTGGATTAAATTATGACAAATTATCCATAAAATTTATATTTTATTTGTGATTGATGTTACATACCAATATTGCAGATGAACATTGCTCCACCATCTTCCGCCAGCGTAGAAACGATTATACCACCAATCTTGATCGAATTACCAATATATATGTCGTTAGGCCACTTTATTCTGAGATCAATATCCTAAAATAAATTAGTTATTAATTATTAGTCATTAATTTCATAAAATAAATTGTATTATATGAAGAGTCAGAATTTTTATAGAGATGAAGATCTCTCATAGTTTGTAATAGGAAAATAAAAAAATACCTCGTATCCTTTAATAGATCTTACAGCTGACACAAGTGCTACAGCAGCAACATGTTGAAGAATTGAGATATAATGACCGATACTCGACATTATAGAAATATGTATTTGTAAAGTGAACATAGCACAACCCTTTGGACTGAGCCATTTATTAGAATATCGCCCTGGAAATGACGTAGCCATTATACTATTTCTGCATATAATCAAAAATGAAAAATAGTACCTCGTCCATCTGCTTGGTGTCGTGGAATAACTGTCAGTCCATGTTCTAATCGAGCGTCGATCGCATTCATAGATGATGTTAAGATATCCGCGTATATTACTAAGCGTCCTAATTCCTTTGTATAGAGATTCTGAAAATAAATTTCGAATTTAATGATGAAAATTGTTTTTTTTTTTTTTTTTCAACTCATTTAGCTATATGTCAAAGTTACACACAGTGCATAAAATGATTTAATCTCTAAATATGCACAATTATTGTTAATATATTGGAAGGTTGGTACACTAATTAATCAAATTAGAAGAATTTACCTCAAAATAATCAACGGTCGAGAAATTAGGCGGGCACATATGCATCATAATAGGAAGGAAATTAGCTGATGGTGATTGCACATTTTCGTTGTTTGCGCAAAATTGAATTTCCATTCCTGACATTTTTAATACGTTATTCCCACTCATTTTATCCTTTAATTTTTCAAGCATCTTAAGCTTCATCTACGAATGTATAACGTCATATTGTGTATGTGTACATATGTAGTCATTAATAAATCATAGCATTTAGCTGCTAATTATATAATTGAGATATTATTTTATCAGGATTGGTCATTCTTAAATACATTTATGTACCTCAAATTTGCCTAAAAAGTAACCTGGAGTGTACCGAACAGATCTTTGACTTGTATCACGATTTACATCTAGTCCTAAATGTGTGCTCAGCAGATCGCTGATTATCTCCAAACGTGCAACATTACTCTTCTTCAACACATCAAATTTATCCCCCTCGTACACATATTGCATTGGATCTATCTCTAAATGGATTTGGGAGAACACAACTTTACCACCACTACTAGGCAGAGTTGCAAGCAATATGCTTGGACTGTGCCACGTTTCTTCTTTGCCCAATACTTTTACATCGAACGAATGTAAATTCCCTTTTTTGTCCTTAACGCTAGTCGACGTTGGAGGATTCAGCGCAGACGCCCTACAAAAGTAACATCTTGGATAATTACTTTTTTTTTCTAATATTTTAATCTAATACTATTTTAATCTAATATTATTTTTCTCTTTCCCGCGATATAATTATATTTTATTTTATTAATACAGAGAAGATATTACCTTGTATCTTCGTGATCTTGAGAAAAACGAGTTCGTATGGGAGATGCGTGGTAGCAAAAAATGTGATGCATCATACGCACTCGTTTCCATTTACCGTACGAAAAGTGAACGAGCTCATTTTCACGCACTTCCGCAGTCTTGAACGATGGTAGCAAAATGTGCAGCATGTCGGAGTATAACGCTAGGAGTTTACCTCCGCGTATAACGTATTCTACAAGATGAGCACCGAGCTCTGCACCAACATTACCGCAAAGAACAACCAAAGAAACCTGATCTATCCAAACCTTGCAACGATCATATTCCCCTTTAGAAAATACATGGATGACATACCTAGGAAAGATAAATCAATCGTTCATAAACTAATGATTATTGAAATAGATAATTAACTGCAGAAACAAGTTGTTAAAACTCATTAAGTTTTAATAACTTATTAAAACTTATAAATTCTAATCCATATAATATAAAACTAACATAACATACCTATCTTCCTCTAGCACTCTTGATAATAAATTCTGTAAATTGTCGGTCGCGCCTAGGCTATCCGCACAGACGAGTACATTTGGTGGTTTAATCACCTTACTAGGGTTTTCTTCTTCTTCCAATCCAGAACTTCTGTAAATTAATATGATTCATAAAAATCACGTTTTTCTTTTCTATTGTTCATAATATGAGTACAGTAAGTATATCATTAAATATTCTCCACCCTCATATACTTTTTTTTATTTTTATAGATATATTATACTAACTTGGAATCAGTTTCTCTAGTAGACTTGCTTTGATCAGTATGTTCAGATTCTTCATCGTCGGTATTGTCTTTTTTCTCCGTGTCAGGTAAATGAACGTTAGTATAATTTTTAGATGTGCCTTGAGTAACAGCTAAGAGCACATCCTCTGGTAAATGGTTTAAATTATATGGCTTTTTTGTTAATCCTACATGCTGTTTGGTTGGTGACGAATTACATGTTGCTGGTGCAGAATTAGATGAATTAGCATCTAAAAGATATAAAAATAAAAATTATACTTATGAATTTTTTTTACGGGCAATTGCGTAATATCCTTCCAATATACCAATGTCTTTCATAACTTCTGCAAAGAATTCGTCTGTAAATTCGGTGTTCAAATTATTATCTTGTGACTGTACACTCATACCACGTACTCTAACAACCTCTTTAGGCTTGTGTTTTTGCTGGGAAGTTTTTCCTTGGGCTGCATCGCATAATGCATAAAAACTATCTGTAAAAAGTATATAGTGATATAATCATTACACGTTAGAAGATATGTCGCAACAAATACAAGAGTTAAATTATTGCAACTTGCTTTTATTTGGCGGTGGACCGAGGTGTCCAGTATCACTGTAAATACGCGGTTTTCCCGATACCAAAACAGCTGGAAAAAAAAAATAAAACAAAATGAAGCAAGTGAATGTCAAGTTATCGAAGTATGTTAGATTTCGAGATGCAAGAATAATATATACATTGAACACGTGTTATAAATAAGCCATTGTTAATGCAATATTGTCCCTGCATGATCCCAGTTATGAAGCTCGTAATATGTTCTAGGTCTGTTTTTAAAATAAAGCTCATATTTCTACTCGATACCGTCCATGCCACGATTAGACCATAATCTTCAAGCTGTAAAACAATGCGTAGAACATGATAAATTTTGAATTTCACTTATTCGAAAAATAATAATACATATTAAAAGGCTTACACAATTAATATAGTTATACATGCAGAATGTATAATAATAAAATTAACAATTAAAGACTTGAACATTGTACTTTTGCAGAAGTCGTTGATGAGGCCTTAGATCCGTAAGTTTCAATATCAACTTCCACGAGAATATGCAAGTCAGATTCGCTTAAAACCTGACAGCAATTATTATTTATGTATAGGGGAAACGAATTTCCATACGGACAGGTCAGCCAGTTAGATACGTCAACTTTTTGCTAATAAAATAATAGTTGTCAATCTCATTGTATCGCACTTAAAAATATAAGTGAAATAGTATTTACCATATTGTACTTACTTGAGGATATATAGTATATAATTTCGCTCTTTCATTATACCACAATAATTCATCAAGTTTCGCGAGATTCTTGTTAGTACATAAGTGAGAACTCAAAAACTTTTCATTCTGCTCGTATCCATTGCGATCTTAAAAAAATCATTATACAAGATATAAACATACAATATTTTAATAAATGTGAATTAAAAATCTCAATATATATAAGAACATGGCTATGAAATAAATTTTCTGACGATACAAAATTCTCTCTATGCGATATTTTTTAATGGTATTCATAGACCACATTATATATACATTGAGCAAAAGTTATTCGTTAGTTATATGATAAAATCTGGCATGTGTGTATATATATATATATATAAATTACCTTTCTTTAAACGTCGAGATGACTTAATTTTAAGCGTAAAAGAAGGACGATTCTGGTTCCCCTTAAAGATGGCATCTAAGTGCGCTTTTAGAAATGTTATCCTTCGTGCTTGCATGATGGTGGCTATCATATAAAGAAACGTTAACAGCATTTCTTTAACAGTTGATAATTTTTTTAAATACTTGCTATTTTACTTTCAAACGGGGATTCTTGCCTTCAAATCTGAAATAATAAAATGTATAAGATATAAAGAGGCATGAGGTAAGTACTCACAAAAATTTCATCATCAAACTGCACCATAATGAAAATATATTTATAAAAATATATTTGCTCAGAAAATATATTTCTTAAAATAAGGTCACGTCAAAGGGAAAGTAAGCAATTTAAACAAACATAAGAATCAATTGTGCCTAAAAAATCACACAGGTGTGATATTAAATATACAAAATCTACTGTTTGCAAAGTGATGGCATCACGATGGAAAGTGTGCTAATTATAAAGTGCACGTTATTAATCATAGATTTTTTTACAACAGCCTTCAGATATCTCACATGCGGAAGATTTCACATGAATATCAGGAAGCACGTTAACGTAAGTGGACTCTAGACCGAAACACTCTTTTTTTTAATCGTACACGCAAGCGACGCGCAAGGCCACTTGGCGAACGCCAAAACACGGTGTCATTCAAGGTGAATTGTAATTGCAATTTTGAATCGGCGAACACCCATACGCACCATAATCCTAAACCAGCGTTTTTCGCCCTCGAGTGTGTTCGCACGGGGGGATTGGAGTACAGCGCAGAAGCGGTATTGTAAATATCGATATTTACCGTGGCATTCGTAAAGGCAGCCAGGAACGCACCGCCGGACTGGACAAGACGCCTCTCTGGACATTGGGCAGGACAAAGCCGAGCATCCTGTTGTTCACTCTAATTTACCGGTTCCGTCGACGTTGGACTGCTGCTTATCAACCGTCGTCTGCCTGACAGCAACCAACTGCAGTGCTCAGCAATAAACAGACGCGATTGACTATCAGGTGAAAAAGTTTTCAGACTTGAGACGTGCTCCATTCCTCCATTCGGCAGCCAATTGACACAAATCTATCCGTGCTTTTCCGATAACATTATGATAACACGCGACGACCTGACGACCATTGAGATTTGTTTGTTGTATTTGCACTGATTTGCACCTTGCGACGCTGTCCACGTCTGAAACGAGATGGATATATATACATTGCGACTGATCGGAGGAAGAAAGAGAGACGATCCCGAGTGCGGGAAGTGCACGTGAAACGAACAGACCAGTGTTAAGTATCACATGGGATCCATGTGATCATATGGCACTGTTTACCTGATCGTCTACACGTGGTTTGGTACGATGGCTTGTAAATATCTTTGCGTGAACATCATTAAGGAAGGTCGGATACTAGACAGATGTCTAAAAGCCGCTGCAGTTAGACGCGGTTACTCGAAAGAGGCGAGGACACCTTCGGAGGACGATGAGAGGTCGACGCACTTCGGTTTTCAAACGGTTAAGGAGAGCGAGAAAGGAAAGGAAGGTAAAGATTCTATTCTTGTTCCTGTTCCAATTCTTCTTCGTTCTTTTATATCTTGTTCTTCTCTTCTTTCTGTGGAAGATTGGCAGCTGCCAAGCGGACGAGATCAAACATTTGGCAGCTTGTGAAATCTTGGATATACAACGCCACTTAATGTTGAATATTTCTTGCAGTGTATGCCGTATTTGAAAATGTCGCCAATTCTTATGACTTAATGAACGACACGATGAGTCTGGGTATCCATCGCATCTGGAAAGATATGTTTATGCAAGAATTAGGACCTACGCACGGCACCCGTCTCCTGGACTCTGCCGGCGGCACGGGCGACATTACGTTTCGGTATATTAATTTTCTGAGGAACACGCCAAATCCGCACAATGTGCGTAGCCACGTAACTGTGTGTGATATTAATCAACATATGCTAGACGTTGGGAAGAAACGGGCGAGTAGACTAGGTTTATCGCAGGACGGTAATTGCGATATCACGTGGAAGCAAGAAGATGCGGAGAAGCTTTCCTTCCCGGACGATTCCTTCTCCGCTTACACCATAGCGTTTGGTGTAAGGAATGTGACGTGTATTGACAAGGTGCTTGTAATGAGTTTATATCGCTCAATTAGTTATTTGCATGAAAATTAAAGTAGATGAAATTTATATTTATTAATCTTTAAAGAATACCTGCTACACATTTTAAGCCAAAGGTCTTAATATCTGAATGTTAAATTTATATTAAACATATCTACGTTTATTTTTACACAGGTGTTGTCCGAGGCATACCGAGTATTACAGCCGGGAGGAAGATTTTTATGCCTAGAATTTAGTCATATCGAAAATAAACCTTTACAATGGTATATATGCCTTAAAATTATAGAAAACTTATAAAAAGATGATATACATGAACCAATCTGTAGAAAAATTTTATTTGGTATCTGTTTCAGGTTGTACGATCAATATTCCTTTCAAATAATACCTGTGATGGGACAACTAATCGCAGGGCAGTGGAAAGCTTATCAATATCTTGTAGAGAGCATAAGAAGATTTCCAAAACAAGAGGATTTTAAGGTAAAGAATACTTCTTTATATATCTATTTTATCTTTTCTTATACGCACATAAACTGCAATAACGAGTTGTAAGGAGAGATTTTTTAGAACTTTCTGTAGTTTTATTTTAATTATTCTATTTTTATTTTAATCATCAAGCTCCCCTTTATTATGCCTATTTTACTATTATACTTAACAATTTGCTAATGTAGTTTGCGGTTTTTAGTTATACTTGCTCTTCATATTCTTTGTTATATTTTCAGAACATGATCGAATTCGCTGGATTCAGAAATGTAACTTATCAAAATCTTACGTTCGGTATGGTCGCTATTCATTCGGGATTTAAACTATAAGCAAAATATCTTTAGACCAAAGAATTTTTTGAGACAAAAATGCCGGTACACCTATAATACAACACCACCAAACCACAAATTATGACAACTGCGGCAATTACGGCAATATCAAAGTACAAGTAAAATATGATAAAACTTTGCCTTTTTCAGAAAAGTTGTATATTGTTTCTATTAGTAATCAAATACTGTTTCTAGTATTATTAAGTATTACGATTATTAGTATTATTAAGTATACGATCATATTGTAAAAAATAAATCATGTTGCGTAAATATATTACGCGATTATTGTTACAATTTCGTGATTGATTTATCGTCATTTTGATTGCAATACGCATACGATGTCTCGTCAGTTTATTCTATCAACAGTTGTTTTCTACATTTCGCGCGAGATTTCTTCGCGGTATCGCAGAAATACCGGTTAGGAACTCATTTCTCTATGCTATTGTACATTTCGGCCACCTGTCCGAGTGTGAAATTTGCTTGCTTACTGCGTAATCGCTTTACGCCTGCAATCCACCGTATTGCGTAAGAATCGTGCGACTCTTGGGTGCCTCGAACACGAGGTGATGCGACCGACGGTGCCTATCGCGATTTACGCTACTACGCATTGCTGCGCGGGACGCTTCCGCGGATCGCTCTTTCGTAATTTCGTGGATCTGGAGGATGCGAAGAGGTACAAGCGAAAATTCTGAGAGAGTTGGTTTATACGCATACAACCGAAAACGATTTTAACAAATCTCGAGATTGCTTCCTCTTTAATTAGTATCGTTTAGTACTTGTCTTGGAAAAATCTCCAAGTTTTTCAGAGCTTGCCATTTATGCCTCCTCGCATCTCCGAATTAAGCCTAGACGAAAATGCTATTTGGGTCATGAATTTTTCAGGTATAAATGACATTAATTAACTGACTTAATTAACAGACTTAATTACAAGTTGTATTAGTGCTGTAAGAGTGAAGAGTGAATGACAACTATCTCCTCCGCGCGCACAGCTGAGCCGCAGAACATATATATACATATTGGAATGTTGATTGGATGAAGAACGTTGAGAGACGCGGATGCTTTCTTCGAAAAAACATCGTGAATTTGCATAGTGCACCAGGAATACCACAATTTTCATATGAATCTGTTATATTGGAACGATAATTCGAAAATAGTAGATCGATGGATGTGAGAAAGAAATAAGGGAAATTTTTTTATTCTGTTCGTCGCGTTTTTATTTCACGATTTATCCACCTTTCGCTTTGATCGTCTCATTTTATTACAGAAAGGCATCATAGCAATAACTTTTATTAGTAGTTTTATCCGTACATTTTCTTTATATATATTCGAGCTTCTTATAATTATCATAAACCAATCCCACCTGGCAGAAAGTTCTAAAAGACGTCTTAAAGACATCATAAAGATGTTTGAAAGACGACATAATTTTTCAGACGTTCTTAGACGTCTTTTAAGCGTTTTTAAGATGTCTTTTAGAAGTTTCTGCTAGCTGGGATCTTATGTAATAAAATGATTATTTCAAAGGAAAGAGCCTATTTATCGTTTTATTTTTTTTTAATTAAAATGATTATTATTATTATTATTATTATTATATAAAAGAGTAAAAAACGGAAGGCAGTAAGAAGGAAGTTTCAACGCGACGATAAGAGACGAGCCATTGAGAGAAGATGTATTGTGCTGACGACAACGGCGAAGACGACGACGACGACGGGATCGAAGGCCGTCGAGGCGAGGGGGGAAATTCATTCTACGTGGCGTAATATCTAGCTACATGCGTCATGCGGTGTGCTTTCTCTAGGAGGTGAAAATTCTTAACTTTCTTCGGCCATAGAGACATTCCTACCACCGCCGATGATGCTTGGCACCGCGCGTTCCCACAGCTTTTCAGTACTCCGCCGGTTTTGTCTATTATTGACGCGTCTTCTCCTCACTTCCCGGTGTTACTGGCGCCGCCTGACGATTTCGCCTTCGATCGGCGTTCACAATACGTTATGTCACCCCCGCGGGAGATTCCTCTTTTTTTTTCTTCCTCTTTTCTTAGACCCGCGGTTTTCTACCTTTGTCGGCGTGGGAGTTTCACGGCTGCGCGCCGATTTTCTAACTTCGTCGGCGTGATTTGCGCTTTTCGAGATGCTCATACGCATTTCTTCAGCGCGCGCATTTGAGAGTATCTCTTTATAAATTATTTATATTATAGCTGGATTAAGAAGATTTGTTGGACGTCGGGCTACGATAATGTGCTACGAAATGTCATTAGTATATTACATAATTGTTCCCCTTCCCCCTCCCCCCAAAAAAAGAAATTATCCTCCATACCCGGAAACTTATAATGCAAACAGAGGTCTAACTCGCCAGGTGTGATGAATTGGGAGAGATATTTCTTACCGGAAGAAATCGCGCGGTGTCGGTTATACCGAAGAACGGAGATGCAGAATCGTGATGCAGCTTCTTGCGCACGTATCGATTTTCCTGACCCCGGTGACCACGTACCCCTTCCGCCTTGGATACTTCCTGGAAAGTATATAACGCCCCGCCGCGCCGCCGCCGCCGCTCGGGCCTACGGTTTATATCCGTCTGTTAGCGAGGATCGGTGCAGCGCTATTATACAACACGCCGTTTCTCACGATACCCCATCGTACGATGGTCCGTCTAATTGATAATCATTGCTATCGGATTTATGAGCGACTTGAGCGAGCAAACTTCATTTTCTTAACATGTTAAATAAATTTAAGAAAGAATTTATAGCTTGTCGTGGATCATTATTCTCATATTATTGTCTTAAAATAAAAAAAGATTTTTTACTCAATTTGAAAGATCATCAAGCACTCTGATACCTAATCTCCATTGTTATCAATTATTGTGTATTGGTAGAACCATTTTAATTCTGGAGTTAAGTCTATAATCGACAGAATTTTATGGGCACGAGATTAATATGAGATTAATATAAAGATTGAGATTAATCCTCTCGATCAATTTTACCGTCATCTATAATATATTTTGTAAAGAAATAAAATAAAATACCAAAATTTCGTAACGTTTAATGAATATCATTCTTACCCTGCCAGAATGCCGACGTCTATAGACGTCGAATCGACATCAGCACTCCGGCTGGGTACACACAACGAGAACCACGTGGAACTTATCCTCGTATAGTTAAATATCTTATACAATATATATTTAACAACACAGCAAAAATGGAAGAGCGAAAGGGTTAACCGCTACCTCGAGAGAATTATGACGTGGGCGATGATAGATATGGAGCAAGAAGCCGGTGCACCAATTACTCCGCCCATTTAAAGGACGAATCGCGTCGCGTCGGCCGTTCCAGATTACATCAGCAGACGTGAGAATTACGCGATGATTGCGCCGATTAATCGAGAGTAACACGGTGAGTCCCCGTGAGCCGCTATATCGTGTTCCCAGGAGATGGAATTAACGCGCTTCCATTTCTCCGAGCTTGCAAAAGTTTTAGAGAACGGAGAACGGGCAATATCGAGCGTAATCTCGATGGAAAGAAACTCTTCGGCGTAGTCAACATTATCCAGACGATTATCGGCGGATCTATAGATCAATGTTATAGACCTCTCGTGCTTACGAGTATCGCAGCTTGATGACGCAATATTATATCTAATTTTCACGTAAATCAATTTATAATCATTTTTATAACGACTCTCTCTTTCTCCTCATATTTTTTCTTAGTAAAAATTTCGTAAGATGCTATACGGAAAGAGCGAGAGAGAGAGAGAGAGAGAGAGAGAGAGAGAGAGAAAAAGAAAGAAAGAGAGAGAGAGAGTCATCATAAAATTATCTGGTATGTAGAGTTCTTTGATATAGTACAGTAATAAATAAGGAATCACGCGATTATAGACTCGAGAGAGATGCGCGCGTTACGCAATTGACCTGTGTGTTGGTTTAACCGAAAATTCGCAAAGGCGATTTTACTTAATACCCGACGAGAGATGAGCGCCTCGGAGACGACGTTCGGATACTCTGACGACAGTATTGGAAAGGAGAGAAAGTGTTAGATAAGGATAACTTGGCACTCGGGCAAGTCTGTGGTCTGCGTAGCGCTTCTCCTCCCGTGGCATTACAATTATAACGCGATTATCCCCGCGGAAATACCATGCCAGACCGACAAATCGAATGAGTCGATCAAGAGAACACGAAAGAGGAGACTTTAGCGCCGCCTTATGTATGAATACACGTGTCAGTATCGGCGATCGCGTCGCGTTTAATCCTGCAGCTTACACTAACATAACACAACTATATCCCTTTTGCGTAATTTAAAATTATAATTCAATATCCCAATGATTCAATAAATCAGTAAATTAGAAAAGAAAAAATTATTAAATACATTAAGTTATTAAAATCAATAAATTAAAAATAAAAATTATTAAAGCATGGAATAAATTGCAATGATCTCATTGTAATGAGCATTATAATGAATAATTTGCTCCCTGCTTTAGTAATTTTTATTTTTAATTTATTTATTTTAATAACTTACTATATTTAATAACTTTTAATTTATCGATGTCAACAACGTAAGTTTCTTTTAAATTTTATTTACTCATACTGCATCTCTGATATACATCTACTGCTTTTCAAAATTAAGTGATTTAATTAAAATATCCTCGCAATTACGGCAATGAGTACGATCACTCCGGGTCTGATCGGCGTCAATGGAATTCGTACGGTGAAAGATGCGACAGATGAGGAGACGAGATGGGAGAAGAGCGGAGGAAGAACGGGCGTCCTCGCTGCGCTCTTACTGGGCAGTTAACGTATAGCCGAGAGCAAGAGCGAAGGGGCATGTAATTAAGCCGCGTAAGGCCCGAGGTGAACGGGAAAATCGTATCTCGAGTATCCCGCGCGATTTAACCGGACGTCCCGAGATATGCCACAGCGCTCGAAGGTAGAAAGGTCTTCCTTCCCGGGTCAGTGAATAGGAGAGATTTGTTCTGGTTGTCCTCGAGAGGCCCACGCACGGATCGCGCATATAAAGCACTTTGTACATCTTAATATATACATATATATAGCATCTAGATTTTTGCAAAAAAAATATACTGTATATATGGAGGGATAAAAGCCATAGTGGGGTGTAAGTCAAATTTGTTTGAAATGTAATTGATTCGTGTGCATAGATGCAATCTATACAATATATAAATTGCATCTATGCACGCGAGTCAATATTTTAAAAGCCACTATACTATGGCTTTTACCTCTCCATATATATAAAGTATTTTTTATAATTATTAAAAATGCTGCGTAGTTTTTTATGATTATTAAATATCTAGATGCTGCGAAGAATCGATGCTCAATCTGACGCAGCTCGGTGGAAATTGCCTCGCGTTGCGAAATTATCTAACGGGGTGGGAAAGTGGCGGCGGGGTGTCCAGCGTGTCGGGATGTCCCGTCACGAATTGAATCGCTCGCGAAACGTTATTTGCATGTAACTCATTTGCCGAGCGCCACGCCGCGTTCGAGGGCATCTCTCTCGCTGTAATATATTTCGCGTAACGGGTCCAGCTTCTTCGCCGCACCTTCGGCCGCGGCATATCGCGGCCAGAACGAGCGAGTTCCTATTTCGCTTCACCTTCTAACGAGCCCGAGTCTTACACACATTCGGTTTCTTACAGCTTCTCGCTCGATTACGTCTCGCAATAAATATTGCGCAACGTTAATTTATACCCGGTGCTCTCCGGACACGGACGCGCGAGGGGGAGGAGAAAAATTTTTCCCCGCCGATTGTCCAGTGCTCTCAATGAGGAAACTATCGGTACCTATATCGAATGGTCCATTATGGTGCGGGTATTCATATTCGAGGCAGATCCGTTACGCAAAGTCGACTCCTCTGCGCGCGACGTACGTACACACGTTATTCGCCACGATCTTTGAAGATCTCGACGGATTTCACTGCCTCGTAGGTGTATATGCTCCGACGGTTTAGCGTTTTGCCTCGAGGGAGCGTAAAATTTACGAGGACGTATCCTATCATTATCATTATACTCTAAGATACTTACGCATAATGGCTAGCGCAAAGTTGCGTTACATGCATACACACACGTGTTGCACAACGGTCGCGGAAAAGGAGGCACTATTCACGGTATTCCACATTCGCGACGAGCGTGACGTCTAATCTGCCCGTAATGTACGTGACGCAAATTACGTTACGTTTACATTACGCGCTACGGCGCTTTATGGGAAGGAGTTGGGACACTCTCTGGGCCGGTGATTTTTTTTTTTTTTTTTTTTTTTTTTTCGGGATGATATGAATTTCTGTGTCGCGGGTATTTGTGCAACGGAACGCATAAAAGTTTACAATGCTACTGTTTAAGAGCGTCCTTTAATAAATTAGTTGCATTCGGTAAGGATTGTAACATTTTAAAACTCGGCGATAAAGAGGACGAGTTGATTTCATTATATATCTATTTAACTTATTGTTAGTTTGTTAGTTTGTTTTATTAGTATCTTAAAATACACTGTTAAATTCGTAGTGTTAAATTATACTCAACTGAGTCATTTTTAATCATTCTTATAAGTCGCCACTGCTCCTACTCAATATGATGCTATTTAACTGAAACAATGTTAATTTAATTGAACTAATGGAGTTAAAATAATACTGTTTTGTGTTAAAATAATAAATTCCGACATACATAATAGTTAAAAATAACAAAATGTCACTTAACTCAAGGTATTGGTTCAAATTTCACCCTTTAATATTTAACAGTTTACATGACTGGAACGAGCGTCAGTTTCTAGTGTCAGTTTAAAAAGTGTATCGTCTGGCAACCAAATTCTATAAGCAATTTGCGTCGGTTCTTCTCTCCAAGGGGAATCGTGGTACACGGTAAGCTGTGTCGGCACGACTCTCTCTCGCGTGCTCGTGCTCGTCCTCGTCCTCAATGGCCGCCGTCGATCGGAGAATCCGGTGTGCGATCGATAAGGATCTAGATCCCGTTGAATCCGCGCTCAGGCAGTGGAAAGGAGGAGAAGGCGACAAAGGAAGGAAGATTACCGGCCGTCGCTTCCTTCGCCGGGAAAGTTTAATTCCTCCTCGACCGGGAAACGAAGAAGAAAACGAGAAGCTGATGCGTCTCCGTATGTATGTACGTCGAGTCGAATATTCGGGTCAAATGGATTTCGAGGTCCCTTTCTTTCTCTCTTTCTCCCTCTTCCTCCCGCGAGGAAGGCAAAAGCTTCCTTGCGGGCAACGAAGACTTTCAGTTTCGCAATGAAGGCCGACGATAATTTTTGCGACTTGTCACCGTGTGAGCTCTACATTCCCCGAAATATTTATCTATCAAACGAAAGACATATCTCTGCTTTTACCGCGATCTATCATGTTGATTATATCGTAAGAAGGATTCTCCGAGAGAAATTCGTGTAGCGAGTGTGCCTTTTATGACCGAAATCTCTCTCGCTTGGTCATTATTTTAAGTTGACGTTTTATTTCTGCTTCTTTCTCTCTCTCAGTTTTTTAATTATATTATTTTATTACATAAGTATGCGAACTGTAGACATAATTAATTTTAACGATTATTAATCGTGTTTACAAACAAGATAAAATCGTGGAATCCCACAACGCGCGTGCGACTAAACTTTCTCGAATTTTTATTCTATTTTCGTTTGACTTAAACAGTCGTTGAAATGAAGAGCCGAATGATACAGCGTTTACGTGTCGAGGCTGCCAGAAGAAGAGTAGAACCTGCGCTGGAGGCCTGTGTCAGTTTCGTTATTATGTCATTCTTGAATCGTTCATCGAAACCGTAGCCTCTCTTCGTCTATATCTATGTTAACTGAGGAGGGATAGGAGGGAGGGGGCAGGAAAGATGGACCTCGAACGTGAGAGGATACCGTCACTTAGCAAGGCTGACTTTTCGTCGACCGATGGTCGTGCCGCGTCCGAATTGGAGAACTCGTTCCGCTCGTGATCTACTTTTCTGGATCGCGGCAAGAGCATCGCGCATCATTGCAAAATTAAGTCGGCACGTGCTCGTAGGATCCTCTATGCTAATTTTCTCCGCATTAATAGCGACGATATATCGGTGGAAAAACGAGTTTCGGTTCACCGATCTTCTCACTCCCTCTTTCTTTCTCTGTCGTTATGCGGTATGCTTGAACGTAAGGCATTTCCGAGGAAGTTGCAATCGAAATTTTTTAAGTTATTTTCTCTTCCTGCCCGTTTCTCGGCGGATCGCGGAAGCAGCCAATTCCATTGTTTCAACCACCAGTGGCGGAAAGCATTCGGTTACCGCGAATTAAGTACTTAGTCAATCGTGAAACGTCCGCGTCTCAGTTAGGAGAAAAAAATACGAGATAAACGTTTATGCAGATTTCTACGTGTGACAGAAGCCTCGAAAATTGACGAAAGCGAAATTGGATGGATTCTCGTCGCTTAATTATTCGATCGAAATCGATCATAATAAATAAATAAATAAAATTCAGGCTCATTATTGTAAATTCCAATTATAGATTTTTACGAGGAAAGATTGACTTCTTTATCGATAGCAACGTTTTTAAAACTCTTACGAAACAGTTCGCATTAAGCCCGAAGATTTTCATATATATCGCAGCATTTATGAATTAGAATATTGCATAAATATTTTTCAAGTAGCACAACAATATGACGTAATCGAGCAAAATTTGTTCAGTCGAGCGTCTCGTGGAGATGCCACAAGCGGCTGTCGGACGTACCAGTTACGCTTTCTACAAAAGCGCGAAAATCACGCTTTTTAAACATGCGATACGCACGATAATGAGCCTACGCACCGCCGTAAAACTCAATTTCAATTTTTCCCACGGGCTTGAATAGGCCGGCGTGCATTATATCAGTTATCATCATCGCTCTACAAATTCATGTTTCGAGTCATACAAAACAGAGGTTCTCGCGATTCAGCCCGCCCTCGGCTCTCACTCACATTTTCCGAAACGCGTAGCTGCATTTAAGTGTAAGATTTAACTACCCTGCGCAAGATCCACGCTCGCGTTATTCGCGTTTCGTATTGTTGCGTGTCATTATACCGTGTGTACTCTCGTCATTTGCTTACCCGCACACGTGTACGTGCACGAGGTACGAAAAGAATCGCGCGATAATAAAAATCTCTGCACGGAGAGAATTTTTCGTCATATTTTACCGTTAAATTCACCACAAACTTGGGACAACTTGGCAACCGAGAAATTTGTGAAATAAACAAAAGACATTTTACAAACAACTTGATAAAAATTACCAAGCAGATTGGTAATTTTTGAAAAATTATTGAAATTTTACTATATATTTTAGTAAAATTAATCAAACATATTTTATATTTTATTGTAATAGATATTAATATTTTTTATTATGGTAGATATTAATCAGAATAGCTCGCACATAAAATTCTTCATAATACATGTCGTCCCACAAATACCATGATTTTCTAAGGGTAAATTCTAAGAGAAAATTCTCTCTGTGTGGAGGTCCGTTTCAGTATTAATGCGTTTCCGGCTTCAGCCCGACGACAATTAATCGACAATTTACCTGGCCGTGAAAAAAATTTGGTATTGAAGAAAGCGGCATTTTCGTGGGCGGACATCGACTTATATAGGAAGTTGCAGGCGACTGCAGGAAGTGGACTGAAACTTGTATGGCAAACCGCAGCATAATTTGCGGGTGGAATAATGCCTGCATTACAATCTTACTTCAAGTACCCGCGAAATATTGTGTCTCTTCGTAAGAGTCTTGTAATAAGGAATGTAATGATTGCGCGATATCATTAAAAAGTTCGCCATTAACAACTTCATAAAATGTGACATTCGATGAGTCAATAAAAGTCAACGAAATTTATACACGAATTTTTTAATATTTTATCGCAGCATTTTATCGTTCTTTATTAGGAATAATGTAACGCAAAAAATACTTAATTTTTATCTAAATTTATGTACGAGAACATCACGCAGCCGTCAAAATTAATAAGAACGTCTGAGCTTGATCAGCAGTGATAAGATCATTTCGTTGAAAGACTGTTGTGTTAACAAATTAATCCTGTTATTTCGCGTATAAACGAACTAGATAAATTCTCGCGATCTTCGTGATACAAGATGTCGTACGGTCCATTTCTCACGTTCATTCGTCATTGAATTAACACTACCTGACGCATGTGTGTCACGGATGGACGCAACCGATCCTATCCGGATCGAATGGTTGATTTTTCAACCGAAAGTACAGAGACAAATTTGAGCAGTACGGGCTCTCTGTATCGCAAGAAGAGGTAAAAACCCCGAAAGAGAGAAAGAGAGAGAAAGAGGGAGAGAGATTTGCAATAGTGCTCCGTCGCATCTCATAGGTGATGGGTCGAGGCATCGAGTGGGGCCCCCATGCCTGGCCCGTATAAAAGGGGGCTACAAGACATCCGCGAAGCATCAGTCCTCAAATCAAGGAACAGCAGCAACCATGAGGGCATTCGTGGTGAGTAGCCCGTCCACGACGATTTCTCATTTCCCCGATTTCTCGTCTCCTCCTCCTCCTCCCCTCCTCTCCTCTCCTCTTCCTTCTCATGCCTTCTTCCTCTTCCTCCCGTCCTCGCTGTCTCTTTTTTTTTTTTTTTTTTTTTTTTTTTCATTCGGATCCTTCTCTCTGACTTTCTTCTCGCGCGTACGGGAGATTTCTCGGAGGATGATAAGTCCATGAGAGAGAAAGACAAGGAGAGAATTCGTCGTTCGTTCACGATCGAGAATGAGGGGTTCCATCCGAGGGCGGGAGGCGCGGAGAACGCGGGAGAAAGTAAAAGAGAGGGGAAGGTGCACAGGGAGTATTGTGTGCGGTGTCAATGTACTCCGTGATAGTGACTAACCCGAGAACCGGTTCAGTGATTGTGCCACTTCTCTAGTTCCGTTCGCGCGATTTAAAAAAGAGAGAAAGAGAAAAAGAGAGAGAGAGAGAACAGGAAGAAAAAAACTTAAGTATCGGGATTCTCTCCCGGGTTTACGTAACACTAACAACACCGTGGAACGCTAAGCACGAACCGGTGGCTGAAACAAAAGGATGAGTTCCACGTGCTCGTAAATCCACCGCCGTGCACTTCCGGAAACGTTTTACCGCTTATTCTCTAGATACGTTTACTGCTTCGTTTGCCGAAGTTTACGAACGAGCAGAAGAATACCGAGGATTATTTCACTTGAAAAATTTGAAAGCATTTACATTGTCTTTGAGAGAGATATATATCTATTACATATTTATTAATTAAGAGCGCGTGGGAACTGTTTATATTAATGTGCACCAAGTAAATAATATATATTTTCGCACGTGTATATCTCTTTTATGTGAGAAATATTGAGAGAATTTTATTGAGAGATTTTAACGAATTCATCTTGACTTATTCATGAGCTGTATTTAATTTAACAGTAGCATAATTTTTGCATAATATATATAATAAATTACAATAAGAATAGAAAGAGAAAGTGGAATAACGAGGGATACATTGTATTAAAATTAGAACCAAACATAAACATATTAAAATATCCTTAAAGAAAAACCATGAGACAATGCTCGAACATCGAGGCGAGAATCTCTATTATCTATTTTGACATCTAAACATCGGTAAAATTGAATCGATTCGCAATCATAGATTCTGGCGCTCGCCGCGACGGCGATGGCGCGGCCGGAAGCCGGATACTCCTACAGCCAGCCTAGCAGTAGCTACGGTGCTCCCGGCGGCGGCGGCGGCGGTGGATTCGGCGGAGGCGGTGGATTCGGCGGAGGGGGCGGCGGAGGAGGCGGCGGAGGAATCGGCGGAGGAATCGGCGCTTTCGAAGGTGGTGGCGGTGGCGGTGGATTCGGCGGAGGATTTAGCCTCGGCGGCGGAACTGGCGGTGGCGGTGGTATCTTAGGGTTCGGCGCAGGTGGCGGAGGTGGCGGAGGTGGCGGAGGTGGATTCGGTGGTGGATTCGGCGGTGGCGCGCTCATTCAAAAACACATCTACGTTCACGTACCACCCCCGGAGGCTCCCGAAGAAAGAGTGATCAGGCCGATCGCGCCGCAGGGTCCGGCGCAGAAGCACTACAAGATCATCTTCATCAAGGCGCCCACTCCGCCGACCCCGACCGCTCCGGTGATCCCCGCGCTGCCGCAACAGGACGAGCAGAAAACGCTCATCTACGTCCTGGTCAAGAAACCCGAGGAGGCGCCCGAGATCAGCCTGCCCACCATCACGCCCACTCAGCCCAGCAAACCGGAAGTCTACTTTATCAAATACAAGACGCAGGTAAGGGAAAGAAGCTCGAGGCGTGACGTAAAAAAAAAAAAGCGGAAATTCTAAACCAATCTTCCAATCATTTAATTTTCTTTTTTCTTCGCATCAACAGAAGGAAGTTACCGGTGGCGGCGGGGCGGCGGCGGCGGCGGCGGTTACAGCGGTGGAATCGGCGGCGGCGGAATCGGCGGCGGTATCGGCGGTGGCGGCATCGGCGGCGGTATCGGCGGCGGTCACGGCGGCGGAATCGGCGGCGGAATCGGTGGCACCGGACCGAGCGGACCCAGCACGAGTTACGGGGCACCCAGTGGTGGATCCGGGCCATACTAGTCAATTCACCGCTACCCCCGTCGCGGCCCCTCCGTCCTACCCCCCCGTTCACCGACACACATCACGCACACACCGCTCACATACCTCTAACATGATCAGCGACGACGATACTTGCCGTATTGACGTATCGCTGTGTTGTATGCGCGATCGCCGAGAGAAGAAGACGACAACGATAACGAAGTTGAAGACGGCGATGATGATGACGATGTTGAATACGATGATGACGACGACGACGACGATGATGATGATGATGGCGACAATGAGGAGAATGATGATGATATCGATCACAACGACGACTACCATGATAATGATGACGACAATAACAATGATGATGATGATGATGATAATGATGATGACGATGATGATGTTTACGACGACTAGAGCGAAGGAGAGATGTTTTTTATACTTATTTTTTGCAAGAAAACGGTGGCGAAATAAAGCTTTTTTATGTATTTTTACATAAAAAAAAATATGTCTACGCCTCTCAACTTATTGTACACCTTTCCAACTCGAATCGATTCTAACATTCTAACCGATTCAGTGGAATTTCCTTCATTTCTGAATCTGCCAAGGTTGCTTTTTTTTCGAACGAAAAAGACAATAGGCAAATTCGTCAAAAATTTCGTCAATTTTCCAAACGGGATTACGAAGTAAAATTCGGAAAAAATTACAAATTAGAAAAAAACCCCAAACCGATCGCGCGCGCGGCTCTTTTCTCCCTCTAGAAATTCGCAACACCATTTTTATGGACGATTAATTTCACGCCAATTGGTAAGTGCCAACGAGGCGTTTTAATCCCGATTATACTCGGTGCGTGGCTTCACGCTCGCACGCACATAATCGTATTTTGCGTGTGAGAGTATCACAACTGACATTTCAGGGAATACTCGGGGAGAGGAGGGAAAAGAGGAAGACGCCAGAATTCCAGCTTGGTCCCGGTTTCATCGGGACAGGTGGGCCACGGGGTTAATTCCCTGTGGCGACGATTTCCCTTCTCAGTGCGTTTCCGCATGAGAACGCCGTCGAGTATTACGCGACAGCGACAACAATTCTCTCGTCAATTCTCGCCGAGAAAAAGAGAGAAGAGAACGCAGGTGGACGGGTAGAAAGGGGACGGGGGAGGGCGAGAAGACGGGAGGAAGCCGCGTTTTATCTCTTTCCAAAAAGGCAGCGCATCTCTCGCGAGCGGAGGAACTTTCACTGCTCCTCTAAACAACCGCTAATCAAGAGACGAGAACGACGCTCGTCGCCAGATTTCGTTCAAGCGTTTCCCTTACCTCTGTCTCTCTCTTTCTCTCTTTCTTTCTCCTTCTCCTTTTTTTCTCTCGCTCTCGGAACGCTTCTCGAAGGATCCTCGCGAGCTACTCGACACTCGACGATGAGATCCGATGGAATCCGTAAAGTAGCGCAGGAGGATTTCCCACGATGACTGGGCGAATAATGCTCGTGCGTTTCTTTAGGCGTCAATGCGCATGGGAAATGCATAGGACACGCGCGAAATTTGCACGCGTCTTCCTAAAAAGTGTTTACAGGATGCGAGGAGATAGCTGGGGATCTCAATTATTAAGGCGACATAAATTCTCGTATCGCGAAATTAAGATCTGTTCGCAGACAAAAGTCTTGGACGAAAGAAACAGGAGAGAACAAATATACTCTATAGATATATACAATGTCTGTGAAGTTGGCCCCCCTTTTTCAAAATTCGGAAAAATTTATTAGAGTTCTGGATTCCCCAGTAAGAGAGAGTTCTAGAGTTCTCTATAGTTTTTAGAAAGAGTTCCGTCATTTAAAGTGGTGAAAACACCATTTTAAAAATGGGGGAGCTATACTCACGTAATATACATCGTACGTGATATTTCTGCTATTTTTCATGTAATAATGGAATAAAATTAGGAGTTACAGGCTGAATGTAACATACCAATTTGATGATCGACTTGCTCGTTACGTGTTTGTATTAATTTCTTATTTGCTTGAATTTTTCAAATTTAAAAACCTTTCTAAGCCACATTTGTTATAACACGTAATATTTGTTTTTCCTTGGCGAAGAAAGAGTTTTGCATCGCTTTAATTTTATTTACAATTTAGGTCTTTAAAAAAAAAAGAAGAAAGTGTAAATTAAAGATAATTTAACGGAGGGAAGTGTCTGCAGTCTCGATGTTTCTTAAGGAGATGATGACCGAAAGGAGAGAAAATGCGTCTCGGCTATCGTTTACCGTGCGGCAAACGCGCGGGATGAAAAGCGTATATACGTCGCGCGCATCACAGCGCCGAACAGCTGGTTGCTGCTCGAAATTGCCCGGAGGGGAAAGATGAGACGACGAGCGAAAGCGAGGCTGCTTTGCTCATTGACACGAGAGTTTAACGCGAGAGAAGACGAGAAAACGGATGAAAAGAAAGAAAGGGAAGCTCGCCGGCACGCTCGCGCGACAGTCTGTATGTACGCGTGCTCTTTCTTTCTCTCTTTCGCGGGCTCTCACGTGCACGTGACGCGAGTAACGATGGGAACAGGACGACGATTCAAATCGCTTTGAATTCACGATGTGAATAAGTCAAGCGTCCTATACGCGCGGTTCGTGAATTCTAGCCGCTTTGTCTTTCCGCGTTGCGCTGTGTGCGAATGAACCGGAGCAGAGAAATCGCCAAAGAAAAATTACGCTCCCAGTTGTCGCACAAAAAAAAGAATAATTTATGACTTATATTACCGCGGCTTCGTTGTGCTGGTCTATCGAAATAGGACATTCAAGTAACTTTTCCGGATTCGAGGAAACCTCGGACTTTGTTAAAAACGTTACGAAAAAAGTGTTAGCCATAATTTTGAAGAAAATTGGCGTCGGAGAGAAACTCCGTGCGCGAAATAGGGCTATAGGATGGAAGACAGGGTAAGAGGTTGAGCGGAGCGAAGAGGTCGGGGGGTAAGTTAGGGAAGATCACCGGAGAGGGAAGCGGCGTGACGGCACTTCGTATAGTAGCCAGGAGGCAACTTTCACGGGAACATCGCTCCTTTTTTTTTCGAGCCTAACCGAGGAAGAGAGAAGGCCGGCCGGCACGCAGGGAGGCGAGAGGCGAGGAGAAAAAACACTTTCGAAAGGTCAGACACCGGCCTCCTTCAAAAATCGGACGACTCCGATTCGAGGCCGTTATTCGGACATTGTCTCTCTCGCGATCGTGATCTCATCCCGGTCGCGGGACGCTTGGTCCGAGCGTGAAAGCGCGATCCTTTCCCCTCCCTCTGGGTGGTATGACAAATACATTTTCTAAACCGGCCGCACGATCCTTAGTGTCGAGCTTTTTCATTATCCGCGTTAACGCACCTGTCGTAGAGAATTAGAGATTAAGGTGCATCGATATAATTGGCTTTAAGAGTGGGGCTCGATGCCGAACGACTTCTTCGCCCGAGTCGCCACGGGGTCTCGTAGAAATGAATGGTACTTAATAGCTTCTAACAAGAGATCGATAATAACGCGCGGTGGAGCGTGAAATCACGGCACGACGTTCACGCTACGCGTTATGTTCGTGTAATGATGTGTTTAATATCATTACGCGGTTACATTTAGGTATTTCGTAACTTCAATTAAAGACGTTACAGCGCCAGCGATGCGTATTCGCGATCAATTATTCACCAAGAATGTTAAATCTCCCATGAGTAACGATCTCTCACCGATCACGATGTATTCCATCGAGTGTCGATCAAAGATAACATTCTGATGACTGACATAATAATAAAAATTATCGTTAGTAACTAAATATTTTATTGATTAATTAATGCGAAAACAGTTACACGGTTATCCAAATTGTTATATAAGTTATCCTGTATGCTAATAAAAAATAAATATTGTCTTGTCTGCTATGATAAAAAACAATTATTGTTAATAACCAGATTTTTTTTAGTTAATTAAGATACTATTGAAAATTGTTGCATAGCATCGCCAAGTTTATTTTCTATTAATTTTTCTTTACTTCTGTATTTCTTTAATAGATCTAGCAGATCGAAATCTGCTGTGCGAAAGAATTCAATTTTTATATCATACATAGTATTTTAAACCCAACTAGTGCAATGTTTTATATCATTACTTTTATAGAAAAAACAGGTTTAAATAATATAATAAGCAACGATAAAATTTATCTTTTTTCATAATATATTATAATATATTATAACATATTATAATATATTGTAATATAATAAGGTTCAAACTTAAACAATATGATACGCGGAAGGAATTTTAACGCGAGAGATTTCTTCCCGCGGATCTTATCCCACGAGCTTGAGAATGAATGCTTGATCAGCACCATCCAACTAATTTATTAGAACATCGGAGGTACATTCGCCGGGGTCGAGGGATCACTTTCACTGTCCCAAGTTTCCCGATACTTCCACGCGATTGCGTAATTTCAACTTTGCGGAAACGTCCGCGATGAGTCGAGGATCTTCTCAAGATCCCTGATAAAGGAATCACATTATCGCGCGAAATCAGCAGTCGGTACCATTATTACGGACGTTCATCGAGATCGAAATTTACGTTGTCCATTCAGCTCGAGTTTAAAAAAAAACACTCTTCTTATATAAATCGACCCCAAGCTATCGATCAAGCCTACTTAGAACTTGATCCGTTCACTCGTTATTGAGATCTCAACATCTCGAGTACTCGCAACTCGTCGCGTCGCGTAAGGCCCAGTCTCACAAGTGTCGGTTAACTTTTAATCTTAGATTAACTCACTCTTCGTCTCCTTCTAACGTCCCCCTTAGAAAGAGACGAAGAGTGAGTTAATCTAAGGTTAAAAGTTAACCGACACTTGTGAAACTGGGCCTAAAAGAGTCACGGTGCGGTCTCGCTTCGCGTGCACTTGGCGCGAGACTCTACCGTGTCTCTTGATTCGAAAAGCCTTTCCATTCGTTATGATCCATATACTGGTCTTGGAATTTTTTTGCACGCGATCGTTAGTCTCGGTACGATAAATAATTATATTTATATCCATATCGCGGGCCGTAATAGCCGCTAATAAGCGACCGTCGATCTCGGTTAATCGACGACCACATATGCCCGAGATTCCACTGGAAGCCTCCCGTCGCTTCCTTCTTCACGAAGGAATGTAAGAAAAGCGGAATTGTCAGTCGCGCGCGGCATTACGGGGGTAATTCACCGACATAGTTTGAGGCAGCGGTGAAAAAAATGCGATTATGCGATGTCTGAATGGGGGTGGGGTGGGGAGAAAACCGCGGCTTTTCCCGCGTGCATTCCTTACGTAAGACCGGGGTACTGTTTAACGCCGGGCTCTACGTGCCGAGCGACGTGGAGACCGGAGCGTCGTGCGGGACACGATATTATAGCCGGCGGGTAGAGCTCTCAGCTCTCACGAGACGAGAGGGTACGTTAAGATCGCGGATTCGCGAGCGAGCGCGCGGAGGCTCTCTGGAGCCTGGAGCCGCTACACAATCCCCCCGAATATGATGGACCGTGATGACACGCGCTCGGTGAAAGGTGCCGAGAGCGAAAGATTAGTACGTGTACACGGTACGGCGCGGTATGTCCGTATGTCCATTTTCGCCGTATTCACGGGGCACAAGACCGAATCGGAGGAGATGTAACCCTAGTAATGTAGGGAATTATCACGATTACATCGGCCGGTCGTACATCGCGTTACGTCAGCCTGACAAACGCATTTTAGATAAAGGCACACGCTCATCTCGACGAAACACGCGCTTTAACAGATACATTCTTGTACTTACATGATACTCACGATCGATTAAATATACTAATGTGTAATTAAGGTAGTAATTAATATAAATTTATCAGTAATTTCTTTCATCTTTTAACTGCCATTTCGTTTCTCCCCTTCTCCGTAAAGTAACGACGCGACGTATTTTTAAGCGCGTGTTTCTTGTAGCAATTAGTTAAGAAGCGATCGTTATATTGGTTGTAATCCTTGAAATTGCTATCTAATTGCTGATCAATCTAATTATCACTCGCATTTTAAATAGATATACACTCACTGAAAAACACAGAAATATGTTTCGTGGAGTAATGTTCATTTTTTACCAATGCAGATTAACTTTAAAGATTGCCGAGATTACACTGAAAAAAATAGTCTTGCAAGTACAGTAAAAATTTTCTGGGTGCAAAAAATTAACTGAGGTAGATAAATGATTAGCCAATCTGTGATATCGCATATGTCTTATACTTAATCAATCTAAATGACAGAGACAGAATTTATATCTGAACTGTTAGTGAAATGTAGAAAGACAGTTTTGCTGTGGCGCCTATCCATGTTAAGCACAATCAGATCTGTTAGAAAGTTTGACTATGGTACACAGAAAAGATTAGCGGCAACCGAGACAAATGAATATATGATCCTCACACCAACAGTTTGTATAATTCGCCCAATCCGTCTAGCTCTTTTTAAGAATCTCTCGCGCTCAACTGTTTCACGCGTGCATGATGTAAGACTGTGCCAGTTCAGTCATGTACAGTGTTCGCGCGCAATGAGCAGCGTAGATGTTCGGCTGCATTCCGATATTCACTGCCAGTACTGAAAAGCTATAGTTTACGTCACGTGTACTATAGATTGTCAGTACTGGCAGTGCATTGCAGTGAATATCGGAACACAGCCTTCGTTCGAGGGAGAACTCGACGACCGGGTGTTGGAGACGACGACGACGACGACGTGGATCGTCGACGACGACGACGACGACGACGACGACGACGACGACGACGACGACGACGACGACGACGACGACGACGACGACGACGACGACGACGACGACGACGACGACGACGACGACGACGTGGATCGTCGACGACGACGACGACGACGACGACGACGACGACGACGACGTGGATCGTACGACGACGACGACGACGACGACGACGACGACGACGACGTGGATCGTCGACGACGACGACGACGACGACGACGACGACGACGGTGGATAACGGCGAGTCACCGATCCACGCCCGAGACTGATTTATTAGCACGTATTCTAATTGTGAAGTTTTGTGTTTTGTGTTTCGTGTTTATTATAATCATGTCACATGAGATGGTTATTGAACTGACGATTCAGGACCTATTAAAAGACTGGAATCTCTTATAATTGCAAAGCTGCTTTTTCTGCTAAACACAGCTATTGCATAGGTACGTTAAAAAAGTATACAATTAATTTAGCTGCAGCTACAAAAATAAATTAGCTATGACATCTAGAATATGTTGTTATATTATCTCGCTGCTGCAGTTATAACCGACAGCTATATTTCTCACAAAGATCGTTCTAGCTGTAGTATCGAAACTCATATTTATCCAATGCAGTGATAAACATTTGGTAATGGGACCTAAATTTTCTAGAAGATATTACTAGAATGTTGCTGCTATAAATTCTATATGTGGCAAACAATATTCTAACAGATACAAAAAATAGCGATACATTTTAGTTGTGCCACCTAGAATTCTACCTACACTTGCAAAACATTTTTTTGAGTGTAAAGTCAATCTACATTGATAGAAATGGACATAAGAGATATACATTTCTTGGACGCACAATCGATTAAATCGGGCGAAATATATCAAACAATAGTTTTATTTCATTGTTCTCTATCTTGTTTTCCTTCCCTTCTCGATAAACAAGACAACGGCCTATTTTTATGATAATAATTAATCGCGTTACAGCTGTAATCTTTGAAATCTCTATCTAACTTCTGATTGATCTGATCATCGCTGTCAACGATGTATCACAACGATCGTAATGAAAAATGGTGGTGATTAAGGCACTGCCGATCTCGCGCGGATATGACAAAGTGATCATCCGTGAGTAGCATAATCACGTAATAACAAATAGATGACTGTTGCACCACACGCATATACCGCAAGCAACATTAAAGCGTAGCTTATGAGCCATCTCCTTCCTTATTAGATCCTCGCTCAATATTTCATTAATTGATCGCGAGCTTCGAAATAATACCGTTTCGTAACCGAACTGCTGTAGACCACGTTACGAAATATTGCGAGAGACATAATGAATAACGCCAAAGTAGCGCGTATACGAGACCGTCGCAGTCGCACTGCGGCGCAGAGATACCCGTATTCTGGCTTTCTCAGACTCACGCTGCTGTCTAATCTATCTCCATAATCTAGCAGACCCTACAATGTAACTTTGGCGTAATCCGTTATACTCCGGTGCGCTCTCCTCTTTGCTCTCGCGTGTCGACGCGACACGCCTTGGCTAGCTCCGCTCTACTTTAGAATCTTTAGATAGATATTTACAATAACGTCCCTTCCAAATAACTTTTCGCACCGTTAATAGCGTGATAAGGAAAAGTGTAGTGATAAGGTGGCGACTCGAGATGTCTAAAATCGCGTTGCAAATCAGGTGTTTGCCGCACCTTTTTGTTTCGCTCACACACTATATGTTTTAAGTTGCGAACGTTTCATTATCTCTTCCTTTTAATTTTCTGATAGACATCACAGCAGCGGGATGCCGACGTCTTATCTTCTGCGTGTATCTCCGTCATACTCGCACCGCATATTTGTCTATCCCGTCAACTATCGCTGTCATCTCGCACGCAATAAATTATTATTATTATTAACCATTATATGCGCAATTTTTCGTAGCATTCTGAGTATTTTTTAAATAAGTAACGACCTTCTGGGCCTTCCCATGCAGAAGAGAAAAAGGGACCGGAAGGGCCAGAGAAAGCCCTTTGCTGCAAATATGCAAAGTCGCGCGTTTTCAGTTCGAATCTCATAAGGGAGAGTACACGAAGGATTGAAAATATGTGCAAATAAGCTGCGCACTTAAAAGGATCTCCACAAAATTCTTTTGATCGGCAAATAACTTCCGAGGTAATATATCTTGGCGCAAAGAGGGCTCTTCTCCTGGGAGAGCAGTCGCAAGGTCGGCGTTACCGCGAAGGACCTCGAGAGGACCTAGAGAGATTCGATAATGGCTCGAGATTCGGCATTATTCGCGTAAACGTCCTTTCGTACATTACGTCACGACCAGCAGGCTAAGTAGGTGACCAGCGAGGACGAATATCCGCGATGAGGGCTACGGGGGGACGAGGAGGCGAGTCGAGGAGGCAAAGACGCTACCGGGTGAAAGCATGGGTCATCGTAAAGGCCAGGCACCGGTGTATATCTAGGCCCGATATACGTACAACCGCATATCCCTAACTCGCAATTACACGCGCGCGCGAGTTGAGCTTAGTTTAGTTCGGTCGAAAGAGGAGCCATTTCCTTCTCGCTTTCCTTCTACGACGCGCTCGCGCGCGCATTTATTGCCACATTCGCATGCGAATATTCGCGTGGCACAAGCACGATATCTGTACACATCTGGAATTATGCATTGCAGATAACGCGGATGTTCCGCGAACGTATTGTTTCGTCGCGTCCTGCCGCAACGACGCGGCATTTTCGATCTCGCCCGATTTGTATCCCGGCATCTTAATTTTACGCCGAGTATAATAGGAATTAGTGTCATAAAAATTGTATCACGTACAAGAAACATATTTCGTGAAATACAAGCGTAAAATAATAAAAATATATGTTTTACATATATTAAGGCAAGGTAATTGATAAACAAATATTTCACGAGACATTTTATATTTTATGTGAAAATAAAGTATAAAATATATCATGAATTATTGATATTTTGATGATTTATAAGCGAAATAATTAAAGAAATTGATTTATTTAAAAAAGCATATAAATTTAATAATATAAATAAAAAATATATATTTAAATATAATAAATAAATAAATAAATTATATATATATATATATAATATGTTATTCTTTGAATAAATATTTTATTTATATTGTATATTTTTTTTAAATACATTTATTTTAAAAAATGTAAGGCATTCTTGTACTTACGAAAAAAATACGGAAAAACAGATCTATTGCATAGAGTGGCATAGACCTTTTTATATCACCCAATTTTTTCCTCTATCATTTTTCTTTATTTTTATCTTTTGTACAACACACATATGCACACATGCGCGCGCCTACGTATGTATATGTTTCGCGATATACAAACAAATAATATAAACTCTTTATTTTATCAAATATGTTTCCTGCAATCGACATAATTAATTACGCGCATAAATGTATTCGTGCAGTAAATCTGAAATCTCGATTTCGCAATATGCGTCTCATTGCATTTACTTCGAAATCAAGAGATTCGAACTTGACAAACTTAAAACGTATATAACCTCATTACCTCCAAATATTCTTGTCACATCAGATTTCCTCAGTCTCGCACTCGCGAAGCGAATCTTAAAAGAATGCCATTCAGTTAAAATGAAACGTATATCGTACGCATCGTAAACGCGATTCACGTTAATAAATTGCATCGAGTGCCGAAGCAAGACGAAGCCGAATTGTACTGCGAGCGCCATCCGGCGTCGCAGTTCTCACTCGGAATGCCCGCAGTTTTCACCCCCCACAGACCCCCCGGGCCACCAGGGGGCCATCAGTGGCGCTACTGGCGCTTCGCTCGTCCCCAACGGGATTAGTGCCTTCGGCCCGATACGGGAAATGGCGATCTGCGAGGTTGTTTGCAGCCAATTTTGAGTATAAACACAGACTCGCGCGCGCACTCGCAACTCGTTGGTTAAATGTGCCCTGAAAGTGATGTGATGTCGACTGTGTGCGATGGCGAGCAAAGAGATGACCGGCCATCAGCAGCAGTTCGTTGAGGAAATCGATTACAATGAAATCGAAACGGAGCAGGTAGTTCCTCCCGCATCGTATTCTATTTTCTCTCGATCGTTGAAAGCGAACGCTCACCGGGTGATTCTTACGTATTTAACGTCGTCTCGATCGCTAATCCTTACAGCTAAAGCCTGTTTTGTACTCCTATCGTTTCTACGGAGCGTTCGATCTCGGCAGGATAACCTCAAAGGAGAGAGAACGATCAGTCGTACACAAGAGAATACGGGGATTACGGGGGGGTGACTTCGGCCGAACTTCTATTAACATAATGAGTGATTAACTTTTTAAGACTTTAAGTAATACCTATAATGTTAATACGAAGAGAATTATTAATTTCTTGTCGTTTGATACACGGTAAGAAAGATTAGATCAGAAAAGATGAAACAGCTGGATGTTTTACTATTTACTTTGTTAATGATTCTGCCGATTAAATAATTGTCGATTAAATCAATCGGAGTGTGACCGAAGTCACCCATATGTAAAAAAGAACATGCGGTTAGATGACATTCTCTTTTAATATACAGTTTTGTTACCCGATGTTCTGATATATGAGATCAAAATGTTCAGCTAAGGCCTAGTTTCACAAGTGTCGGTTAACTTTTAATCTTGGATTAACTCACTCTTCGTCTCCTTCTAACGTCCCCCTTAGAAAGAGACGAAGAGTGAGTTAATCTAAGGTTAAAAGTTAACCGACACTTGTGAAACTGGGCCTAAGAATGTTTGTATTTCGCTGACTTATCGTTGGTCTTTATTCGATCGTAGGTAGTTGGCAAGGGTTCCTTTGGAGTTGTGTGGAAAGGAAGATGGAGAGGGCAGGATGTCGCAGTGAAACACATAAATTCGGAAGGAGAGAGAAAAGCCTTCACTGTGGAAGTTCGACAACTGTCCCGAGTCGCCCATCCTAATATTGTTAAATTATATGGGGCGTGTACCAAGAATCCGGTATGCCTGGTGATGGAATATGCCGAAGGTGGATCGTTATATAATGGTAATGCCCCTCGAAAGAAATTGTCTCATCTAATTTCGCAAACTGAATAAATTGTATTAAGATTTTACGTTTATACGTGCAGTGCTACATTGCAATCCTCAACCACATTACACTATCAGTCACGCTATGAGTTGGACTCTCCAGTGTGCGCGTGGTGTCGCCTATCTTCACAATTTGAAGCCGAAACCGCTGATACACAGGTAAAGATAGCGTCAACGCGCTCTTGATGTCCTTTCATGGTGAAGAAACTGAATTGAGAAGTAAATTTGATGAATTTTGTACAGAGACCTAAAGCCACCCAATCTGTTGTTAGTTATGGGTGGACAGATGCTTAAAATCTGTGACTTTGGCACAGCCTGTGACTTAAATACATATATGACTAATAATAAAGGCTCGGCCGCGTGGATGGCACCAGAAGTGTTTGAAGGATCTAGGTATACAGAGAAGTGCGATGTATTTAGTTGGGGTATCATTTTGTGGGAGGTTTTAACACGCAAAAAACCCTTTGATGATATTGGTGCTTCAGCCTATAGGATAATGTGGGCTGTTCATTTAGGACAAAGGCCTCTTTTAATAGAAGGATGCCCGAAACCAATTGAGGATCTTATGACTAGGTAAGAGATATGCAAAAGAACAGCGTGGCTAATAACTTATCACATTAGTGTATAAATTCATCTATTGACTTACAAATCTAAGTCTACTATTTATATACAGACTATTCATGAAATGAATTTCTAATATTTGTGGATGATGGTTTAAAAATCACGCAATTATAAAAAAATATGTGTACTTATTGAAATACATAAGATCTATCTCCTAATCTTATATTTGTTATTTTTCTCGACAGATGTTGGCAGAAAGCACCTGAAGAAAGACCTTCTATGGACGAGGTCGTGAGGATAATGACCGAGCTATCAGAATTTTTCAGCCGCCATTTAGAACCCGTTGAATATTCTATAAGTATGTAAAATACATATTTATTTCATGATTATTGCATAATACATATCGTTATAAACGCCATTTGCACATATATACATATAGATATACACGTGTCATATATATGTATTGTAGGTAGTGAAGATGATATAGATGAAAACGAAACTTCGAGGGAAGATACGCTAGATATAGTCAGTACGTTAGATTTTCGTATGAACGGTTCTGTCGCAAACGGCACCATTCGTACAATTCCAAAGCCCGTAGATAAAACTAACGAATGCTTCAATAAAGAGAATTCATCACCCTTTGCATTATCTCGCACAACGTCGGTCAACGACGGATCGACGAAATTCTCGCCGCGAGAAAATAATTTAGGATTTCAAGGAATACCTGACGAAGTTCCGGTATTGAATAATTTTCATGGGAGTGTGGACAGCAATTTAGAACACGTTAAATCATCGATTTCGCAAAATACAACGGCATGTGACGACAAGCTCGCCGCATTACAAGACAAAAACTGCAGTCTCGCTCCGTTGCATGTGGAATGCGATCCGGTTGGTAATTTTCTTGTTAGCGTGTATTTTGAATATTATTTTTGTATAATTTAGTTTATACATTTCTGCCTTACATCTCACATATAACTTTTTCTCTTGGATTATGTCACATATCTCTCTTTATATTATTAAATTCATAACATCAAAAGTATGTAAATGTGTATTTGTCTGTATTAAAAACAATTTTTATAAATCTTATGTCATTTTGCAGAACGCTTGGGATTTGCAGAGCTCCTCTGACACATCTTATGTAATTCCAAATAACATGGCCGGATTAGACAAAGTGGTTCACAAAACGAAGAAAAATAACCAAAGTAAGTATTTTGAATTTGGTTTGCTTATGTATGTAGATAAAAATGCAATTTTCACATAATGTTGAGCTATTAGTTAACATAGAATTATTTCATGAAAAAAATATACTGAATAAAAAAATTAGAAACTTCACGATTAAACTCTAATTGTGCATTATATTTTTGTTAAAAACTTTTATTTAACTTTGATCTATACTTGTATAAAGTATATTTTTCGTTTTACTGAATCGATGTTCTGATTTCTGTTTTTTTTTTTGTCTTTTTTTTTGCGCGCGATGCTCAAATATAGTACAGGATCGCTTTGATTTCGATTTATTCACGAACAAGCAGGAAGAGTTTCGTGAGGCTTATACTTGAATATGCACTCGAGCCTTTCTCAGAACAAGTGACGAAAAAAGATCGCAAGGAGGCTGTGGCACCAAACTGGCTGTCTGTACGAGACCTGTCTCTGTCGCGTTGAAGGCATATTGCCAGGAACATTAGTGCAAGAATTGCCTGTTTTATGCCTTAGATGGCAATCGATGCATGAATTAACTGTACAATAATATTGCGTTATTGCCAGAAATATTGAACATATCAAGAAAGATTTATATTTACTTAACAGTATATAACAGTATTATATATAAATAATACTGTTAATAATAAATTTATAAATAATTATAAATTTATATTATATAATATAGATATAACATAAATAATTATATAATGCATGTAATGCTATAGCACATATGGCATGTAAAATACTATAAATCACTGTATTTGCATTATAAATATCGATATAGGAAGTTTATCACAGGATTTGCGATATAGTAATCGACCAATGATGATAAAGGAGATATTTTTTCTATCATTAACTTCTATCATTCATTCATCATATCTGATCTTTCGGCACAATTATGAAAAAGGCACGAAGTTAGCGTGACTAATATGTCGGATAATGCGAAACGTTTTAATGGACACAACGCCTCAGGCGAGCTGACACGCGCACGCATTTTGAGCTTACAGAGTAGCGCTTTGTGGTACACGAAGTAGATTATTTTCGGCCTAGAATACTAAGCACCGTGCGCTGACTCACCGGGCGCCTTCCTCGACCACGTCTTCGTCTCTCGTCTGCGTCGACTAACGCACATTGCTCATAATGCGTTTCTACGTACGCAATTCGTCGTAGTTATTAGCTCAACACGATAATTATTCTCTTTACGCAATCATCCGGCGAGGTATAACAATCGTTTAATATTACAATATTTTTTCTCTGCCTTTCTCGAGCATATATTTATGTTAGTATATAGATCTCTGCGTGCGCACATTTCGTTATAATTTTAAATATCTTGAACTTTACGCATAAAGCTTGTAAAAATTTACGTATGTACACTGCTGTATTATAAGACATATGCTGTGTATAACAGATAAAAGTATCTCCTCGCACGGGATCATGTATTTTTGTAAAGTGACCGTACAAATAATGTAATCGCGGTCAAATCTCGAGATATGATCGGACGGCGATATGAGAAGGGACGAGTCATGAGCTCGGCATGCTATATTCATCGAGGGTTCGTCGATCGGCGGAGTTCGCCGGTGGTGTACCCTGGCAAAGGGCCCGTGTAGCCGCAATAGCAGCCGCGATGTGCGCGTGCACTAAATTTAACTGACGACTAATCGTTAGGACGTGTGACTCGCTTTTGATTGGCACGACGAAGAAGAGGACGACCATCGCGCCAACGGCCAAGGGAAACGCGAGGAAGAGAGACGAATTGTGGAAATGAGCAAAAGAAACGTTGAGGAAAAAGAGAAAGAGAAGATAAGGCAATACGCGCAAAAGAATAGAGGAAGATGACAAAGATGACCGCAAGATGAATAAAAAAAAATCAAGCATATGTGTGTGAGATTCTCTCGAGGATGAATCAAGCTGCGGAGAGCGCGGTTTTGTTCTTGGCTCGCATATACGCTCCGCGACGTTCCTCGACGAAGTCGAGGGTGGGGGGTATTTAGAAGCAGGTGTGGCTGAGTCAGCATCCCCAATATAGACGTACGTTTGTTTAGTAGAGAGCCGACTCCCTACGGAGGAGCACCTCCCGCCGATCGCAGGTCGCCAAGCGCGCAATACGAGCTCGATTTTATCGAGGGCACATCGATCGATCCGACCGGGAATTGATATATATCTTTTTAACACGGCCGCACATTCCCGGATCATTCCACTGAACAATCCGTTAGCGATACCGTCGTGAGATTACCGAGGGTCCAGCCGTCCCAGTGAGATTCCTGATATCGCTATCGCCACGCTGCAATTCTCTATCACGCTGTCTGCGTGGCTGCCACTTTACTCCCTAGGACGGGGACCCGAATCTGATCGCGAAGAACCGAACAAAGGAAAATTATGCCGACGGGATCAGCCACGTTGTCGGAGGATAATCGTGGACGTTAATCGTCATCGTCGAAGTAACTGCGGCTCGCGCGAGAGCGGCGGCTGCTAGATGATCGACATGTGCGACGACTACCCGGAGATCGTCGGCACCGACACTCTCAAGCGCTGCTGGGTCCTACTGCGTTAGTACATGCTCATCAGATTCTCTAGGCGAAACCGGTGCTCGAAGCATATTTAGAATTAAGAGGAATTACGTTTGCGGATGACTAGTAAGACTGGAAGCGCGCGCAGATTTGTTAAAGCGATTCGATGCTGGGTCTAAAACCTTCACGAGCGAGTCATTTGCCAGTGCAAACATGCAATCTTGTAATATTCTGGAGACTTAGGCTTACTTAGGCTTACGCTTGTATATTTAGGACTGTACTCTTAATAATACGTATTTCGTTGCAGCCGAATACGATGATAGTCTCGCGATTATCAACATCCGTGATAAAATCTTGGGATGTCATAGGTAGCAGCACCACGAGCGAAGACTTGGGCAACGTTTGCCGCCTACTGGATGCCGACCTGAGGCCTCTCACGCCCGACGACACGTGCAAACTCTCGCGAGAGATCTTCGAGGAGCACAAGCAGATAGCTGAGGAATACCTTAAGGTCCAAACGGAGATAGCGTTGTTAAGCCAGCACAAGAACGAGATGCTGAAGAATCTGAGCGTCGACAGTCTCCGGCAGCAGCAGGAGCTACGGAAGCTGGAAGACGAAAAGGTTTCTCCTTTTTATTCCTCTTTGCATAAATTTCGCACTTGGTTGCAGCGTTGGAGCCGATGGATGATTTCTTGTTGATGATAATGTAACTCTTAAAGAATCCTTGAGCTTAGAAAGGCTTCAAACGACGATAATTATTGCAATTGACGCGATGACTTTCAGGAGTCCCTGCTGAAACTGTGTCGCAATCTGACGCGGCAATTGCAGATCATGAAGGATCAGAGGGGGGCGTTGACGAGTGCCGCTGCCGCGTCGACGATAGGGCCCGCCGTTTCGGGAAACAACGGCTGGGTGGTGGTACCTCACCGTCAAGACCCATCGAGGCTTTCTTGAGATGCTGCGACTTGACGTGTTTCAAAGGTCTCGACGAAAAGTGTACTTACGCTACGTTGCACGGTCCCGACGACTAGTCGGTGATGTGCAACGCGGATGGAATTACCTTGAGATTCCAATCCAATTTCGTACGAATGCAAATCAACACCGCGTCGCTTACTAGAGTATGTGAGAGTATGTGAATCAGAGTGGTCGCCCACAGCGGAAGATCATTTCCGATCTTATCAAAACTCGCTATCTATCCACGCGCGGTAACCGTACAATTGACTTCCGATTTTTCGACATGAAAAGCGCAATTTCAAGTACGCACTTACAGATACGCCTTCCGTTGATTTTTTTTCCCCACAGTCACATCTTTTATCTTCTACGCATTCTCGTTTGCGGCACGAGTTCAATTAATACAAGAAATACAATCAATACAAAGGAGTAAAACAAACACACACACTCACACTTTCAAACGCAAGTGCGGCAATATCGTTAAGAATGTTGGAGAATATAGAATATAGAAGATTTTTCTGATTGCAAAGCCTCGAAGGCATTGTTAATAATGAATTGCAATCTAGTCCTTTCGATTCACATTTCATCGAGTCATTCGTTTACATTTCGACATATAAAATGTATGTATATTGTGTGATGTAATATGCAGCTTTTATTATTTAAACTATTGTCTATCAATGGAAAGTATTTTATGCGCTTATTTTTATGTGATATTCGCAGTATACAGTATACATACAGTATTTGCAGTATAGGAATGTCTCAGACTTATCATGATGTCCATTAATGGCAGATTCCTGAGATCATTTTGAGATGAAAATCCGAAGTTGTCTGAAATTTGCGTGCTCATGCATGGCATATCGCACAGTAGTGAAGATATTTTCAAGTATCAATCTCGAAATTGATATAAGTCTGCATCCTTTCATTACTGTATAATATATGTACTGTATATTCGACCGTCTGATTGAATTAATCATGTGTCAGAAACACAATCCACATCCTGTCACTACTTTTAATTAATTATGCAAGAGATTAAAATATTTTTTTAATTTCTCGCTTTGCTAATATGTGGTTGTCTATGTAAATAACTATTTTACGTCTCGCCTGTGAGCTTGACTTCTCTGCAACGACAGATCTAACAAAGTTACATTATTTAAGTCAGTGCACTAATCACGATATATACAGGAGCGTACTGGTGTTTCCATTTGAATTTGACGAATTAAATGCAAGACAAATATATTTGCAATAAATACGCGCGAGACGTATTAAAAAGATTTTAAACGATATTAAGCGCATGAAGCGCTTGTTAGAATTAAAATAGGTACGGGAAAATGCGCATGTCGATAGCGGTTACAACGGATTGTCTTTTCGTAGAAAATGATATTGGAAATGATAAAGTTTCGCGCGTGTCAACGATTGGCGGCGACTGCAGCTCGCAGCTAACGTTCTCATTTCTGTTCCTATGTTAAGTATAATGTAACGAGAGCCTGAAACTATCCTCGTGTATTACCTTGACAGCGATAACAAACAATCAAACAATTATACGCTATGCGGAAGTTTCTCGATAGGTTCTCTCCTGAGAATCACTGATGAAATTGTTTAAATATGTGAAAATGTAATATAGAATTGTAAATATATCTCTGAAAGCTGCCGTGAGATTTACTAACGTGTTCAAGATCTTTTATTATGTATTCCCGGCACGGAGACGTTAGCGCTAGTAAAGTTAGAAGAACGTCTCGTATGAACATATGCTATTGATAGGTCATTTACAAGATCGATGAAAGACTAATGGCTTAATAGCGGCGAACTTGTTATACGGGAAACTATAGAAAATCTAGTCTCTGTCGTGCATCGAATCCGCTTTTTTTTGCAATCAGCGGTTTATGTTGAATCTATTGCTGTACATTGCTATATCCGTACGTATCGTAACGATCTGGCGCAGATCCGCGCGCGGCTCATGTATCTCACGCAAAAAACGCAGGACGTGGAACGTGTCCGTCATGCAGAATGAAGTTCTGGTGGAATTGGATGGGGAAGATTAAACGCCACGGAATCAATAAACTTGGCTTTGGCTCCAGTCTCGTTCGATATCTTGACGGAGGGAAAGCACGAGAGATAGAAAGAAAATAGGACACGACCGGTTAACCGGGGGGAGAAAGCAGGGGCTGCGAGGGCGAGACGAGATAGATGAATGAGAAGAGGGGCGGGAGAGAGGGCACGAGGGGTGCGCATATGTGGGCGGACATTGGCCAGACGAGGACGAGTGATTCCCGGTTAACCGAGAACAAGGGAGGAGGATGAAAAATGGGGAGGACGATGGGGTGCGATTGAGGCTCTCGGTAAAGAGGAAGAGAGAAATAGGCTAAAATACATGTACGCGCGTGCGTGAGCGGAGGGAGAGACTAAGGGGAGCGGATTGAGTGTGCAAGAGAGGGAGAACGGTGGCCAGAGGGGAAAGACGAGAAGCGGAGAAGCTGAAGAAGGGGCAGAAGACAGGCCGGAACTTCAGACGTCTACGGACCTGCCCGCGAGTCTCGTTCCCTCCCTTTAATTAAGTTTTTGCACGTTTTTTCGCGCTATCATTTTCTCCCGTTAGAGTTAGGCCGTCTTCACCGAGCGAGAGGAGGTCCTAATCGCGCGATCGGGATGGCCCACGCCGCGTCCAACGATGTCAACGAGAAGAGCTACATCCTGGACACGAAAAAGAACTTCGAGGACGTGAGTAAGCCGTCTCCATCTCGCTCTGCTCGACGGCGGAGGATATGGTCTACCAATGTCGACCGCGCACATCCGGTTCCGTTTTTCTCTCGTTCGCGGAAGCGAAATCATCGCCGGCGAAGCGACGTATCAGATCATTAAACGGCACTACAAACAAGGAGAGAACGTCTCGTATCTATCTCTCGTGTGTGTTCTT
This sequence comes from Temnothorax rugatulus, assembly GCA_035220575.1. NCBI lineage: Eukaryota > Metazoa > Arthropoda > Insecta > Hymenoptera > Formicidae > Temnothorax > Temnothorax rugatulus. Next base: position 55,080 of record JASTWL010000168.1, read on the forward strand.
TCTTCCGTCTTACCGAGATTTGCTACGCGAAGGAAACGTAGTGAAAATTACAATAAGGTTTTTATTATAATTCTAGGATATACTGACATTATGACGGAAATTACGGTATTTTTATTCAAAGATGTTACGTTTTACAAAAGAATTACTGTGATTATTCGAATACTTTATTTAATGTACAATTTAAAACACTCAAGTTCCCCTAAATTGAGAAAGAAGTCTTACAACTTGAGTTTGGTTGCTTTTATGCAAATTGAACATTTTGTAGTAAACTACAATATCGATATAGTCATTTTTTAGACATGAAAAAAGATTGATTGCATTTAAGCCTTTATTTGTAAGTTTTTATAAGTTGATAGAATTTAAAATACGCATGCATAACTTTTCAGAAGCATTATAATTTCTGCTGATTCAAGTAAAAATAATTACTCGTCAATTTTTATAGCAACATATGCTACAACATGTTACAGCTTTATAATGGAATGTAAAAAAGAATACGCTCTTTATGTAATTTGTATTACGTAATATTTTTTTCCACATACGAGAGGAAGTTTTGCTCGAAATATAAGCAAATCTCTCGGGATCTATCAAGTGAATAGCCACCGCACGGCTATCGAGCAACCCCGTCGCGTGATTTACAAAGTAATTTCGCGAACGACCGTGCTGGTAAATCGCGAGAATCCTCTTAGCGATTGTAAAAAGTGTACGAGAAAGTTACTATACGCCACTTTCGCTACCTCGTTAATTCTATTCGCTCTTAACCCGCGGTGTTAAGCGCAAGAAAGTCCGCGATCTTCATTGCTCTCTGCGATTCTCGCTCGATTCTCCCCGGCGTGTAATCGCGCGAGCCGAACAGAAACGCGCAATTACGGCTCTTCTCCTCGCGCGAGCGCGGGTTCCAATATCTTCGAGATTGAAGTTTCCGTCGTCTTGAAAAGAGGGAGGAGAGAAAGAGAGAGAGAGAGAGAGAGAGAGAGAGAGAGAGAGAGCGAGAGACGCGGTCTCTTAACAATTCCATCCGCGATGAGAAATTTCCGCGATGACATTTCGCCCGATACGCTCGTTTCAATCAATGCCTCCGTGATTTCTCCCGCGCGGTTCTGTCTTTCGCGAAGAGCTGTCATATCCGTCTGAGACGTACTGATGCTAATGAAGGTACTCGTATGGATGCGCGAGCACCCGCGAACGAGGGAAAGTGCATAGAAAAAAATGAAGTGTCGAATCAAAACTTGTATGCTCAAATTAACGCGCTCATTGTTTCGCATATACGCAACAATCTATATAATCTTTTTATAAGAATTTGATAATCTTTTCCCTGATGGAAATATTTTGCTGAAAATACTATATATGAAAAGTGAAATGAAATTATTGAAAAATTTTGAATATATTTTAAAATGAATGTAATGTAATGTAATATTGTAAAATATAAGAAAAGTTAAATTATACTGTTGATAGATAGTAACAAATTTTTTGAAATATTAGGTATAACGAAATTAGCTGAATTTAACTAAAAACTGAATTTTTACTGAAATATGGATGGAACAATAATGAAATGGGGTCAATTGAGAGAGATTTTGAAATACATTTCAGCAAAATTTCGTTATATTTTTATTTTCTTACAAGTGAACCAACCCCCTTTACCTTCTACCCTCGCGATTAAAATAAAACCTTGGGAAATGATTTAGGCATGCCTCAGGATCATTTAAAGCTAGTCAGATTTGCTGCAAAATTGCCAGAAACATCAAAATTCAGAATTCTTGATGGCTTGGTGGGGTCTAGCGTACAAACTGATAATTGCATTTGCATGCAATTACCCCTGTTTGCAGCGACTATAGCAGCAGCTGAACGCAGTTTCGTTACTTTGGAGATCGCCTGGTAGATCGTGGGATGACGGTGATGGAGAGAAATATATGGTTGGATGGATGTACTTGTGTGTGTATGTAGAGGGATGTGTCCCCAAAAATACCATATGACTCTCCGTAAGTCGCGATGGTGAAACTCCACAAATATAATGCCCGCTTAGCTCTTGTCGTCCGATAAGATCGTCGGTGAGAGCGTCGATCAGGACAATGAATATTGTTGTCGAATTTGTTTATATATTTAAGTCGGCGCGGCCGAGTGCACGCGGGAAAGCGCGTTTTTGTCTGCGCGCGCGGTTAATTAATGTGATGTTGGTTAGGGGCACATGCGGCCACCACACTACTCTATTCTACTTAATCATTATCTATAAATTAATTTATTTATAAAATCAAATTAAAGAAAATGCCGTTAAACGGTCAGGACTTGATTGCCTAATAATATTATTCGCGTGAATTTTACACGCAATTCTTCAGATACATGCAAATGCAATTACCAGTTTGGGCGGTAGACCCCGCCAAGCCACTAACAATGATTCTGAATTCTGGTGCTTCTGAGAATTTTGCAGCAAATCTGACTAGCTTTAAATGATCCTGAGGCATGCCTAAATCATTTCCCAAAGTCTCATTTCAATCGCGAGGGGGTAGAAGGTAAGGGTTTACTTGTTAGTTGAACTATGTATAAAATAACTTCATTCAAGCAAGTTTTCTTTGTTTAACGCTATATAATATTATTTTATGCTTAACGATTTCTACGTTGAAACTAAAGATATTTTTAAATCAAGAATAGAGAGGGATGAAAATCCTCGTAACCCCGTCGGGTTTTCTCTCGATATACGAAAGAGGAATACGGATACGTTGCGAAAACCGCATCTCGCACTGTCTTATGACTGACGCATTATTTCGGAAATTTCGACAGGTCGGCAGTGTCGCATCGGAAGAGTCCTACGATGACACGAGACACCTAGTCGGGGTAAGGGTTGCGCATCTACACAGAAAAAAAAGAAGTGTGAAATTAAAACTTATATACTCACATATACACAACAATCTATAATTTTCTTATAAGAATTTTAACTTTTTTATCTTGATTGAACTATATAAATGACTTCATTCAAGCAAATTGTCTTCGTTTAACGCAATATAATCTCAGTTCCAAGATTATAGATTGCAGTTTATACTCGTATAAACGTATATACCAGTATATAACTCTTGATTTAACTCTTCTTTTTTTCTGTATATTAACTATAGAAATTGACTATTTCGCCCTCTTCCTTCACCTATTCCCGTCTCCCTCTAATTATTGGAGCGACGAGCGATTAATTGCCACGGAAGCAGCTTCATTATGCCCGTTCTAATTTGCAAAGCGAGATACCCGCTGCGCACAACAAGCATGGATTAATTGGCGCGCGACAGAAACTTCCCAAGTAGCTTCGCTGATATTGGCCTATCGATTGGTCCCGCGTAATGTTGCCCCGACGGGACGATGCACTCCTCCGACGCGACGTTCAATTCGTCAATTAGTCACGGGCCGTTGGCCTACGACCTGGCGCACGTGCGTTATCATTTTCTCGCAGCGCTCTTTTAACTTTTATCGCGCCGCTCCCTCTCCCGCTTCGCTCTCAGTATCGCTCCAAATTATTCCGCTGAACTACGATCGCGCGTAACCGTTTAGCTCCCGCCTATCAGCTAATTTGCCTACGCTATAATTTATACCCGCGTTATTTTTATTACTTTTAACGGCGCCTCGGAATTAACGGCTTTTTCCCTCGCTCGTGCCATTAATATTCATCAGCATGAAAATATATGGACGCTCGTAGAATATTCGTGGGTACGAGCTCGAATACGCAATGTGACATCTAATTAACGTTTAACGCTAATTAACGTTAACATACGCGATACTCTGAATACGATCTCTTGCCGCGTTTATCACTGCGAAACGCACTCGTGCTAATGTCGACGCTTGTTGTAGGAGCAGGAAGGAGATTCCGACAAATTCAGCAGCTTGCCGCTCGCGAGTTTCAATTTCATCAATTCCATCATCGGCAGCGGCGTCATCGGTGAGAAAAATGATCTACAGCTCTAGATCTAATTTCGAGATTATATATATCGTTGAAAATTATATATCGTCAAAATAATTGTAGAAGGGAAAAAGAAATCCGCTTGATATTCTGCGAAGCACTATCCTAAAGTCGGCTAGATTAATGTGAATTTTTACAGGAATACCGTATGCTCTGCATCAAGCCGGCTTCGGTCTCGGCATCGCCCTGCTAATCTTAGTAGCGGCACTGACCGACTACTCGTTAATTCTTATGGTGCGAAGCGGGCACATTTGTGGCGAGATGAGTTATCAGGGCCTGATGCGAGCGAGTTTCGGCCGCGTCGGCTTCTACATCCTCACGGTGTTGCAGTTCATTTATCCGTTCATAGGTACGTTAGTGCTTGAAGGGAACGCTATCCCAAAGAACGTTTACAGTAAATAATAAATAAATAATGATATTTATCTATCTTTATCCATGTCGACTGTCATATTTCGACCATGTATTTAATCGACGCATGAAACGCTTTTATTGACGTTGCAGCGATGATCTCTTACAACGTCGTCGTCGGCGATACGGTCACCACGGTCCTGGTAAGAATGACGGGGACGGACCAATGGAACATTTTCGCTCATCGAAACATCGTCACCCTCTTGACGACCCTCTGCATCATCGTCCCGCTTTGTCTGTACAGGAACATCGCGCGGTTAGCGAGAATCTCCTTCCTCTCTCTGGTCTGCATCGGGTTCATTCTCCTCGCCATCTTCATCCGGATGGACACCATGTCCGACACGGTGTAAGCGAGAATTTCGCCTGTAGTTCATGGGGAGGGGGGTCACTGTTATTTCCTGTAAATTCGCTATATGATTGTAATCATAGGCGTGATTGATTGCAGCCCGAGTCAGAAGGACAGCTGGAGGTTCGCCAATTTCTCAGGGATCGTCCAGTCCATCGGTATAATGGCGTTCGCCTTCATGTGCCATCACAATACCTTCCTGATTTACGGCTCGATTGAGAGAGCGACCCAGCAGAAGTGGGACGTGGTGACGCACTGGTCTCTCTTCACGTCTTTCCTGATCGCCGCGGCCTTCGGGATTGCCGGCTACGCGACCTTCACGTCGTACGTTCAGGGCGATCTGATGGAGAATTACTGCTTGGACGACGATCTGATGAATTTCGCCAGGATCATGTTCAGCGGCACCATACTCCTCACCTTTCCGATCGAGTGCTTCGTTACGCGCGAGGTAATGTCTCTCATCTTGGTCGCCTAACGCAGATCGGAGAATTTGCAAGTGTTACGATCGCGATTTATTACCGCTTCAGGTGCTCATGACGGCGATCAAGGGGACGGAAAAATTGGAGGGAGACGAGGCTTATGTGCCTGACTCGGACCGTAAGTACCTGATAATCACCTTGGCGATATTATTCATAGCATATCTGATCTCCACGTGGACGGACTGCCTCGGCGTCGTTCTCGAGTTGAACGGCATCCTCGCCGCGGTGCCGCTCGCCTACATTCTGCCCGGTCTCTGCTACCTCAAGCTCGAGGAGGGGCCCGTCCTCTCGTCCAAGAAGCTGCCGGCGCTCGGCCTGATGGTCGCCGGTATTCTGGTCGCCATCTCCGGTCTCCTGCTGATTATATTCAACAATAATTCAGTTGGTACCTGCTTTCACGGCATAGCGTCGTATTGCACCCCCGAAAATGGGACGACGCCGTACAGCGAAGTGATCATGGTGTCCACCGAATACTACAACAACACGGAGAGCACGACATCTAAGCTTAACGGTTAAGCACGGTAAATCTCTAGCTTAATCGTAGGTCTGCTAAATTGTTGAAAGTATAGGGTGATTAATTTTGCGGGAGAAATAATAACGTATGGCATTTTGACGCAACGTATCCAATATATAATTGCTTCGAAAATCTGAAAACGTGAAATTTTACAACAAACTTGCGGGAAAAGAGTTGAAAGTTTCTACAAGATCAGATAAAGCAGGATTTTATCTATGGCTAAATATATTATTCCAATGAGAGGGTACCCGATTATAATACCGTGTCGTTAAACGGAAAATAAAACTGCGCAAATCAAACTGGTTGTAAATCAAACTAGTTGTAAAGTCAGGTTTAAAGAGAATAGCGATTATGCTATTGTGATGTCCTGATCGATAGATCTCATATTGTGGAAACATTTTATGCTCTACAGCAGACTTTTTAATATTAAATATGTGGGACGTAAATTTATATGGGAAAAAAACGGAATGTTATTGTTTACGTTAACGATGGGGAATATTTAATTATATTGGACAAATAATGTTCCCTCCACGATTTTATTCCACGATATCGGGGTGATATGATTGGAAAATCATATCTCGAACGTATGATTATCGCAATATAAAATCAATGCAATATAGGATTCGGCTTACGAGCGAGAAATCCGAAAAAAATTGGCAATAGATATATAATCGTTCTTCCCGTCATTTAGTAAAGTGTACAGACCTATGAATGTTTGTCGCACGCAAATTTACCGAGTCACAGAGTAAAATCGTAATCTTTCAAGTGTGTAACGAGTTTGGGATTTACGACTGAAGACGATTAATCAATTCTTCGCGACGCATATTATTAGAGTCTCAGAATTTTAATGTACCAATCGAGATAATTATTGAACTTCCGATACTATTATTATACATAACATATATATATAGAAAGGACTCTTGTATTTAGTCCTGATAAAGTTCCAGAGGTACGGCTCTAACGTGAAAAAAAAAAAATCTCTGGTTATAAAAAATGCGCGAATTTTAAGGAATATATTATAATTTTAAAGAATAGTTATTGCGATTAGAAAATTATGAGTAGGCAACTATCGTATAGAATACGTGAGCTAAAATCTCATTATATTTTTAAAAAGATGTTGAACAGACAAATAGTTTATAAATGAGAAGATATTATGTATATGTACGTTGTATATCTATATATACACTACACATATATGCACACTACGTTTGTATTTTTTCGTGATACGGGACTAATATTGAATGCTGAAAGTAAGAAACATACAAACGGATCTATAATGTTCATAAAAGATAATGCGACAATTAGCGGCTTAAAAGCTTTATTCGCAAAGCTTGTTCTACCTTGCCTAGATTCTTGACATGCTCTGCGTTTTCTTTTTTGAAGAAAGAGAGAATCAGAAGAAAGAGAGAACCAGCACTGATAGTTTTTTAATTTTTTACGACTCGTAAAATATCGTCTTTAAAAGTATTTTTTTGCATAAGTTTTTTGATACGATTAAACTCAAGTATTTTGTTTGCGATGCGATATGAAAATAAAAGATATAATAGCATAAAATAGGACGGATAACGACAACATTTGACATACCTACTGGTACAATCGTCGCTTAGATTTGCTGCTGCAAAGTTTAGTTGATCGGAAGATTTGGCTATGAGGGGAGTTACATTGTATGTTCATAGTTTAAAAGACAAAAAAAAAAGAAAAGGGGAGCCAAAGTGTCTGTAATGTATCAAAATATAATATAGAGCCGCAGTGGAAATGACACAATCAAATCGGGGCAAAAGTGAATTTCTCTTTTACCCCCAAAATGACGCTTTACACTTACAGAAAACAAACACTGATGAGAAAAAGACCACATACAAGAGGAAAGTATTTATTCGCGCGTAGCTCGCGCACTATGGTACATAAGGCAAAAGAATCAAATATGTTTACCTGTTTGTGTATATTTGAATATAAAGAAAGATATATAAAAAGCATATTTGAGATAAGAAACTATATAAAGACCCTAAGTTGGTACATATATTATAGGAACGGCCTAGGGAAAAAATGGAATATATTATCGGTGAATATACACGTGATGAGGCGAAGCGAGAGAGATTTTGTGACCGTGCATCGTATGTTATCACGCACGTACACATGCGCTGTTTCGGTGTCGCAGTGAAACAGAAGCCTCGTTCGAGCGACAAGACTTGTACGTTTAGTGACGTTTACGTTCGCAGCGTTATCGTTATACACGTGCGCGCCGTACATTGGCGGTATTCCTTACATAGATATATGTATAATTTAACCGGCAAAATAAGTGTAAATCCATATGCACGTACGAGAGAGGGAAGGACAAGACTCGCGTTTTGCGCCCTTAGAGCCTCACATTATTCGCCCCGCCGATCTCTTTTCGATCGCTCGTTCGCTTGTAACGCACGACCGGACGGATAAACATTACGTGGTCGTGACAGTACTGTAGTGACGTTAAGATCATCGTTATTGATTTTAGATACCAAAGACACGGAGCGCGCGTATACGACCGGACATAAGTAGTAAAGTTTATCACGCGTGGACATGAGCAGCTCCTATAATTGAAACATGCAGAATAAAGACTTCCCAACTCTTTTCCTTTCGCTCTCGTAACGTGACGCGCCCAGCAAACGTATAATTTAATTGTAAAACGACTCTCTACAAACAAATAGGACACGTGTAAGCGACTAATAACTCGGACTGTCCTGTGATATTATTTTTAACGACGCTTTCCTTATGATTTGTCTCTATAAAGCTTGATCGCGTAGAGAGGGAATTTTAAAACTATATGTTTAGTGTTTGGTGGGCGATTAAGAAGCCAAAGATCAAAAGAATTTGACTCGATGCGAACAACAGACTGATCTTTTTACGCTTGAAGACATTAAATTTGACAATTTCGCGTTGCAAGACGCCGTGTAGTAAAGCTAGTATCAATCTGTTGCGTCCGAGATAACATTATAAGTGCCAATTTCGACGAAAGAGAAAAGAAAAATTTATTAGACTAATTCAATCTTAATGTTCGTAAATATATAAACGTGAATATATTATTTATGATTGTTCTATTGATGTTAAGTAAACTTTACACACGTTGGAGATCGTTGAATGGTATAGTGAGGAGAACGCAAGGCCCCCAGATATTTTAAATAACGAAGCGTTTAAAAAACAAATATCTCGAATAAAAATTTTGCATCTCAAGCAGAAAATAAACGTGATGCGCGCATGCAAATTTTATCGCATGCATTTTTCATGAGGTATCTATGTCACAGATATTATTAATGGAGCCACAATATTTTCTTACGTAATTTATTTCTTTCTGAATATAAAGATATTAACATAAAGCTATAAAAAAAAGTTCGAAAATTTATCAAAGAGACAGGAATATTTTAAATATATTATTTTGATAGAAAAGTGTGAGATATCTCATAAAATATCGATTTTTCTATAATTTCGATGGATACCTTATTTATACATAAAACAACAAGATAAATCGATTAGTATCTACATGCCAAAAAATTCTTTCATAAATTTTGCGCTTTCGACATATTTGAGGGTTGCAAAACGAAGACACTTTCTCCTTACCCTGTATAAGAGAGAACGTAGTTTATTATTCGTGCAATATTAATTCTATATGTGATTTCTGATATTTAAGTTTCATACACGGAGAGAATTTTCTCTTAAAATTTACCCTGAAATCATGGTAGTTGTGGGACAACATGTACCACCAAGAATTTTATGCGAGCTATTCTGATTAATATCCACCATAATAAAAAATATTAATATCTATTACATTAAAACATAAAATATGTTTGATTAATTTTACTAAAATATATTTAGGAAATTTCAATAATTTTTCAAAATTTACCAATCTGCTTGGTAATTTTTATCACGTTGTTTGTAAAATGTCTTTTGTATATTTTAAAAATTCCTTGGTTGCCAAGTTATCCCAAGTTTGTAGTGAATTTAAAGGTAAAATATAACAAAAAATTCTCTCCGTGTACCAACTTAAATATCCCTCCAACGATGCTTGCTTTGGTTTTAAAGCAATTCCGTTTCTCCGAACAAACGTAATTTATTCACAAAGCGTTTCGAATTAGTTGAAATTGAAGATTAGGAGAAAGAAGTGACGTCTCCTCCGCGAGTATAACTTTCTCGATGCGAGAAAGTGTAGAATCGCGGTGGGTCACGCAACGGAGAGGACGTTACTTACGGAGAAGCATGGGAAAATGTGCCGCGACGTAATTTCACGCGGACGGGAGGAGGAGGACCTCTCCTCCTCAGGAGGAGGTTCCGAGTGCGTGACGCGTAAGGAGCGCGGGCACACCAAGTGCGCGTGTGCATGCGTATGTGCGTAGCCGTGACGCGAGGCGATTGCGTAACGTAAGGGATGATAGCGAACGAAAAGCAATCGTGCCGTTATTCTCCACCGTATCGCGGGTCTTCCGACCACATTTATTCTGTGATAGACACATGGCACACGTGATGCGTTTACAAAATATATATGGGTGTGCATAAGGCGCGCGTACCCGCGATGCTACGCTATACATATAATGTTATCTATTTAGGTTTATTTCGCGAAATAAAAGAAGACTTGAGATTAACGAAAAGCGTTCTGTTATTATTCCTCCTTTCCGTACACCTGTCCTCGCAGATAAAGGCTGAACGTCGTGACAATTTTATATGGCTATTGTATGCGCATGTATATACCGCGTGCACGTTTTTAATTTGCACTATAAAAGAAAAATCTATTAAAATCAAGAAAATAGATTTCTTTGAATTTAGTTTCCTTAATTCAAAGAAGTATTGAGTAGATTTAAGAAAACATTTTTCTGAGTTTAAAATATTTTCTCCAATCTACCTAATACTTCTTTGAACAAAAAAATATATTTTCTTGATTTTAATAAATTTTTTTCAGTGTACATGTAAAACCGCAATGTTCTAAAAGCTCCCAATTATACCGGTATTTAACCCTAGACAGACTCACTTATTTTTCTCATACGTGAATGACTCCCTGGGGTGTTAATAACCCCAAACTTGTACCGCGTGTATAATATTTCCAGAATGTTCTTAGAAAACTTTGTAATAGATAATTTTGTTTGTTGTTTAATAGGGAAGACGATAGTAGAGTCATCAATTTGTGGTAGTAAAAAAGGAACAATAAAAAAATTTCGAAAAACAAAACAAAGAACCAAAAATTTGGCTAAAATGGGCTCAATTTGAATTTCGCGTGGGGTCCCGTACACCCCAGTGAGTCTGTCTAGGGTTAACCGAAAAGTTCAGTAATATCGGCAATAAATGCGGTTTTTCGGTAATTTACTGTATTGCTACTGCGTTATTGAATGTCAATGTAAGCAAAACGATTCTCGTTATATTCATCTCTTTGATATTCATTTTACATAAATTAATACACATATTCTTTACAGTAATTTAAAAATAAGGGTGCTTATTAGCATCAAAAGTTAAATCGATTGAGAAAGACCAAAACCAATTGTCGAGACGTTGCGACTATAACGAATAAATTTATTTTGTGTTTATTATAAATTTGTGATTATAATGAATAAAGGTGGCCAAGGTCGAGTAAAAAGTCAATATTGTTAATGTACACATCGAGACAATTATAATTAATCACAATTGTAATTAAATTACAATTGTGTTGTTATGGACATTAATTCATACACGTCATTTTCTTCTCGTTTGGATTTCATGTTATTTTTTCCTCGTGATTATTTATTGCGAACGTCGATATCCAATAATATACATTACGTTGTACCAAGCTCTATTTCCGATCAGTTTTTATTTTACTTCGATTATTATATAAAATTGGGAACTCGGTTTCAGACACGTAGAAACTGATATTTCTTTTTATAGCGTTTTCAATCTCTGCCCGCAACAATGCCGCGCTTTCAATGCCCGCGTCAGTTCAGGGACAATCAATCGCTCGCTCGCTCGCTCGCTCGCCTCTCCTATCGGGACGATTTATCGGTAGGATTTCACTCGACAACGAAAGCAAGAGGGGAGCGAAAGTGATTAGAGAGAAGCATACTCCATGGGCATTTCACCGCGCCTGCGTTTTCAGGGAAAGCGCAATCTCCCGCTCGGCTATATCGACGCGATGCGACGTCGCGTCCATCCGTTTCGGTTTCTAAATCGCGCCGCGATCAAATACCCGCGGAATTTGCGTGCGAGGGGGTCGCGAGGTCGTATTTTTTCCTCATCACGATCATTATGCGATCGCGAATCGCGAGACTGACTGACGTACGCGCGCGCGAAGGGAACGGAAGGCGGGGAACGAAATCCACACGCGGCCTTGATGGCGACGACCGCGAACGCGCGCGTGTTAATCGTACCCTCCCCGGTCGCCCGCGCTCGATCGATCGATCTTCCGCCGAGATGAGAAGAGATCGTCGCTCGCGAACCCCCGACCCCCGACCGACCGACATCCGCGCAGCCCTGCTCGAGAACGCCGCGGCCGGCCCAATTGGCCCGCTGTCAGCCTCGATTGGCCCCCGTTCGACCCATTTAATCGTGCGACGGCCGTCGCTCGTGTACCGCATTTCGAAACCGCTTGGACCGCGACCTCCCGACCGATCGAGATCTAAGGCCTGTTTTTTATAGCTCTATTACGTTGCATTTTCTGCTCCCATTAAAAAAAAAATAAATAAAAAATAGGCGCGCATTTAGAGAAAACAGAGAGAAAAGGTGAGAAAATTTTAAGTTCAATAGCAGATTCCCCTAATCGAGGGAGACGCAGTGCGAACGACGAAGCGAACCTGAAAATCTGAGATGTGAGAGTATCTTAAATTGTAACGCCATTACCTTTTTTAGGAAAAATAGATTTAAACAATAATATATTGTAATGTATTTGTCATGTTAATACTTTTTGCTTAGTCTTCTTCATCTTTAAAATTATATAATTTTCAATGCTTCAGATCTAAAAACGATATAAGAGGACAGGGCTATAAATTACTGTTTCAAATTTATCTTTATACAGCGAAATATTCCTACGTTTTTAACTTATCCAGCTGTACTATTTTTTTTTTTTTTTTTCAACTCAAGTACGCGCACTTTTTCTTCTACCTTTTTTCCAGAATATACAATTTTTCATAACTCCTGGGACCGATTGACCTCGTACGGACTAATCGATAGCTGGTTCTCATTCCACAAAAGTATTTCTACTTTCCCTCTACGCGTCCCACGAATAACGAAATATATATATCACAAAAAGGTCCGAATCGGATTTTCATCCGGAGGAACGTTTCGCTGTTGAAGAAAAGCGCAGCGCTTCCGCCGAGCCACGAGCGACGGCCCTAGTTTTCTCGTTCTAATTTTCCAATCTAATCCGAGCGTCTGATTCATCATCGTCGTGACGTGGCGAGAGGCGAGACGCGTCTCTCTCGGACGGCCGCGTCGTCCGGGTAACGGCGCGGCGTCGCGTCGTCAACGCGGTCAACGTTGTCGCCGTTGTCACCCCGACCCCCTGCCATTGCTGCGACAACCGTGCCAGCACTTGGCACTAAACTTGGCAGTGGTAGTAGCGGTGATCGGGTGGCGAATGTGGCGATGGTGAATGGTCAGTACTGGCGATGGTGGCTGGTGGCGACGACGGTGGCGAAGGTTAATCGCGGGCGCTCCGTTCCGCGCGGTCTACGCGAGCGCGAGAGCCGCGGGAGCGCCGCGGCCGAGAGCGAGAGCTCGATAGCACTCGATAGTGACGGTTTACGCGTTGCTGACGGTGGCAGCTGGCGGCACGTCTCGGCCGTCTCGCTGCTGATAAAAGGTGCGACGCACACACACGCGCGCGCGCGCGCACAAACAGACGCGGCCATGCTGTAACGTGTTCGCGCGGCGCGTATATACACACTCGACGCCGCTGCGCGTGTCGCCACGCATCTGACATCTGACGCTGGACGCATCGTCGTCGCTTAGTCGTCCACAATGTCCTCGTCGTCGCCGATCATGGACAACGCGGTGACGCACAGCCCGGGCGGGCTGGCGAGACTGTCGGCGTTGCTCGGCGCTCCGGAAGCCGCGCTGCGTCTCCTCGTCTCCATTCTACTAGGTAAACCTAACCCGGTTTATTCTTTTTCTCTTCCGTCTCCACCCGCCGCGCGCCGTGTCGTCGACGATCCCGACTTCCCGACACGAGGGGCGATCCCCGAGAAGCGGACCCGATTTTCCCTCTCATCATCCCTCTTTCCCGTTTCTCGAGATTCCACGGTCTCGCGAATCGAATCGAATCGATCCGTGGTTCATTCATGACTCGTCCGCTCGAATCGCCGGCGTGCGAACTGCGACCACCGAGGCGACCACCCTCCCCGTCTATCTCCACCCCCGTCCTCGCGGAGCCCCTCGAGGACACCCCTCGCGTTACGTCGTTACGTTATAGCGTGTATAGCGATACGGTTGATAGTAATCTATAATGGCGTAATTGCTCCTACGCGAAGGTTGCCCATCTAATCGTTAAAAAACACACTAACTTTACTTGTCAGCGTCTCTCTTGTCTTGGACTGTCTCATTTCCGTGTCCTGTAAAAAGGCATGTGCACAGATACGGATCCAGGCTCTTTGCTCTTTGCTCTTTGCTCTGTTTCTTTATTTAACGACGCCGAAAATCGCGTTTCATCTTCCGAGAGCTTCTTTACGCACGGGGAAGATATTTTATCATTTTTATTATACCTTGCACTCTTTTCGGTCCCGCGTACGCTAACAATCGCTCCTTCCTCTGCTCAATAACACGCAATAATAATATGTTACGTATGTTTAGTCAGCGTAAAATAATACGAAATGTGTGTATATGTGGGAGCAAAAAAAGCGCGTGTCATATATATAGATATATATATATATATGTATATATGCACAAATGTGTTTATTTACGACCGCGTCACGTTACATAACCACGTTACGCCAGGACACATCGCTATATCTAAAAAACAGGTGTGATCTATTCCGTCCTAATAAGGTCGAATTCCATTCTTCTTTTGGTAGAATTTAGTCCGGACAATATAAAAATACGCTACGCGTTCTATTGTTAGCGGCGAAGATGTGTGATTAGCAAGAATACAATAATGATAACTTTATTACTTTGTATACAAGACATTACAAAAGGAGCGGCAAAAGGAGCAGCTATCATACGATGCCTATCCGTGACAAAATGATAGTTTGATCGCAAGGGAACGGAACGTAAGACAAGAGAAGCAGAGTTTAAATAGACAGATTGCGTAAGAATGCCAAGAATACAGGTGTATGATAAGCACAAAGTTGCGCTTGTATCTACAAATAATGAGATTTGATAAAACGAGAAGCGGCGGAGTGAAAAAAGGGAAGTAAAGAGGAAACACTTAGCTCTGTAATTTGTTTCTCGCTTCCCGTTTGATACTTTATCTGATTAAAAATTTAGAGTTTACTACTACTTATTATTGACTATAACCTTGGAATTTCTAATTATAACGGTTTATCAGAAAACGAGATGAAGCGAATTCGAGCGAGTTTGAACGAGTATCTAATTGTAAGACAAAATAATCGTTGGATGACATACATACGTATGATATATATAATAATATAATTATAAATAATCGTATGATATGTAATAATTATAGATAAATATACCTGCAATAATAAAATAATTATAAAATAATCGTACATTATAATTATATTATTAAATACTTATTGTAATATTGTACAGGACGCTCTATACAATTATATGTTACTTTTTTATAGTCATTAATCTAAAAATTCTCTAAAAATAAATTTCCCGCTAGATTAAACCATTTCGGTAATTAATCGTCGTTTCCTACACTATTTCTTGCTTACATTAGTAATATAACATTACAACGCACAGTGGTTTCAATTTTTTCAAAAACAGGCCAAAGCCTCGTTTTTTAATTATCAATTTGTGGTAATTATAATGATTTTTTATTGTACTATATCGAAAGATTATAGAACCAACAAATCTCGAGATTATTTTCATTTTACTCTAAAAGAAATATTAAAAATAGATAATTTTCTATGTTACTTTTTCTATAGCGTCAAGAGTATTTTTTAAATTATTTTTCTGGGATTTTCTTCAGATATGAAATAATATGTCTGTTTTTATATTATTTGGTTAAAATTTTGTAGAGGAGTAATTAATTTTAAAGCAAAATGAGCATTGATATTTGATATTTAAACGATATTTATTTCCAATATAGTTTATTTCCTTTGATTCAATAAATCATTGCATTCATAAGCCTTATGTAAATAAGCCCGATTGAGATCTCATTTTTAATGTGATATCTGAATGTTAAGTTTGAATTTCTGAAGAAAGAACTTGCTTGAAATATTAATATTTAATATTTTACGATATCAGCAGATTAATATTTAACGAAGATATTTAAAGGTATTCATGATAAATAAATATGTGATCGACATCTGTATATAAATAGCTCAACCAATACCATTCGTTCTGATAATTTATTGCAATGTTACAAGATACATGTATTATGTGTGTTACTTGGTTATTATAAGAATTATTTCAAACAAAATTTATTTAAAAAATAATGTAAGTTATATAAGTATTGTATAAATAATTTTGGCCAGGTTTAGAGATTTTTAGAATCACAATATAAAGATTTTATACACGTATATAAAATTTGTATACAGATTAATATTTATTTCATTCAAGGTCGATATACAACAGAGAAAATGTAGAAAAGACGCAGAAAATTATAGGGATAATTAATGTGGAGCTATAATAACCGAGGAAAAAAGTTATAACAAATTCTAACTTGATATGTAATTTGATTTCAGGATTTCCCGTTGCTCTTTTTCATAGGTATACGCTCTACGGCAAAGATCCCATTCGTCAGCACTTATTTTTTATAGCGTGCGGTCTCTCAATTGGCTACTGGAATTACGGTAATTCACTTGAACAGTATCTTAATTCGCGGAGAATGACACGCAAATGATACGCCGGCGCTCGTATATTTATAAAAGATGATCACATGGCAATAATAATGATTTTGCAGATTATAATATACTCCATTCATCGACGGCGGTATGCGCGACGTATCTGATCCTGACGATCCTCGGCAGCAGCGCATTGTCTGTCGTAGTGACGTTTCTCTTCAACATGACGTACCTACTTTACGGTAAAGCAACAATGACGATAAATTTGAAAATTTATTCATCCTCGAAAAACTAGCCCACGCATATATTCACATATTTATACTCTTCGGCACTATCTATTTATTATTCTCAAGCTATCTGGCGCGTTCAAGGTTTCTAGCAGAAAACTTTTTTGTGATTTACCGTTTAAATTCACTTTTCGCATCTGGGAACTAGAACAGCGCAAAAAGTTGAAATGTAAGAATTAAACGACAATTATAACGAAGAACGACAATTTTCTTACATTACGTGCGTTACAGCCTTCCATTTGGAATTTTCTTTGGCATGTTCGGAAAGTTGTGGGCAATTTGTGTCGATAATTTGAAATAACAAACATTTTAAATATATTTTTTAAATATTACACTATAATAATTTTTGTTGTAATTTGTCGAAATATTACTTTTCCGTTTCGCAATCGTTTGCTTTTATTTCGTAATGAGCGTCATCGTTTTCTCATTTTCTCTCGTCGATCGTTTCGAGCTATGATACAAAGCAATTTAAACAAATTGTTGTTTGTTAAACATAAATTGTTTTCCAATACAGGCTATTACACCACCAGTACCCAAGATTACGATATAAAATGGACAATGCCGCAGTGCGTGCTGACCCTTAGGTTAATAGGACTTGCATTTAATTTATGGGACGGTCAAAAACGTGACGTACGAACGCAATTTTTTTCCATAATTCTATTATCTCGTTCATTTCGCGGCGTAACGATCACGGTGTTGTAGGAGGAGCTCTCCGATAGTCAAAAACGCGTGGCATTGAAGGAGCGACCGTCGCTGTTGGAAATTGCGGCGTACGCTTATTTTCCAGGCGCCTTCCTCATCGGGCCGCAGTTCAGTATGCGACGGTACTTGGACTATGTCAACGGTCATCTCACAGAACGCGTACGTTGATGAACAGAAAGATACTAATCTATCGACGAATCATTTAGTTCTCCAGTTTAAGAAAATACGAATGTCCATTTAATATAAGTGTCATGTTTTTACATTTTATAGGATCCTCAAACTGGTGCCATTAAGCTGCCGGATTGCGTGTCAGCGGGATTGTTACGAGCTTTCATCGGATTCATATATGTAGCGATATTCCAAATCGGCACGCTCTACGTTTCCGATCAGTATCTCTTTGAACCATCGTTCCAGAAGCTGAATTTAATAAAGAAGTGCTTGCTGATCGGCTTGTGGGGCCGTATCAATCTATACAAATACGTCAGCGTCTGGCTAATCACAGAAGGGGTACGTAATTGAATCAGATTTTTTAACGTTGTTTATTTTTATTTGTATGTACTTGTTGTGTTGTTATCGTTTCGATTTCAGGTGTGCATCACTTTTGGTCTCACACATAATGGAAAAGACTCTAAAGGTCGTATTAAATGGGACGGTTGCGCGAACGTTAAACTGCGAACATTCGAAACTACCACGCAGTTCAGTCACTACATTCTCTCGTTCAACATAAATACCAATCACTGGTGTGCCGAGTACATTTACAAGAGGCTGAAGTTTCTGGGTTCAAAAATATACAGTCAACTAATAACGCTGCTTTTCCTTGCCCTCTGGCACGGTTTTCACTCTGGATACTATCACTGTTTCTTTATGGAATTTATCGTGTTGTACTTTGAACGAGACGTAAGTATATACAATTACGGCTCGCACGAACAGAGAGCTTTCGCAGGTTTTTCCACATTTGACAGTTGCTTGTTTAATGCTCATGTCCCGCTCGCTTTCTCTTTTTTTCTTAGATTGGACCAGTATTACAGAACAGCGAGAAAGTGCAAACGCTCCTGAAAACGCGATGGGAAGCACGTATGCTCGCTTGGATCTTTCTGAAGCTTTACACTTTTGTTTTCATGGGATACGTCCTCGTGTCGTTCGTACTTCTCTCGTATCCACGGTATAATCAAGTTTACGCTAGTTTGTATTATTGCGGACACGTGTTCTTCCTCTCTTACCCGTTCCTCGCGCCGTACATTAAGCGGTTGATTGGTCAAAGACATGAACGTCAGCGATCGCACCAAGAATAAGATAGCACAATCTTTTTTTTTTCCCTCGACATCGTTGAGGCATTGCCCCTGTACTTGGTTTTTTTTTCTTTCGCACCGTTGTTCGTTGCGAATCGATATTCGAGAAGACATACAGCTGTGGTGTGAGGGACGCTGGTATACAGTTACGGTCACTTACAGTCACTTAGTCTTCAGAGAGAAATGTGATAGCGCATATCCAATACGGAAGGTACGGGAAATAATAAAGCGTATTACCATCACTATCGCGTTTCGTAACGGCTATGAATCCTTTCATAATGCTGAATTTCCATGGCTTGAATATACGCTCGACGATCAAGTTTCATGAGTGAAAAATTCTCCCTTGAAGAATCTATCGCTGAAACGAAATAACGGTAGTAGATGGAATATATGCGCGGATATTACTGCTAAGAACATTTCAATTTGTAAATCGACGCACCATTTAGAGAAAATTCCGCTGGTCGGGAATTTTGTGTGCCCGTATTTGGACGTTTCTACGATCAAACTTTACGACACAAAAATTCAAGCGATTCCAGCAAATAGTTTCTAGATACTTCAGTATTTTCCTACAACAGTACGTTCTTGCGTCTTCAATCGTATTTTTGTATATGTAGCGTGTTCGATTGGAAAGTTTCATTTACATGTATTCCATTTGTAATAAAATCTGTTTAAATGCGTTATGCCCTTTTAGCGATAAGGATTGTTACGAATATAATAGTAGCGGCCGCGTAAGCTAGTCAAGTGTCACAATATCTCAAAAAAGACTCGAAGGAAGAGGCAATTGTGCATTTAGGTAACGCAATAAGAACGTCCACTCGCTAAAATAATTTCAGGGAAATTGCGTTGCAGAGAACACCTAGAGAATAATACCGTGGTTTTTGTAAGTGCAAAAATAACTGAAAGAACATAGTCAGGTATACGCGATATCGTGCACGATTGAAGTTGAAATATATATTTTATCGTAGTGCTACATTTTTACCGATCTAATGCGATTAAACGCGTTTGCTATACCTCTCTAGATGTAAATACGACGATAACAGATTGATCGTAATTCTAGTCGAGTGTGTACCTTCTACCGTGTATATGCACGCTTTATCAGTGTCAATATATAACGGTATAAAGCGACGCGAGAAGCGATTTTCAATCTTATACGTTTGCAGTTATTTTTGTAGGTAAAAGTCTAACAACGATGTACCTATCTATTCGTGCAGTAGGAACGCGGCTCTCATTATGCACACAGCCCTTCGAACACACAGCTCATCGAAATTAAGAGATATTAGTGGATACCAGTTCGATATATAAACAAAGTGTTCAGAAACTGATATACTTTGCGATTTTGACACTCTTATCGCATTCACGTGCGATCAAGTTAGATCGACGAAAAAAAATGATTCGTAATCCTTCGCTTAACGACCTCGATTTATCGATTGCAAGTACGCCCAGTCTCTGGAGTCTTTGACGTAGTCGCATACAGGTTTACAAATTTTTAGATACTGAAACAAATAGGAGTGTACAAGCGTAGCGCAGTCAGGAGTTATATTGCATACGTTTGTCGATAGCATTTATTATAGAGTTGAAACCAACAGGACGGTCCAACGTGACTTTCCTGACGTGAGACCCTTATACGTAGTTGATAAGTCGCGAACAGTGGAATTTTAATTCTCAAATTAATTTGAGAATTAAGATTCACGCTGGTCGTTCGTTTCGTACTTAATACTAATGCGAACACGCTCGGCAAATGCGCTATTAAATACTTGCGAATACCTTATCTTGGAATCATACGTTCAAACGTCTTCGTGGGAATCGTTACCGTTATAATATAATCGCAAATTTAGTCGACAGATAGGGCAACACGTTTGGGCAATAGGTATATTCTCGAGTACAGTTCAGGACTCTCTAAAACGTTGTTTCAAGGATAATGATAAGGATTGCACTTGCAAGTGTGCTTGCGATCTAGATTTCAACAATTTCGATTTCGTGTCACGTCATTAGTAAAGCCCCTTGCACAATAGGCAATAGCGATAGCGATAGCGACAGCAACAAGGTTGCCGACAAAGCTATACCTTTGTCGGCAACTTTGTCGCTATCGCTATCGCTATCGCTATCGCCTATTGTGCAAGGGGCTTAAAAGATGGAACAAGAAGCTCGAAAGTGAAAGGAAGAGATAGAGAAACGGATTGTAAGAATCTGCGAAACGAGGAATAAGACTAGCGAAGAGAAAGGCGGTGAAATGATTAATAATGCCGGAAGTTATTTGATATAAAAAAAAGTGTATTTACGATTATTTTCTTAAAAGATACAAAAGAAACATCGACGTCTCGTATATAAAAATTATTTTTTTCTTTACATTTCTTTCAACAGAGGACCGCGACAAACGTCGGCACTCAGTCGTTCAAGGACTTATTGTTATGTATGTATGCGTGTGTGTGGATCTATGTCGTGTGAGTGTGTGTGTGCGTGTGTGTGTGCGCGAGCGACATCACGATTAGGCTTTAGCAACACGAAGCGTCTGCCTCTTAAGCACCTTCAAACACCATGCGGCCTATCTTATGAGATACTGGCAACATATATACATCCCTCCTACGATTATTAAGATCCATCCGGGCCCGCGTTCGCGTCGCGTCGCGTATTGCGAAACGACCGAGAGTAGTCACCACGTAAAATATTTGTCTCCGTGAAATGCCGAGGGTCTCGAGGGTGAGAGTGATGTGCGCTCATGCGACGACCGATTCTAGTACGGTCCGCTGGGGCCCGGTTGCGGTGCCCCGTAACTGTCGATGGGTTGCCCCGGTTGTTGCCCCGGCGGGCCGTATTCGCCGCCGCCTTGCTCCTTCTGTAATGCATAAAAATAAATACATAAGAGACAAGAAAGAGAGAGACGACACGTGGCGCATACATGAATTTTATATTGTGGCTAGCACTCGGCCGTGATCTTTTCTGTGATGGCAATTTAGCAGAGTTCGGTAGTTAGTCTTCGTATTCGCATAATTTAATTCTCGCCGATATATCTAGTAGTTTAGCTAGCAAGGCAAGCAATTTCAAGGAAAGTAGCTCAGGCTGGAGGGATTTTTTTCAGCGGTAAATTGTACGCCACGCGGAAGAACATCCCTCGATCGGCACAAGCGGATCGAGGCTCTCGATACTTGTAGCGCACTAAGCGGAGTGCGACGTGTACAGCGAAAGATATCTTTTGTAACGAAGAGTTATAGCGATATTAGAGTGTACAATACAATTAATCCCTATGCAATCTGCGACACATTGTAGTAGAAATCTCGACAAGCTCGCTTAGAGCGGCATTATGAAGCGACATTCGAGGAGAAACTCTCTGTAATTATTCAAATTGTCGGCACGGCAATCACCTTGACAATTTCTTCTTTTTTTTTCTTTTTTTTTTTAATAGTCGAGCCGTGGAAAGGTGATTCGCGTCCGACTAATAGTAAGGTCGTATACTCGTCTGATGAAGTGAAATATATGACGTGCGAATATCATCTACGCCCAATATCCGTATCCTTTCGTATATCCTATGCAAAAACATGCGCCGCGCCGCGCCGCTCGCTCCTATCATCGAAATGAGCAATTTATATGCCGCGCGAGACGTCACACTTTCGTCTTTCGACATTCGCCGAAATCGTTTCTCGATAGGCCGCTTTAAAAGCGGCTGCCAGCTGTAGATATACGCGCGTTGGAGCAACTGAAAAATTGCGCAACGCATTGCATTTAGATCCGACGATAGGAACGTCGTGCGTTATCCTTACCGAGGTTCGAGTTTGCGCGCGTCCAAGCGATTGCGTTGAAAAAAAGAGAACTGCGTGAATTACACCGCCGAAGCGTAAAAAGAGAAAGAGGAAGAAAGATCAATAATGATTTTTATTCGGCCAAACTGGCTATATTTTTATTTAATATAGTGTCATGTCACAACTATATTAAATAAAGATTGCCAGTTTGGTCGAACAAAAAAATCATTGTTATTTACTGGCGAAGCAGTGTCATATTTGGAAAGAAAGATCGTTACTTAAGTTTTATAGAGAGAAAGACAGATCAGCAATGATTTTTTATTCGATTCTTTATTCGACCAAACTGACTATCTTTATTTAATATAGTTGTGACAGTTATATTAAATATAAGATAGCCAATTTGGAATAAAGAATCACAATTTGTTAATTATTTATTGGCGAAGCAAAGTCACATATGTTTGGTAAGAAAGATCCGTTACCTGAGTTTTGTAGCGGATGAAGTAGACCTCCGGTTTGCTGGGCTGCGTCGGTGCCTGCGTCGGCAGCACGACATCGGGCGCCTCTTCCGGCTTCTTCACCAGGACGTAGATCAACGTCTTCTCCTCGTCCGGCTGCGGTAGCGGCGGCAGCTGGGGCGCGGTCGGCGTAGGCGGGGTCGGCGCCTTGATGAACACTATTTTGTAGTGCTTCTGCGGCGGCTGCGGCTGCGGTATGTTCTTGGGCGGCCTATACTCCGGCGCTTCCGGCGGCGGCACGTGGACGTACACGTGCTTGTGGATCACCGGGTTCTGTTGCGGCGGCCCGTAAGCCGGCGCGGGCGGTCCGTATCCTCCACCGCCGCCGCCGCCGCCGCCACCCCCTCCGGAGGGCGGAAAGTACGAGCTCACCGGCGGCTCCGGCGCCGGTTTCGCGAGCGTCAGCGCGATCGACGAGCAGGCGATCGCGAAAATCGTGCCCTGTTAAAAGTGAAAATACAGGCGTGATCGTGACTGTAATGCTAACGAAAGGAATTGTACACGAGGGGAATTGTAGCGAAAGTTACGATAAAGATTTTGCTATCCCGAGAGATACCGCGGCATTTACATTCGACGGGATAGCATTTATATCTTTACTTCAAAAATTTCACCTGCGTTTTATATTTTGTAAAAGAATTGCGATTGTTCAATACACTTTAATGCAATTCAGAGAAAGGATTTTACAATTTAAATTGTACATTTTGTTATTTAATGAAAATACCGATATAGTAATTTTTAGATAGCAACGAAAGATTGGCGGATTACAGCATAGGTTATAATATACAAGTTTCTACCCGGTTTGGTGTGAAGAGTCTGCATAATCTTTCGTAATATACATTATAATTTTTAACTAATGCGAAATAGACGATTAATTGATTGCCAATCCTCACAGTAACAGATATTACGTCATTGCATTCCTGCAGCTTTGCGAAAAATATAAAACGGATTATACTTTTTATGTAACTTACGCTACAATATTTTCTCCGCGAGATCAACGACTCGCCGATCATTTATCGCAGGCGAGTGGCGTGTCGAATATAACGCGTTCGCGATAAAGCGTGTAACAGCGAATTATTTTACCGATTACCTCGTCCACGGCGATTCAGGATCAATAGAAATTGAAATACGCGACATGGTATTGCTTAAGCTCGCTTAAAGAGCTCATTTGCGACAGACACTTCCACTTAGCAACTTCTCTCGACCGCTATCGGCCAAATTGTGCGAGCACAATGGCCCGTTTATTGCGAACTCCCCGTATACGATCTGACTCGCGTAATCACGCACGATTATTCATGTATTTATCTTCGGTAAAAGGGTAAATACGACGCGTCAAGGAACTGATTAACGACTTACAATAAGCCCCCACACATAAGCTACATTCGTCTCTTCTTCGCTTGATTGGTCAATTTCCGACAGACAGGGTCAAAGTGCCGCGTTTTATCTAAGATTTCGTTAGCTTGTAATGCTTTATAGATTTTCAAAGCATTGTGTATTTCCAGCGCGTAAAGTGACGAGTCATCCGTAATTGGAATTTGATTAAAAATTTAACCCTTTGTAACTCCTGGTAACAATACTGTTACAAACCGGCAAAGTGTCCATCAAACTTCTAAATCATGAATTTAATGTTTAATGTTTAATGTTTTTTTTTATTTTTGATAACATGAGTTACAAAGGGTTAAAATAACATACAGTGAACACTCATAAAATTTAAGTTTCAAGTCTTGATAAATGAAAGAGAGAGTGTTATTTTATTTAATTATTACTTTAAAATAAAAATCACGCCAAGTATAATCAAAGAAGAGGAAGGGGAGAGAAAGATAAGTGATTTTCATCTCTTGGGAAATGAATTTTACTTTTTTTCACCGCTGAGCTAGTCTCATCCGCGCGTTTTAAAAGTATAATTTAAATCTCGAATGTTACGGTCGCGCGAGCAGGAAGGCGAGTTATAATCCACGCCAATTACGCTCTCTTAGATGAACCATCATTCGTCCGCCCGACAGATATCTTTGAATTCTCGATTTGCGATCTTTCCGAGATGTTGCGAGAGAGTCCATTAAATTCCGAATAGCATTTCCCATTCCCGCGCCGCGCCGCGCCGCGCCGCGACGGGCATGTTCCATTAGCGCGAAAACGGAAGAAGACGCGCGCGGCGTGCGATGCGATGCGATGCGATGTGCGCGATAACTCACTCCGCTCGAGCGGAGCTTCCTACTCACTTAACGACCCCCGCGCCGATCATTTAATCATGCTTTTAGTGCCGCATCGAAACCCCGCTCCGCGCATGCTAAGACTTCTGGAGCCGCTTTCCCCATTTTCCTTCTTTCGCGCTATAATTATCGAGACCGTGTCGGTGTCGGTGTCGGTGAACAGAGCGGGAGCAGCACGGTATAGGCGGGTTCCCCTTTTACTTTTTGCCCGCGAGCGCGGTTTTGAGATCCGCGATGAGATTCGTGCCGATGCACCTCGCGCGTACAGTGGGATGCACGCTCGACGGATTTTTCTCCTCTCCTCTCGGGAAAACGCGATCACACGTCGTCGCTTTCCATCGGCTGGGAAAAGAAAAGGTGCCGACGCCGACGCGACCGCTGGAACCGCTGACGTAAACGCACACGGGGATCCTCCTCGACGAGACGGAGCAGCATCTCTCGTTCGAGGGACATCTCGAATAAATCCCCGATGCCTTTCGACAAATTCCCTCGCGTATACGAATCATTAATCTCGCGTATATGTCTTGTCGACGCGGTGAAAACGCAAAGGGAAAAAAAGACAAAAAGAGACGATCGTGACTGGATGTATCCAGCGATGATTGCATGACGATTTCGTAAGAACGAACCGAAAGTTACTCCTATTAAATGCAGCTGGCCACTCGATCAATTGACTTACGCGTTTTACTTGGTCAAGGGGATTGCGTCAATCGACGTTTAAATTTGGTAACCGGTCTTGAACGTTGCAGAAGAGACGTTCGTTTGCGCCGTTCGGATAATCGCGCGACTCGAGGAGAGCGATTCAGGAAAATTACGCTCTCGTCGTCGTAAATATATTAGTCATCGAGGTAAAACGATTTCCCGACACGCATGACGCACGATCATCCGCGTATAAATGTTTGCAAAACGGCAAACGTGTGGCACTTCGATATTTTCAACGTCTCTCGCATCGCGCCGTAAACGACTCACTCGAGAATAATGATTTAATTGAGATATTCTTGCGTACCGACGATGCGGTCACCTCGCGTTTATCTCGAATCTTGAAGTGTGAGAGACGTCGGTGAGAAGAAAAAATACGCACGATTATCTTTGAAGATATAATTGCGCCTTTGAGTACACTGTTAAATATTAAAGGATGAAATTTAAATACCTTGAGTTAAATGACATTTTGTTATTTTTAACTACCATGTGTGTCGAAATTTATTATTTTAACACAAAACAGTATTATGTTAACTCCATTTAGTTAAATTAACGACATACTGAGTAGGAGCAGTGGCGATCTATTGGTGACCAGGAATCGTAAAAAATGACTCAAATTGAGTATAATTTGACACTACGAACAGTCTAACAGTATTTAACAATATAGGAAAACAATAATTGAATTCGATAATTAAGAACGTTTGTTTGCGAGGAAGCGGTCATGTCGCATTCATCTCCAAACTTGAAGCGCGAGAGACATGAAGTAACGCCGATGATGGAAAAAAATACACACAATTGTCTTCGAAGAAATAATTGCGCCTTTGGGTACACTGTTAAATATTAAAAAATAAAATTTAAATCAATACTTTAAATTAAATAGTAGTTAAAAATAACATTTTGTTATTTTTAACTACCATGTTTGTCGAAATTTATTATTTTAACACAAAACAGTATTGTTTTAACTCCATTGATTTAGTTAAATTAACATTGTCTTAGTTGAATTAATAAACTATTGAGTAGCAGCAGTGTGGTGACCTACAGAAATAATTAAAAATAACTCAAATTGAGTATAATTTGACACTACAAATTTAACAGTGTACAAGAACAATAATCGAACTCGATAATTAAGAACGTTCGCGACGAAGCGGTCACCTCGCATTCATCTCCAAACTCGCAGCGAGAGAGACGCGAAGTAACAATGATGGAAAAAAAATATATGCACCGATTATCTTTAAAGACTTGCGAGCCTTCGGATATGAGAACGATGATCGAACTCGATAATTAAGAAACGTACGTTCGCGGTCGCGCTCGCTACTTACCGCGGTGGTCCGCATTTTCTCCCACGTGTGTGCGCGCGCCGGAGGCTCAAGGTACTCCCGAAATGTGAGGCACGTAGAAAAAGAGGAATGTCGAGCGTTTCACTTGCGAGCTTTCACGCGTGTGGCGTGCGGTCGAGGCTCTTCCGAACTTTTATAGAGGCCACCGAGAGGGATACCCACGGAAAAGGAAGGCACAGGAAGGTGGCCGGTATTCGTGGTCGTCGCCGTCGTTACGCGGGCCTCCTCAAGGGGGTTTCTTCTTTCGTCGTCATCGCCGCCGCCGCCGCCACCGCCGCCACCGCCGCCTCCTCTTCTTCGGCCGCCGCGGTTCGATTCGCGGGGACCAAAGGTGCGCGACACACAGCTAGAAAATGAAAGTACTCCAGAAAATGAAGATTCATCGTCGCGCGGAACGATTTACGCGACGATCTAGCTGACGCTGCCTGGCCGAGATTTTTCCTTCCGTATATACCGTCGAAACGAAAGCATTTATTCTCTCGCGTATCCACGATAATTCCAATCGGCGGCTTGCGCGCAGATCCCGCTCGCAAACGAAAGTTAAGAAACGTGTTGAAAGCTACTCGGGTTGAATTATTATTAAACCAAAGTGCATTTTTGTTAAATTATTTTACTCAATATTTTGACTTTATTTTTAATATTTTATCTTATTTTTAGATTTTATTTTATTTTCAATATTACAATTATATGTATTTAATTAAATATTAGATATTTTTATTTATTAGCTTGGACGAAACGCAAGAGATACGTCTCGGTAAAGTACAAGAAGTATATATATTTTTAATGCTTAGTATGATCAGTAATATATACGAATAAATAAAAAATATATTTATGAACAATATTTTTCTGTTTCTTGTTAACACTTTTGTTAATTATTACGTAGAGATCGCACAGCGAATAGTTCGCGAGAGAAGACGATTAGTCGAGAGATTGGAAGGTATTTGGCGAGTGAAGAATATAACGGAGAAAACGGATTGAAACGCGAGCGCTTGGGAATGATTAAAAACTGTATCATCCACGGTACCGGAGAGTAATTTTCGCTTTCTTCGCTGCCGCCGCGGTTACCGCACGGTCGGCATTACGTAAAATGTGCGAGAAGATATTTCTGGACGACGGCAGTCGTCTTGTTAATAAAACACTACACTTTACTACACTGGACCCGACATCCATTGATTTAAATATCCGATTAAACTCCGGTCCGGAGGCGCTTAAATCTGTAAAAGGTGAGTTATTCATCGCGCTATCGTAATCTCAGGAATGCCGCGAAACCGCTCTTGACATAACTATCCACTCGATCGATGGTACCAATGAATTATTCATTGTTTTCTACGAGGACTCGCGGTAAGAGCGAAACGTGATAGCGTGTAAAAAAAAGGAATCCGCTACCGTGCGTAAACCGATCTAACGGCTACATTATCCACATCGCGGGGACCGTCATCGTCAGCCGGACGCCGGACGCGATCGCTCGTTACCCAATGTTACTTTCTTCCGCGAATACTTTGTTGCCGTGCGATTATCTGTTGCTCGTTTAAGACGCCAAGAGAGAGAGAGAGAGAGAGAGAGAGAGAGAGAGAGAGAGAGAGAGAGAGAGGGCAAGAACTGGAGAACAGCGAAAACGAATCTGTTTCTGCGGATAGGTAGGTGGTCGTCCGTCGCTGTGTTACGCGACCGTATGCGGCTGCCAGGATATGACCGGCATTCGTAACGTCCTCTTTGAAAAACTTTGATATGCGCTGCGCGCAGCACGCGCGGAGCATTTCACTCTGATTTCATCCACGGGTGCTCGACCCGCGAGTTATTTATTGGACGTCCGTGAGCGAACGACGAGGAGGGACACGAATTACCGATCGGAGGCCCGGATCGTTGTACGTGCCTAATGTAGGTCAGTGGTCCCCCGTGATCCCCCGAAAGAGAGACGTTAATCTCGGAAACGGGCGGACTTGGATAGGTATATGCACTTGCCATAGATGCGCTTTGGAATGAATGAAATACGGTATTTTCACCAGGAGCACACCATAAAACCATAAACGATTTCGACGGCATCGGCCTCAAGTTTCTCTTCAGCCGTATGTATGAAAAGAATGCAATTTCTAATATTAACATTTTATCGGTCGTCGTCGTGAAACACTAACGATTGTTTCAGTCACGTTGCTTACTGTCACGTAGCGTTTTATAATCGTTAATGTCGATACTTCGAAATACAGCCTTCGGAGAGGAGATTTGAATTCGAGATACGGGGTTTCGAGACAGGCATCGAGGATACTTTCCTACACCCAATATACATGAAGACGAAAGTGTTGGAACTTATACGCAGAAAAGAAAAGAAGTGTCAAATCAAAAAACTTATATATGTAAAATAATTCATAATCTTCTTGTAAGAATCTCAACTTTTTTTCTTGATTGAACTATGTAAAATAACTTCATTCAAGCAAGTTTTCTTTGTTTAACGCAACATAATCTTATCTTATTTTAAGATTTCCACGTTGAAACCAAAGATATTTTCCAATCAAGAATATATTCTTTCTTTCTGTGATTATATAATATTTTTTCTTTGTCCGTGTTCTTCCTTGCTATTGTTTTCGCGAGAGGAGACTGGTGTATCGTGGTAGAAAAGTACCGCGAGACGCGATCCGATTTCGTGCGAAGGAAAAAGCGGAGAGGATGGTTCACGCCTCGGTGATTCGATTCATTTTCCTCTCCGCGCGTTATCGTCGCGATCGCGTTATACCCGGAGCGGACTCAGCGGGCACGACGGAGCATGGAAGAAGAGGAGTCTGCGAGGATATATCGGGCGCGCAAGTCGAGTAGCGTAGCGAGTCGGGTCTATAAAATCGCAAAATCGCTCGAGTGAACGTGCCCGATGTGTAATATTACATGTACGCAATATGACGCGGCGCGCTCTCCTTAACGCCTGCATCGCTTATTACCACACGTAGAAGGGCACCTTGCTCGGCAAACGGCGACTTGAGATTGTTCCCCTCCGTCGGATAGCGATATCTCAGTCTTCCCGATGCGGGCCAGATCACAATGGAGGCTCGCGGACAATTAATCGGCGATTGGTTCGCCATAAATCCCGGGCGATTGCGCACTGTCTACACTGTTAAATTTGTAGTGTCAAATTATATTTAATTTTAATCATTTTTAATCATTGTTATTATACACAGAAAAAAAGAGAAGTGTCAAATCAACATTTATATACACAACAATCTATAATTTTAAAATAAAATTATATTGTGTTAAAGGAAGAAACTTGATTTAATGAAGTCATTTATTTATATAGTTAAACGAAGTTTTATGGTTCAAGAAATAGAAGTTAAAATAAAAAGTTGAAATTCTTATAAGAAAGTTATACATTGTTAGCGTATATACGAGTATACAAGTTTTGATTTAATACTTCTCTTTTTTTCTATATATAGTTCGCCACTGCTTCTGCTCAATATGTCGTTAATTTAATTAAAACAATGTTAATTTAGCTAAACCAATGGAGTTAAAATAATGAATTTCGACCCGCATGATAGTTAAAAGTAACAAAATATTATTTAACTTAAGTATTGATTTAAATTTTATCCTTTAATATTAAGTACGTACTCCTCTCGGAAAATCAATTAATCTAAACGAAGCGCACGAGAGCAGTAACGAACCCAGAAACACAAAATATGTATCGTACGCATGTATTTGTAAATGATTGATATTAAATATATATGTAAATATGATCTGTCACAGGAAAGCGTGTGGGCGATTGCTCCCGCGTAGCTGCCTTACAAAATTTCTCGTGTCGTTTGAAAGATCATTAGACACACTCAGGCCATTACCTAACTCTCGTGCTATTACCCAATATAATATTCAATCCAACTGCTCGGCAACGTTTCTCCACTACTTTCCACTAAATTTTCAACGCTTGATACGTATAATGATCGCTATGTCGCTTTTGGAAGCGTATGGCTGCTTCAAGATGGGCGCATGTTTACTTCATCCCGATGAGAGACCAAACATTTTTTCTGTTGGGTTGGCCGACTGAGATGGTTAATGTAATACGTTAAGCCGTAAGATTTTCTACTTTCCAACCCGTGTACGAGAATTTTAGATTATTGTATTATATTATGTTATTACATTATCTTTGTATCAGATAATAGCACGAAAATGCAACCTAACGATCTTTCAAACGGTACGAAGAACTTTAATTTCAAGACAATGATCTTGTGTAACAGACTGTAAATACGATGGTGATTTTAATTAATAAATTGTATGGATTTTCGCACGAAAGTTTACGCGACCAACCGTCGTCGGAGACGAGTTTCTCAGCGCGGCGTCGAGAAGTAGGGGAGTTCGTCGACGGATAGTCGGGTTCTTCAATTGCAAACAGTTTATCCGAAGTCCCCTCTTCGTGCACTGTTATTAAAGAATAAAATTTAGATTAATACCTTGAGTCAAAAATTACATTTTGTATTTTTAATTACCATCCCAGGTAGCAAGCACTCGTCATTTTGACGTCAATTGACGTCAAAAGACGTCAAAATGACAGACTTTTGACGTCAATTGACGTCAAAATGACGAGTGCTTGCTACCTGGGATGTGTGTATCAGAATTTATTATTTTAACACAAACAGTATTATTTTAACTTCATTGGTTTAGTTAAATTAACATTGTTTTAATTAAATTAATGACATATTGAGTAGGAGCAGTGGCGATCTACAGGAATAATTAAAAATAACTCAAACTGAGTATAATTTGACAGACTACGAATTTAACGGTGTAGGGTTAAAGCCCAAGTCCGTCTCGCATACTCTCACCCGTCTTCACGGTTCGGAGATATAATAGAATTGGGTGTAATAAAGCCTACATTTTTAGCCCGTTCACCTAAGGCTCCTTGTTCCTCGCTGATCCATGGTTGGACCACGACGAATCTTTCTCCTGCATCCGTATCTTATACAACGAAATAAATTACGTTCTTCACATGCGGCCGTTTATTTCCGGCGACGCAGTTCGCAAAATAGCTGCCTTTCATAGATGACAAATTAATTTAGTTCGATGAGAGAAAAGAAATTACATGATTTTTCTTTCGTCACAATCCGATATAATCGCGGTGAGGGACCAGGAGATTTAATGTTAAACGCGCATGCTTGGATGCCCCCGACGACGGATGATCAGTATCCCCACACACACACACACACACACACACACGTGGCACAATTTCAAAAGGATCGTCACGGCGCGGCGGCGTAGAATATGAAAATGGTAAAAGAATCTCGCCTCTGACGTTCGTGTAATCCTCACCGAGTGTCCCGTATAATGTCGAAATCGCCGAATGTCGCATTATACCGGCGCTTTCTCGCCCACCCTTAGATCCCCAAATCGACTCCGATAGATTCGCGTAATCGCGGACTCTCCTAATCTTTCGAAACCTGCCTGATATTGCGGAGAATCCCGAGACTTTCGACGGCTCTCAAGGCTGACGGGACTGTCGAAGAGGAGTTTATCTATTAATAAGTCGCCGACATTTAATATACGGTATCGATTGCGAATTCAAAGCTCTCCCGGCGCGCGTGGCCTGTGACCCGTATAACGTATATGATAATAACGATGAGAGAGATACAAGACAACGATGAAAACATATAAGATTAAAAAAAGAGATTTCGAGGAGCAATCCTGAGGAATTTGCGTGCCCTTGGCCGATATGCCGTGTTCGCGTGTGGGTTTCAAAGTCTACTCTCATCGGCGTGAAAAATCACACTGATGACGACGACTATTGGGTCTCGATAGCCCTTGGACCCACGAGTACAAGACCATCCGTTTGGACAGCGTCGTCGGCGGCGCGGCCGCCGCGGCGGTGGCGGACGGCACCCGACATGGACGGCGATGGGTGAAAGTCAAACTAATTACGGCGAGTACACGCCGGCTGTGTTGCAAGAGGCACAGCGCTCGCTAAAAACGACGCGATTCACGCCGGGCGAGCGAATACCGGACCGTTAAACCGGAACACACAAACGAGAGCGCGCGAAGGTATATCCCTGGGTACCTTCCTTCGAGTCTAATCTCCGTGCGATCTCTTGCGAATGTAATTAATCTCCCTCTTACGTTACGCCGCCGCCGATGTGTGTGTAACCTTTGCGTGCGTTCCTACGAATCGCACACCTATGATCCGCGATTCGCGAACACCGTTAATTTTCAAGACGCGCGAAGCTGATCAGCCAAGTTAGAACCGAGAGACGTTGGCGCGAGCCAAGTCGGGGGGGGGGGGGGGGGATTTTGTTCATCCGCTCGCGCTGATCTCGAGCGGGTATCGCGAGTATCGCGAATTATCTGATCGTAAAACGGGTCACCTGTGTATTCGGCGATGCTCTTTCATCGTGCCCGATTTTAACGGACGAATTTCACCGCGCGAATTTCACCATACGCGCATAACATCGTTAAAACTTGCGAAAGCAGAAAATTCAAACGCCGGTGATTAAGCCGCTAAGTGGCGCCATAAGAAGCTCGATAACGATACATTGTCTCATTTATAAAATACTTATTTAATTTAAATAAGATTGAGCAAAAACGCTTAAAGCACTTTAAGTGGTTACATTTTTTTTTAATATTTATGTTTGCAAAGTATGCGATATTCAAGGTATTTCAAGTGTTTTGTCTCAATTCTAATATAAAATGAAAGTTGGAAAGAACTTTAGGAAGATGTTGGGAAGAATAAATAAGATATATCTCTCTATTCGAATTTCTTGAATAATGAAACGTTTATATTTCGAATCCACTCTTAAAAAAACCGAGTAATAGATTTTATTGTTGACGCTTTTCCGCGATGCTGATCCTCTCACATGTTTGACTAAATGCTTATTTAATCAAACATGTTCGAATTTCTTTTAAAATACTATTTATATTCATTTTTTTATAAGTATATATAAATTATATTTTATTATCTCAATCTTTGGTTCTGCGAAATGAAAGTATGAAGAAATCATTTGCGTCTACGAATATGGCACAATGGTCAGTCGAGCATTAAATTAATTTCTTACTGTGTTGTTTAATTTCTAATAACGTCCATATCCTATACTTATCGGGACATTAATTAAGTCGCAAGGGTCTTATTACGCGACCAATCTACTACCTTCGAGTATCCAGAATCAATCTTTACTTCGTTATATTGTATCTTTACTGTTTCGTTTAATTTTATCATTTTACGTTCAATTTCACGAATCAATGGACCGTCATTGTGTATCTTGCCGTGGTTTTTTACAGTTTCATAATTATCATCGGGCGACGTGGCGATCGGAGATACTGTCGGACGATCGGTGGATTCGGCAGATACGGGCGTCGGATCGTCAAGAAGTCTTACGGTTTCGGCGGATCTCTTCTTTTGGATTCGGCGTATTTCCGGTTCCAACCGATTCGCCCAGTCGTTGAGACCGGGCACGATAAATGTCATTATCGATTCGTTGATGGACTTGATACATCCCCACAATCTCAACGGAGACTTAAAGCAGTCGCATTTAAACGGGACCGGTCCTTCCTCGCTCGGAAGCGTGTCAAGATTGTCGTAGTGCTCGCCGGGACCGAACAGCACGACCGACAGGCTGCCAAGGACGTGAAGGAAACCTCGATCCTCGAACGATCGGCCCCTTTTGCCGGTTATACTAGAGACCTGATCTTGGGCGACCCTGACGCAACTTGGGTTCCATTTGCCGCCGCTGCCGCTGCCCCTTTCGGGCCATTTGATATCGCGATGCAAGACGTCGCCGGCGGTGTTTATCTCACGATCTGCGTATAAGAGAGAGATCAAGATTCTTGTGAAATAATATTTTCACTTTGGCGCGATATCGCGCGCCTCACCACGGCGAAAAATCTTCCTCTCACCTTTCGGTCCGCCGTCGTCGCTCTCTTTCGCGGCCAGCGGCGACTGACTTTCCAGTCGAGTCCGGAAGATTTCCTTGGCACTCGGCGCCGGTTCGTCAACGGGCAACCGACGTGTTACTGTTTGGGAATGATCCTTGGCGTCAGTCTCGGTTTTCCTCGGCGTCGATCCAATGTCGTATAGGACGTAGCATCGCACGACGACGCAGTGCAGGAGCAGTAGTTGCACGATCTAAGGAAACGATAATCCGGTTTTTTTTATACAGGTGGTTTCGTAAGGCCGCTTTTATTGTCGGCCTTAATGCACCACCGGCATTTCACTTTTACGCCGGCCCGCGATATTTCCGAGTACTCGCGAATTACTTATGATACCTAGAACATCGACGTACGTATGATGAATGTTACCGAACACGTGCGTACGTACACGTGCGTGTATACGCGCGCGCGGGTATAGATTCTATAGGCTCCGTGTTCCGTTCCGTTCTTTCGACACCACGAAAGCGAAAGCAGAGAGCCGGAACCGACGCGGTTCACCGATCTGTGATGGACCGTGTGCGCGACTTCTGAAGTACAAATTTACGCGATCGCGTAAAAGTCACGTCCGAAACCGTGACCGGACGTGGATGCGGCTGCGGCCATCCTCGGGCGGAGGGCATTAATTTTTTAACGAGTCCGCCTCCGAAGCGTTTCGGAGCGTGGCGTCGAGGAGTTTAAACGCCCGCGACGCTCGCACATTCATTCATTTGAACTTCGGTTGCAGAACGGCGACTCGACAATGAGGGGACCGCCTTATATAACAAAAGATGCCTTTCTCCAGATTATTTTGTGACTACCGGCAAAATTATATGAATGGGTTGTCCTCCCCCGAGGCGGAAAGTCGCACGGAAGGTCGCGATACGTCTCCGATTATTATTTCGACATTACACTATTAAATTCATAGTCAAATTACATTGCTAAATTGTACTCAATTTGAGTAATTTTCCTATACTCAATATGTCATTAACGTTAATTTAACTAAACCAATGGAGTTAAAATAAAGTTACAAGTTCAAAGGCCAATAACGAGAGATGTGTTTTACCATCGACGTTTAATTGACTTATCTCCGCGTTCTTATTTTTTTTTTTATTCTCTGTATTATGTGTTCTTTGTTTTAATTATTTAATAATTTATTTTTGAATGATTGAGGGAGACTCTTTGTAGATCGAAAGGTCCCCATGTATATTTAAGAGATATTAAACTATTTTTGTTTTTAAATTTAACATCTCTCGATTGCTCGTTTATTGGCCTTCGAACTTCTAACGTTGTTTTGAAACACAGGAGTAACAATAACACTGTTTTGTGTTAAAATAATAAATTTCAAAATGTTTTTAACTCAAGGTATTGGTTTAGATTTCAAGGAGACACGCGCTTCGCGGTTTATCTCGTCTTGCATAAGCGCGGAATCGAAGCTTTCTGGCGCTCACAGTTGGAAACTAATCGAAGATGAGGGATTCTATTCACGCTGTAGATAAACAGACGGATAGCTCCTAGTCCATTACGATTACGAATGCGCGCGATTACGCGATATACGCGGGTACGCGAGCGAATTCGCAAAGTGTAGAGGCAACGCGGCGGCTTTACTTCCGCGTCTAGATATCTCGCTCTATTCCGTTCGTAAGCGTCGTAAGAACCTCGGAACTGTAACAAAGTATGTACGATATTATTCGCGAGCGCTGCACCAGCAATTATGACTCGTTAGGCCCCCGCGGTCCGGCGGAATCTAATTACGCTACGTGATTAGCGTAGAAGTGCGTGCTCGAGGAGAAAATATAACGCCGGCGGTAGTTACACATCCCACACGTGTAACTCGCTCGTCTCTCTATTCCGCGAGACGGTTCTCATTGTGAGACGTTTTGATATATCGGAATCGACTTTCACGATTCGCCAACCGGCGGTCTGTCGCGACAGGTGGAAGAGTATATCCGAGAATGGAATTACTTGAATGTTTTAAACCGCGAAATTAATATTTTCTCGCGTTTTAAAAAGAGACCGACGCCGAAGATCACGTACCTTTGCGTGTCTCGTGAACATGTTTCCCGAAAAACGATACAAACGTTTCCTGGCGCACGTATAGGGACCGACTGCTAAGTGACTCGTCACTTCGAGACGTTTTGTTCTCTTACACGCGAGTGCTTCCAAATGTTTTCATGACCTTTAGTAGCATAGATCGAAACAAGAGACTTGTAGTTTTTCATAGCGCTCTTGAATGTCTTGAAGAAAATAGAAACAAGCATTTTTCTAAGCGTGTATCGTTAAAACGGCAAGAAATACGAAGAAGAATACTTTAAATACTTTAAACAATAGTTTTATAGTTTCAAAGCTATTTTATACTCAGAGTTTTCTCAAATAAAACATCTTGAAGAAAATAGAAAAAAAATTTCTAGGCGTGTATCATTAAAACGGTAAAAGATACGATGAAAAAATGGTTCAAACTTCAAACAATAGTTTTATAGCTTCAATTTTACACTCAAAATTTAAAAAAATATTATATTTTTGAAAATATTCTGCAATGTATCATTCAATATTCTTTTTAACATTTTTTTTACATCTAGTTTTTTAATTTGTCTTTAAATGTAAGCTTTATTTTTTTTCGCAAAATATTTTCCGTATTCCTCTCGGTACCGCGAGAATATACACGCAGTGTCGAGCCATCACGAAATGCCTTCTGCCCACAGTCGTGGATTTATGAGCTTTTACTTTCACTCGGAATGCTCCATTACGAGCAATAACGAATTATGTATATGTATAAATAAGCGTAAAACGTGTTATTTATTGTATCGAGATAAGATTGTGCACATGTCGTGTTAAGAGATACGACCACTTAAGCGTAATTCGCGCGGGACAAAAAAAACGTACATTGCATCAAAGACGAAATAACAAGGGCAGTAAGAACCAATGGATATTAGCAGTGCGTAAATTATATAAAAGCAGTTGTGTAAGTCAGTTGAAACGGTAATTTATAATGTTATCAAATCAGTTCAAATTTAGCAAGACATTCTTGAAGACAGAACACACAAAGAAGATTAATTGGTCATAATCTTCTGAAAAAAAACTCATCGATCAAATTTACGAGCGATAATTTTACAAATGAAATAATTAAAGCCACTAAAAGTATGTGACCAAGATAAAATCCCGATCAGGTAAAATACCACTTTATTAATATGGATAAAATTAATAATTTTTTGTTTTTTAAGATATAAAAGAAAGATTGAGAACGTTTCCAGGTAGCAAGATGACGTCTAGAGACGTCTCTAGACGTCAATTAGACGTCATCTTGCTACCTGGGTTAAATTATCCAGCTAGAAATTTTACTTTAAGCAATTCTACTAGTTGAATTAATTTAATCGATAGTATAATTTTGTTAATAGATAGAATTATTAATTTTTTTTGTTTGACATAGGAAAAAAAGATTAGATTGACAATAATAGAGAGAAAACAACAAATTATATATTTAGAAACAATTCTGCCTATTAATCGACGGTTAAATCGTCAAGTAAAATAATATTTTATTAACGTAAATAGATTATTAATTTTTTGTTTGACAAATTTGTGCTTTAAACAATTCTGCCCATTAATCGACGGTTAATTAACTCGTCAAATAATACAATATCTTATTAGCGTAAATAGTTTATTTTTGTTGTTAACTTAAAAGAACTTAGAATAGGGAATCAGATTAGGAACAATAAAATCGTAGCTAGAGCTCTCGATGTAAGCAATCAAGCTTGAATCAAAATCGCCGGTTAAATTTAATCGGAGTTTAATCGAAGTCGCGCTTGAAAATAATCAAAACGTGTCCGCTCTCGAAATTCGATATATCGATTTGTCCCGCGCCGAGCGCGTGTCGACGCGGAGTGGGAACCATCTTTGAACGCACTTCACGTGAAAAGAGAAAACGGCTCAAAATGGCGGCGTACTTGGCAGTTTTCTGTTGTACAAAATAGGTTATTGGGGTGGTGTCTATATGCTATCGACAATTCCGCGGGATCTAACGTGAAGCTAATAGCGCCGCAAGTATTATGATCAACTCCAGATAAGACTCGTGTACACGGCGCGTTTTAACCTCCCGTATTATCGCGCGCAACCCGGAAGATAATGGCCGATAATGCCATCGCAGGCGACGACGAGCTCCTGAAAAATATTAAAACGCTCCTCTGGGGCTCGACCGTCAAGGAGGACGTTTTCAAGCGATGGGCGCAAGGTACTGGACCAGCGTTTCGCATCTCGTAGATGCAGCCGCACATCGTAGGCATACAAATTTACAATCGTCGTGTCACACCGGCTTAATGGTTAATGGCCGATCACTAGAGACAATTTGTAATCATTTCCGCGAAAGATGGCACAAAAAAATCGTTTATCACGCCTCTCTGAATGTCATTCCACACAAAAAACTGTTGCTCGACAGCGTTGTGAAATTGATAAACTTGACAATTTGACCCGGAGTAAAGTTTGAACGTTTGTTACTCATGTACCTCTTATATAATAAATACAGAACATGATGTAGTCGAAACGTAATATAGTTAGCGAGAGAAATGTTGTAAATATATTGCCGTATTTCCTATAAATGTGGCTATAATAATTATCTCTGTTGTAGGCTTCTACTTCAGCATAGATGAACCTACCGCGCTTGTACAGAGAGAGGGCGGACCTTGCGCTGTGATAGCCGCGGTTCAAGCATTTATTTTGAAGCAGTTACTGCTGGAGAGCGACGTCATAACTTGGAAGGCTATCAAGGCCGAAAAATGTGATCAGCTGCTTGTGAAAGCCATGACTGAAATTATAACTCAAGCCGCCGATATTCAGGATCCTAAGTATTCAGTAGTGCACGCCAGTGATTCTAATGGCTTTGTGTCCGGCAAGGACGACACTGACTCGAAGTCAACCGAGTCGACGGTGAATCCAGCCCAAGAGATTAGCGAGGGTAATCAAATTAACGAAACGCAAGCCGCGAAACAAGCGTCGTTAGAATCAGAGGTTTTTCATTCTCAATTAAGGTACGTTTACGTTCGAATATAACGTCCCGACAGAAGAATTATTTTGTTGTTCAACGTTTTTGATATTTTATCGATCGTCATTTTAGGATATTTACCACGAGTAGCATCGATGACGTAGAGGATTTCTTCACGGAACGAATTGGAATGTTAAAAGATCAGTACGGTATACTGCTGCTACTTTATACAGTGATGTGTACAAAAGGAGTTTCGGAAATATGCTTCGAAATGTCGGACCCCACAGAACCCATGATCGATTCCACCTATGGATACGGAAGCCAAAGTTTAATAAATTTAATGCTTACCGGCCGGGCAGTTAGTCACGTCTGGGATCATGATCAAGATATTAGTGGATTAAGTGAGATGGCTTTTCTTTTTCTTAAAATTTAATGACTATCGTCTCGATTCTATGTATGTTTTAATGTAGGACAATACTAGATTGGTCTTTCTGCATTAATACATTACTTTACGTATCTTGCAGAATTGCGCGGTATTGATAAACAGAATACGGTGGGATTCCTCACTCTGCTGGAGCATTTACGTTATTGCGAAGTGGGAACATTTTTAAAATCACCGTCGCACCCGATCTGGGTGCTAGGATCGGATACGCATTTAACTGTACTATTCTCTACGGAGAAACGATTAGTGAGTCCAGAGACGCCGTCGGAACAAGCGCGAAGAATTTTCAAACGCTTCGACCCGGAAGGGAATAACTTTATCGCGGCAAATTTGCTGCAGGACGTATTGGCGGAATTAGGACTGGTAGCTGATGCGGAATAGTATGTACTCGCTTTCTTAGTTTACACGTTATATACATATTGCGTTAATCGGCATATGTAAAGTTATTTATATTAAATTTGATTCTAGTTTTGATATAGTTTCAGTAAGTTTTATAACAAAATATTCTTACAGTGTCGATATCATGAGGAAGAAACTGGATGGTGAAAATTTAGGGATAATACTTCTCGCGTCGTTTATGGATGAATTCTTTCCCGAGGAACCATGCATGTGCCCAGACATGTTCGTCTTGTATCACTACAAT
This sequence comes from Temnothorax rugatulus, assembly GCA_035220575.1. Lineage (NCBI taxonomy): Eukaryota > Metazoa > Arthropoda > Insecta > Hymenoptera > Formicidae > Temnothorax > Temnothorax rugatulus. The sequence continues at coordinate 96,325 of JASTWL010000168.1, forward strand.
GGTCTACAGCGTAGCAATCCAGAAAACAGAGTGAAATATCACAAAGGACAAGCGGTATTGCTCGAGTGCACTGTAAAATGTATCATGGATAGCAATCCTATGCTGACGGTCCTGCAAACAAAGTGGCCAAGGATTGAGATACAGTGGGACATAGTACGAAATCCTAGTTTAAATTAGAATTTATAAACTGTAATATATATGTATACAATGGAGCTGACGCATAGAGTGACCTGACCGAGCGCTTCTATAGGATATCGTTGAGAGGATTACCATTTTAAGATCGTAGTCTAGTCAAATCGGCCATCTTCTGATTTGCATCGGTAAATACCGCGAGGACATTGAATATACCTGCCAATAAGGAATATTAATTGTTTCAACGAAAATATGTAGTATTCGCGTAACGCATGGTCAGTAAAAATCTATTAAGGATATCTACAATTTATGTCGAAGTATTGCACCACACTGACTATGTCAACGAGATTAAAATAATTACTTTTATTGAATATACTGTCAGAAGCGCAATCTAGTTTCAGTATTTCTCAAAAGAGCATTTTAACGAAATTTCTCAGCACAATAGAATTTAACGGTGGTCGATTGCAAGTAATTTACAGTGACACAAGATTATTAAAAGAATTCTGCTTACTCGTGAAGTTAACTTCATAATAAAGATTTTTATTTTCATGGAAATTAACACGAATTCTACGTGGATTCTAATAAAATTCATTTTGTTGCATATTATAATATAGACGAAATGTTACTAAAGTGTTATAAGGACGTCATTATTTTGAAACTTTCCGTGCGTTATTATTTTCGCTGTTCTTGCCATAAAAATTATTCGAATCAAAGAAATGTTTTAAAAGCGTCGTATTTAATAAAGCTGTTAAATTCAAGTTCACAAGTCTCCTTTCCCGATTAGGATATAACAAAAATTAGGGCTGGATTTAAAATTGACGCGCAAGATAAAATGTGGCAAGCACACTTTCGGAATTTCTACTTAATATATGATAATTTTAATAGATATTTGGTCAATGTTTATTTTATATGACTTTTGCAAAACTGCAGTTACGGTGTTAAATAATAAACTTACTACTTTTGAAAAATAGTTATTGCAATATGATTTCATCGCTTTGTATTAATAATTGAAATCCTACCTGTGGTGAAAATTTTTAAGCGATTTCACAGAGATGATGTATGTATAGATTCTAATTTTATTTTTTGATATTACATAAACATTTCTTTTGAACATTTACTGGCAGTAAAATAGATCGATTTGACATGCTTAGGTACAAATTTACTTAGGTATCAATTTATTGTTGCATCGACTATTTTGAACATGCGTTTACTGTTTTATTTACACGCATGAATCAAATATCATCTATAAAATTACTAGATGCTATCTGTTTAACGCTATTTGCATTATGTGCCATAATGGTATACCCCATTATGTTGTTATAAAAAAAAAACATTTATTTACTAAATTTCAAATTATATGTACATTTTCAATCACTTGCATCATCAGCTTCTTGATTATCGTCTCCGCCGCTACCCACAGAACTTTCAGAATTGGATTCTTCGTCTGAATCTTTAAGAGCTTTCCCTTTACTATTCTTTTTAGGTCTGTGTGTCTCAATGTCTGAACCTTCCTCATCCGAAGAATAAATATTCGATGCTGCTGAAATAAAGCATTTTTCAAATCACAAACGGTCCTGGTGGACAGAATGAATTAATCTAATATAACCTACGCGTAAAAGAATATAAAGACAATATATCTTGAAGTTAGAGATAACATATTCTAGTACAACGTAAAAAAATATTAGAGCAACATATTTTGATACAAAAAGGATCACGTTTTACAATGTGAAGAATATTAAAACAACACGTTTTAATAGAATGTAAAGAATGTTAAATAACCTTTGGAAGGAATCATGCCCTTTTTATATTTATTTTTTATGGCTGCCAATGAAATTGCACCCTCGTCATCGGAACCATCATCGTGATAAGCATCACCACTGTACGCTCCTGCAGCACGATTAGTATTCCTAATACCACTGGTACTTTTCTTCGTTTTGTTTTGAACTCGCATAGCCATACGTAGTTTTTCTTCTTCTTTCTAAAAAAGAAAAAAGTAATTAGAAACATTGGAGTAATGATCAGTTTCAACACGATATGCATGTACAGAAATGATAATGTACACACACCTTTATCATCTCGTATCTGTTCTGGTCTGGGTTCATTCCTACTTGAGAAAGAACTTTAATGCCAGAAGTCTTTTGCGACCTATCGGCCAGAGACATAGTCATCTTCCTGTGCGTGAACGATTCAGTGGAATGCGGCCGGAATGTTAGTTTCGTTCGAAATACTGCTTGACCCTGCAGACCGGTACCTTGGCGAATATAGAGGTGATTGTGATCGCCCTGTAACGGCTGTTTGTACACGTCAAAGATTTCCGAGCCCAAATGCAAGGACATGCTTCCGTCCGACCACTTTACGAATCTCGCGTTACTTTGCTTCACCATTTTGCCGTCATCGTTAAACGATTCCTTCCACCTCAAAGTATTTTCAACCTTGAGTTTCAATCGAGCGCGACCTTCCTCGTCCAGAGTCTCTTCCTCGTCGATTTCATCTTCGTAGGTCTCGTGATCGAACGGCCTTGTTTCGACAGACAGAAAATTCGGCAACTTCACAAAGTGAATCTCGCGTCCCAGATCGGTAGTAATTTTTGGGATTTCTACGTCAATTCGAGTCTCTGGAGGTGGCTCTGGTTCTTCTTCCTTATCTTTATCCTCCTCCTACACAGAAAATACACAATTAACATTAAAATATCTACATTTCTTCATGTCGAAGTCCGTTGCGCTTTTCTTGCCACACATTACAAATAACTAAGTTTCTAAAATCGTAAAAAAAATGAAGACTTATCGCTTCTCGTCCCATTAACTTACGTCTTCGATAACGGTTCGATGGCTTGGACCTTCTCCACCGCTCTCAGATCTACCGCGACTATGACTTCTACTCCTACTCCTACTCCTACTCCTGCTTCTACTTCTGCTTCTGCTTTTGCTCCTGCTACGACTTTTGCTTCTGCTCCTACTCCGACTGCGGCTCCGTTCTTTTCCTTTCTCTTCTTCCTTTTTATCCTTTTCGTCGTCCGTACTAATGTCACTTGCATCACCGAACAGCGCGTCCGCGGTTGGAGCAACGCTATTTTCCTTCTCAGCCGTCTCGTTGTCGGAATCTGAGTGTATTACCGGTTTAATTCGTTTAACAGGTTTTTCGGCATCTGAACCGGAACTGCTACGCTGCCGTTTATTCTTCGACCGTTCTTCCACGTCGCTCTCATCGGATTTTGGAGTTCGATCTAATTGGAAAAAAGTTTCAATATTAAACAATACAATTAATTAGATAATCAGAAAACATTCTGAATATTGCAACTAATAAAACAGCAGCACAAACCTCTCTGCTTGAAGGATTTGTTCGATTCATTGTCGCTCTTATCGTTTTTGGGACTCTTAGATCTAGATCTCTTGTCGTCAGACTTGTCAGAACCTTCTCTCTTTGTCGATTCGTCAAACTTCCTCGAGGACGCGGAAGAATTCGACCGCCTTTCCGCCGGGCTCGCGGAACCCGCTGACTTATTGCTCCTTTGAGAAGATACGCTTCGAGATCTGCGACTTTTCGGGGAATCGTAACCAGAGGCATTGGACGCGGGGGAAGCTGGAGTCTTGGACTTTCTCTCTACCGACCTAGACCTCGAGCTGATGGGTGACTTCGGACTCGAGGAGCGCACGCTGCCGCGCGGGGACTGCGAGCGCGATCGCGATCGCGGTGACTTTCGCGAATCCGCCGAGCTGCGAGAGACCGCCGACTTCGGCGTACCGCTCCTGGACCGCGGCGAACCGGACTTGCCACTTCTGGACCTCGGTGACCTAGAGGCAGATTTCCCGCTTCTGGACCTCGGTGACCTCGAGGCGGATTTCCCGCTTCTGGACTTCGGTGACCTCGAGGCGGATTTCCCGCTTCTGGACCTCGGTGACCTAGAGGCGGATTTCCCGCTTCTGGACCTCGGTGACCTAGAGGCGGATTTCCCGCTTCTGGACCTCGGTGACCTAGAGGCGGATTTCTCGCTCCTGGACCTCGGTGACCTAGAGGCGGATTTCCCGCTTCTGGACCTCGGTGACCTAGAGGCAGATTTCCCGCTTCTGGACCTCGGTGACCTAGAGGCGGATTTCTCGCTCCTGGACCTCGGTGACCTAGAGGGGGATTTCCCGCTTCTGGACCTCGGTGACCTAGAGGCGGATTTCTCGCTCCTGGACCTCGGTGACCTAGAGGCTGATTTCTCGCTCTGGACGGAGCCGACGCTCGAGCGTCTTGAGCCGGATCCAGCCGGCGACGGGGACCGACTCTCCGACTTACGACTGCCGTCCAGCTTGTTCGACCCGACTGGGCTGCGGCTGGTGGATCTCGAGGCGCGGCTGCCGCTGGCGTTCGACGCGGGTGAGGCCGGTGCGCCGTTCTCGTCCTCGGAGTGCTCGCTCCTGGCGTTGCTCGACGTCTGCACCAGTGCCTGCGACGCTCGGCTACCGCTGCGGCTCGATCTCGAGGACGCGGACGCGTTGTCGGACTCCGAGCCTGAAAAACATAATCGCGAGATCAGAGCACCGTCCGCGGTGACGAGATATAACCTCTCGAGTAAGAATATCGTTAAACAAAGCGGTTTTGTTTAATACTGTAAATACAGAATGATATACCGATATTTTTCCAGAATAGCAGAATCCGCGAAGGAACGGTATAAATGATGCATTCGTTGATATTACGTACCAGAATCGCCGCTGGAATCGCGTAAAGTTTCTCGTACCGGTGTCATGTTTACCATGTGTTTGAGGTTCGCAACGAAACTGTTTTAAAACAGCTTCGAGCTGCTTGGAGAGAAACGGCTCGCACGTAAGATCAGCAGCGCATACTGCACACAAAAAGAAACGATACCGCAGCTAATCACCTTTCCTTATTTTTATTTTTGTGTTAACTTTTTTTTTAGGAAAAACAAGAGGCTAAGTGACGTGTTTCTTACAGCTGAACTTCCAAATCTTTGATCTTTTCTCTTTTTCTTTTAAACGGTTAATTATTGTGTACCTATTTCATTTTAAGTGCAGAGAGTACAGTGCAGCAATGAGCGAGAAACTTTTGAGACATCACAAATCGATGTTACACTTTTTTTTATGAATTTTGGAACACGCATCGTTATTGTAAATGATATAGCATATATATATATATATATATATGTATAAATTATTATTTATATACAAGTATAATTAATATAATTAATTATAATTTTACATTCAAAACAATATATAAATAGATAATTAGAGATTATATTATTACATATTTCAGTTATAAACAGAGATTTTCAGATATATAATTATTAAATGTTTTATTAATGAAATTCAAACCAGATAGGGGAAAAAAGGATATACATAAATATATAAAATTTTTTAAATAACATAATTTATATTTGTAATAACATAAATACGTCTGTGCTAAGACCGTTATATGTATAATAATAATCGTAAACATTTTGCAGCATTGCACGATTTATAATTGCATACTAAAACAAACATGCGCTATTGCATATTATTTCAACAAAGATTTATAACATTTGATTAGCTTTGGAACAATATAAACATTTTTGAAACTCTCCAGTTAAATTACAATTAATTCGATATTTTATAATGCCCAACAAATATATCAATCATTTCTCGCATTTTTTCATTGTAGGATCGAATTTTTACCAGTCATCTTTCAAATTGATTTAATATGCTGTTAAAGAATTCTGCTTGTGTTTAATAAAAATAGAATAAATAGAATCAAAATAAAATTAAAAAAGTGTATCGAAGTAGATACTCATTTGAATAACAAGTATCAGAGAATTCCACCATCAACTCGGGAAATTTATATATTAGAATCTGCTGGAATTAAATACTGAATCTTTTACTTTATACATTAAAATAATGAACTCAATACGGATTACAATCCTATTAATACGTTCTCTGCAATCACAAGATGGATAAAAAAATTGAATTACTTTTAAGCGAGAAGCAATTCGGCATGTAATGTATATGTATATAATGATTTAGATTTAAGTATATGTATGTAACTAAGATCCATAATAGATGAAATACAGAGGCAGTAAAGTAGTTGAAGTCAACAAAATAGCTAATTGAAAGGAGAATTAAAATTATCCGAACATATTCTTGTCAAATTGCTTCTTTCTTTCTTGCTGAACACTATATACTTAATCACAGATATCCTCAAAAGTCGCTAGAAAGGCATATACTAATAATCAGCCGTGCAATAACAGTCCAAGTGTAAAATATGTATCGTCAGTCACCTACTACAAATTTATTCGTAGTTTCTCAATTGAAAAAAGCGTCATCATGAAATAAATTGGACCCGCGAATCTATGAAATTATCTATACGTACGCATGATATTATTCATTCCATCTATGCTATCTATGTAATCGTACTTAGCAAGTACTAAGCTTTCATTTTGCTCGTTATAAATAATTGAGTATTCAGAATGGCTGTCTTAATAATATTCCATTATACTATAGTTTGCTTGAAAAGCTGAAGAGGCAATTGTACGCATATTACATTATTTTCTTTTTATAGACAATTTTTATCAATTTTTTAAATATATTTATAACTAATATACATGTTTGTTTTGCGAGAATGGAAATTAACGATAAAAAGAACAATTTCTTATACATATTTTCACTCAAATCGAGTAAATAAAGATTAAACCTTCATTTACTCTGCACAGCAATCGTTCATTATGTAATTTGAAATTTATGCATGGAATTAACGGCTAGAGACTAGGGCTGGTGATTTGCTTCGAAGGTTTTGATATTATAACTTCGAAGTTTCGAAGACACTTTAAACTTCGAACTTGTGAAAAATAACAGCCCTACTAGAGACCAAGTATGTGTGTTGTATGGACTTGAAATATGATTTACTCTTGAGTGTATAAAGATACCTTATATGTAATTTTATAACAAATTCCCATTATACACCCAAAGACAATTATACATGTGTAAATATAATATACATCTATCTACAACACACAAAACTCCTATTTTTAGTTTACACGTTTTATCTATTATGCTTGCAGTTCTTGTAGCTTCTTACACGAAGGTGTTTCGAGATTTTTAGCTTTCATGAATAGATCTTGATCTCCCAAATTACGGGCTTTCCACATTATACCTTCCCCTATTAGAAAACAAATTTGAAATATCTTCAGAATGTTTACAAAGACATTTATGTTAACCATATTATAGCAGCATTGATGAAAAACACGATAGACATATTGGGAGAGATGAAAGAAACAAATACATACTGTAATTCCTTTCTCGGGCGCAGCTTTGCCTCAAATTACTCACGTACTCCTCTTCAATTGAAATTTCTAGCCTACGTAAACTCCCTTGATATTCACTATGAAAGTTCTCTTTAACATAATATTGAACTTTCAAAACTTGAGTTGTTCTGGCCACAGAATATTTCCTGCAAATGAGGAGGAAATCATTACGTATCTCATCCTGCGAAAATCTTTATTGACATTGGAATAATTACACAGTACAACAAATTTTCAAAAATTTCTCAAGTTTTTTGACTGAGGATGTATGTGCTATACTGGAATGTGAACTCTACTCCAGAAGCGAGATGGATTTTGTTTCCAATCCGACCTTTTTTTTTATTGCTGTACTTTTCGAGAATAACGGGATATCATTGACTGCAATCAAAAATTCGCTAAACAGACACAGAAATGGAAACAAAGCAACCCATCTTTTTCTTCTTGGTGCCCGGACGCTAGCAAGGGAGCTCGCATTCCGGGACACGTGGAACTTTTCGAAATGGATTCCGATCGGAATTGTTTAGTTGTTTCCTAGATTTCTATTGTGTTTTCTGAGGAAAACAGAATGATTTCGATCGGAATCTATTCCGTAAAGTTCCATAATATGTGCCCAGGAGACTGAGCTGAATTTTCCCCAGTTAAAAAACTTGAAAAATTATGGGGCGTGTTGTACAGTGTTACACGTGAGTTATACTTACGAACTCGAATGCAGACTATATACCGGGTCGGATATGAAAAAACTGCTCATCATGGTTAACAATATTAATAACAGAACTGGCAACAGCTGAAGAAATGACGTATATCCATTCGCTTGCTGAAAAACGTTGCGTTGATTTAAAAAAAAAGATAGAAAAAAGGACAGTACTTTGAAATTGGGCTTAACGCCTTTCTGCCCTACCTGATTATGAGCATGTTGCGCTTGTGCCTCTGACTGACGCATCCATCTCCCACCTGGTCGACGCATATAGAATTCTTGTTGCGGGAAGCCGACGCCGAAAAACATGTTGAATAACTCTTCGGCTGTGATATCGGCTAAAGAGATATTATAGATTATAGTTTGATACATGAGAGAACTTGTATGATATTCTCACGACACACGTCTCCACTTTTAACACTCTCTCTTACCTTCAAATCCACGAGTATAGTTGTAATGCGTATGGCCTTGGCGGGTGTGCACATTCTGCATTCGTTCTTCTTCAGGACCGTACGTGTCGTACTGTTTCCGTTTCTCCGTGTCAGTAAGAATAGCAACCGCATTACCAATAGCTGCATAAAAGATTTCTCGCATAAATGCAAGTAAATTCGCAATAGCAAACCTAATTTCACTTTTTTCCACTATCCTGACATTCCTGACATACCCTTAAAAGCTTCGGCGGCGCCTGGCGCCTTATTCTTGTCAGGATGTAATTGAAGCGCCAATTTCTTGTAAGCCTTCTTAATGTCGCTGTCCGTAGCGTCTTTGCTGACTCCCAAAATCTCGTAATAATCCTTGCATTTCTTTATCCTACAATAACCAAACAAAAAGAAACATATTTATACAAGATAATTAAATAAGTAAAATATAAATTGATAACAGCATTGCATTCTCAAGTAATCAAAACAATCTCGAAATACCTACCTCTTCACGTGCTCCAGCTGCTCCTTCGAATATTCAGAGTTACTCTGGGAATGTGTTCCGTCTTTGGCTACATTTTGTCGCTTTCTAACGTTAGGCTCAGCTGACTCCGGTTTCTGATTCTGCTTGGTGAGTACCGTCACTTCCGCCAGCAGGTCTATAAATACAATTATTTGATTCCTGTAACCATCAGTACTCTGACTAAAAAAGAGGAAAGGTGCGTTCACGTAAAATGTAAGCCTGAAAGCCTTTTATTCTGCCTGAGTATACGTGGCTAATGCAAAATCAACAAAGAAGCCAAGATTCGACGCTGCGCTTCAAACGGAGTGGAGAGATCGTGAGCTCAGACGTACCCTCGGCTCTTTTCATCGGAGGATAGAGCTTCTGGGCCTTGCGGGCAAACTTCTCGGCTTCCTCGTACTTTCTCTCCCGCATAAACCGATCCGCGAGCTCCATGCATCGCTCCGCCTCGTCCTTGTTGCTGTCCATCTCGTCCGTCGCCGCGAGAGGTGCCACGAGACCCACGAGAGAGTTCACCCAGTCAACGGAATTCAGACGCGATGACGCGGTGACGGGGCAGAATGGTAAATAACGCGAGGCGTGAACCCTCTGCCTCGACACTCCACCACGGTAATTCAGTTATTACGTCACGAGCATCGTCACGACAGCTGACAATGAACGGCTGAACGCAGACGACGCGAGATACGGCAGGACGGGCGCCATCAAGCAATCGCCAATTGCCCGCTAATAACGATCAATTGTCACGCGAATAAACTGGTCGCTGTGCGTCAAGGAAGGATTTCCAGGCGATTTACGGGATGACCGATGTATTCGGGAAATTCGAAGATTCCGCGAGCAATCGGCTTCTGAAATCGGGATGTCGTACTTGTTGAACGCGGATTGGCTATCGAGCGGGGTATCTTCGATGGCCACGGGTCTCTTCGTTTTATCTGCACTTTCTGCAATCGGATTTATCGATCCTTCTTCTTCCTCCGACATCCGAGTATACGTCTTATCTCGTTTCACCTACGGAAAGTACATACAAATATTACAAATACAACAAGCAATAACCTAACATAGACCTATCGCGAAACCGAGAACCATATATGACGCGTAAGAAGAGGTCTGTTCTATTTAGCTCAAGTTCTTGCACAATTGAATCTTTTCGAGAAAAAGAGGAAATATATGTGCAAAAACTGTGCAAGAAGTTCAGCTAAAAAGAACAGGCCTATGTTCAGCAAACTTATGTCTATCTATCAACGCAGATTAACGTTAACCTCGCGGTTTTAATTTACCTAACTTTTTATCTTTTTCTATTTTTAAAACTAGGAAAAGATAAAAAGCAAGTTAAACCCAGATTAAAGTTAACCTATGTTGGTAGAAATAAACATTACTGCTTAATTTTTTGTTATGGTTTTTATTTTCTGCCGCGTCTTCTCAAGCGACATGAAAGAGGAATGTCGTTCTGTGATTGGTTGAAAGTCGCACGCCGTGAGAATTGCCCACGAATAAACGGCAGAGGAGAAGCCATGGCGATTTATCGAACGGTCTTCCAGAAAACGCTTTATGAACACGGCCTTTCGCGTCTATCTTTCACTTCGCGTGTTGCTAGAGAAGCGTAAGCAGGCACGATGGTAAGTTTTTACGCGTGTCTCGTTATATCCGTTTTCCTTCTTGCAATCCTATTCCCCTGCACGTGAAGACGCTCAAAAATCATATCTACAGACTCTGATCTCGTTTCGTATGTGTTTCAGTCGGCTCACAAGACGTTCATTATCAAGCGAAAGCTTGCGAAAAAGTTGAAGCAAAACAGGCCGATTCCCCAATGGGTGAGAATGCGGACTGGCAACACTATCCGGTAAGTTCGAGCCTAATTAATTAATAAATATAGCTCTTTACATGACGTAAGAGATGTGCCTGCGTGATATGTAGGATGTGCACATTTTAATTCCGTGTATTGGTTATAAACATCCTTTGTTCTCTCATTGCATATAATTGTGCAAATGTTGATGTAGTATGTGTATTAAAATGAAATTAGTATTGCACCTTATGTCTATAGTTTATAATTTTGATTGTGAGAAAAAATTAAAATATTAGTTCGGAATGAGACTTTAATGTTAGATGTTTCTTTAGTTTTATATCATCTTTGTATAATTTGATATTATTGATTGTTTTGACTCGACGAGAAGATAGACTATCATTATTACAATTTTACCATAGATGCAGCACATACTTATATTTGAGATTATTTTATAATATTAAGATATATAATAGAAACATTTATTAATGAAGATTTATGAAGGTTTATATGTTAAAACTGTAACTTTTTTGTTTTCAGGTACAACGCAAAGAGGCGTCACTGGAGAAGAACCAAGCTAAAGTTGTAAATCACATAATTCCATACTTTGCAGATAATGAATAAAGATATCACTTCTGTATAAGGAATAAAATCTCTCATTTTCTTCTATTTAATATCTGTATGACTATCTACAACATCAATACCTATACGATACACAATTTTTCGTTACTATCACTTCAATAATGTACGATTTAAAATAAAACAAATATTGCAACCTTCAGGAAATTGCATATCTGTGATAAACCACTGCCAAAAAAAAAAGCGTGCTAAAAGATAGAACATATTTATTATATTTTGATATATATGATACTAATGTATTAGCTTTCATATAGTATATATTTACAATATTACATATTCATAACGTTACAAAGAATTCGGTACTTTGCGTTCGTGCGCTTCTTTCAACCAATCGTTCAACAAATCCTCGCCAGTCTTAGGATACGGTAGGTAATAATGCTTGGGTGGTGGTCCTTCCTCCAAGCGTACGAAATAATGGCAATACCTATAGTGTATGGTTCCCTTCCGTCCATGAGCATGACGCCGTAATCCTTTTATTACGATACCTTTAGTACAGAACGATTCCGCTGAAAAAGAAACATTTTCATGACATTAATCGAATTGTTAGAAGACTTGGAAAATAGAATGGTTCGTAGATACATGTAACTGCCCAGCTAACACAATAGCAAAACTGCTTAGCATTTGGCATCAATCTGCCGTCAATATGTTCGGTAAATACATTTTCCGAACATATTGACGGCAGATTGATGCCAAATGCTAAGTAGTTTTGCTATTGTGTTAGCTGGGTGAGGTTTCAGACATTAATTGATATACTCACCAACCCACAAATTACTTTTAAATTCAACGTTATGCTGTTCCACAGCCAACCGTTGAGCTTCTAATATAACTTCCTTCGCAATTATAGCGCCTTTCTTGTATAAAAAACTCAACTGTTTCACAGCTTCGTCCACGGACATTCCTCGCACAAAACTCGCGATGTACCACATCTTCTTCGGACTGTATTTTATATTAGCTTTCATGTGGCATACATACTGAGAAACAAATGTACAAAGTGATCAGTAACTTGATAACTTAATATTTAATATTAAAATTGGCAAAACGCAACTTACAGCAGGTCTTCTTTCTTCACCCGGCTTTTGAGGTGGAAATACAGTCTTATTATAATCTAGAAATCCTGTTGGGGCTTCGTAGTTACTCGATTTACCTCTGCATATCGCAGAAATATGGAAACTACATGCTGGCGCAAGATTTGTTGCATTTGACAATATATTCGTCCTATTTATAGCGGATCTGCCGTATAACGCTAAATGCTTGACACACTGACGAATACTCTGCATTTTCTGTAAATATGAAAATTTGCCATATATCAATATTCTCTATAAAGCAATTATTATAATTGAGTGACGACAAAATTATCACGATATATTTTGTTTCATACTGCGAAGAGATAACAAATTTTAAGATTTTCTGATAAGATTCATATATAGTAATAAATAACTCGACGGAGTTTTACGAGGCGATGTTCTTTTACAGAGCAAAGCATATAACATAACCTATAATAATCGTTTAAATTGAACTCTACAATAGAAATTGAATTATACTAGACACGTACTTGCCGTGGATAAAAAAATACTTTTGCAAGAGAGATTTTCAGTTTATGAATATATCAAATGCGTATTAGTTTCGTATTAATTACACTTTATTTCGTAAAAAAATTGATTTTTAGCACACACATATATGAGGGCCAACACCTCGCATCGCTATTAACACTAACCTCCAACCTCGATATGCTCGATATGATAAATGGACGCAAATAAACGCTCGTTGTTATTTATTATAAACGCATTTTATTTTCTGCACTTAAAATGAAATAAGCGTCATTATAGGAGAGCTAAAGTTTAATTTAATAATTATATATAATTTGAATTTGAATTTTACATATGTAAAATTAAACGGTGTGGAAAGAGAAGAAAATAGAAAATATAAAAATTTATCTACAAAAAATAAATCTTAGAATAACTTAGAAACAATCAAAACAATCAAAACTTTAATTAATTTAATTGGCGATTAACTTATCAAATAACATCTGTATTAATTTGTTAACATGAATAAAACTGTAAGTTTTTATTGTTCGACATATGGAAATATTAGATTAGGAATAACAAAATTACATAGCTAGAAATTTTGCTTTAAGTGATTTTGCCGGTTGAATTAATCTCCAATTAAATTGATCAGAGTTTGGTCGGAGTCATCCTAAAATCAGTTAGTTACATTATCGACATTAAACAAATTGTAACATTTAAAATATAATAGAAGAATAATAAATTGATTTTTAAAACTGTTATAAAAATTTTAATCTAGTACTTCTGTATTATAGTACAATATAGTAACAAAAATAACGATTTGAAATACAAATCTTTACACGAGTTATTTGTAATTTACAACTTCTCCGTTAGCTCGGGTACAGCCTTAAATAAATCTGCGACTAATCCATAATCCGCTACTTGAAAGATCGGTGCTTCTGGGTCTTTGTTAATAGCCACAATCGTCTTAGAATCCTTCATACCAGCGAGATGCTGAATCGCTCCCGAAATTCCAACTGCTATATACAGATTCTGAAATCACAATCATGTATGCAATTATTGCACTCAAGATAAAATAAGATTGAAACGACTAATAAAGCAAAGTCGTATTAATTATTATTATTATTTTACTTACAGGCGCAACAATTTTCCCAGTTTGTCCTACTTGCATATCATTTGGCACAAAACCAGCGTCAACTGCGGCGCGAGATGCTCCTACTGCTGCATTGAGCTTGTCTGCCAATGTATAAAGCAATTGGAAGTTCTCCCCAGATTTCATTCCACGTCCACCGGAAATCACAACTTTGGCGGACGTCAATTCCGGCCTGTCGGACTTGCTGAGCTCTTGTTTAACATATTCCACTTGATTCGAAGTATAATCGCCAGCAGGGACACTCTCGCATTTAGCGTCACCACCTTCCAAAGGTAGCGACTCAAAAGAGGTACCTCTCACCGATACCACCTTCACATTATCTTTAGATTTGAGAGTCTGAATGGCATTACCAGCGTATATGGTACGTACAAAGGTATCTGAAGCTTTTATATCGATAATATCGCTTATTGGGGATACGTCCAACTTAGCTGCAACCTTAAACAGATTTATATACGAATTAGTATAAAATTAACGTAGTTGGTACAATCTTTTGGCAGAATAATAAATTGTGAACTAACTCGGGGGAGCAACGCCTTGCCAAACGCGCTCGCACCGGCTAATATATGCGTGAATTTGTGCTCGTTGCACAGCTTAAGTACAAGCGGCGTCAACGACTCCGCGGTAAATCCCTTAAACGCATCGCTGTCCGCGTGAAAGACCTTAGACACGCCTTTGGCCTTGCACGCATTCTGCGCAACTGCCTCACATTTCGTGCCAGCCACCAGGACGGTAACGTCGCCGCCGATCTTCTTGGCAGCTGTCAACGTGTTGCAGGTGAGCGGCAATAGAGTCTCGTTATTGTGCTCCGCAATGACTAGAGTAGATTCGTAACGTGCCAACGAGCCGAACTGAAAATAAGTGACATTTGTGAGACATTTAGATTGAAAAAAATTCTACAAATTAGGAAACAATCCGAAATCTGTTCACGATACAGCTAATCGAGCTTCGAACAAGTGTAAACAAGGAGTTATCTTACGCTTCTCACAAAAATAGATCGAAAATGTAATAAGCGTTAGAATTGGAACGAATCTTTGAGGTCATGGTGCTCGGAACGCAAAGTATATATACGAATATCATATGATCGAAACGGGAAAACAAATGAGAGATGAAAATTGACGAATTCGAGAAGAAGTATGCTCACTTTGCTAGTAGCTCGTAACGTCCTCGCGCAGCTGGAAAACATCGTTGCGGAAATTCGTGTTCTTTTTCGCCTGTAACGTTGAACGTCTAAAAAAATAGCGCTCCCTAATCAGTGACGTCCAAGTCCAAAGTTCTGCCGGGTTATAGCTAGGAGTGTCAATTGGTAAGTGCATCAATCGCGGCAATTACTGCATATTATGGAGCGTATTATTGCACATTGAAAGGGCATATGCGTGACATGTATTTTAAAGAGATTTGCTTTATCGAATATCTATCCATAGGGTTTGTAAATACTTCAAATCGTGCATAAGTAATAATATTAATACAAATTATTTTCTTCGAAATGCGTCGGCATGTAACATTTAAGCTTTATTCAAACGGATCTGCGTGATGCATTCCTAAGGCTGCGGTCACATGGACTGATATTTTTTGCATAAAGCCCGTATCAGACTACGGATTGGGATTGAGATTGGATTGAAATTTAATAAATCAGAATAGAGAAAACTGATCTCAAGTTTAGTAAACTTTATTTGTGTTACTTTATTATTAGTAAACTTTGCTCTGATTGGTCAAATTTCAATCCAATCTCAATCCCAATCTGTAGTTTGATACGGGCATAACGCGTATCGCGTAACCCAATCAGAAGCGTGAATATGCGTAACCAAAAATGCGAAACGCTTCTAATTGGTTACGCGGTTACGCGTTACGCGGAAAATACATGCCATGGGATTCCAGCCTTAGGCTGCGGTCACATGGACTGATATTTTCCGCGTAACGCGTTTCGCGTAACCAATCAGAGACATTCCGCGTTTTCTGTTACGCGGAGTTGAATGTCCTTAGTTCACATGAGCCATTTTTTCCGCGTAACGCGAAAAATACATGCCATGGGACTCCAGCCTTACGCCATTTAAAAAGTACCCGATTCACATGGAGCGTATTGCTTTCTGCGTATATCGCGTATATTATCCCTGATAACAGCCAATGATAGAAAATGATAAAATATTTTTTATTGTTTTTAATATGGTTAGTGAATCGTTTATTTACGATGCTCCATCAGAAACTCACGTTACAAAATACTTGGGATTCTATCGTAAATGTCTTATCAACTGCACATCAGTTTCTACAATTTTCAATATGGTTAATGAATCGTTTGAATCGGTTTTAGTCAATCCATTTCAATCGTTACGAATCCGTGAATTAAGGGTCGACAGGAGTAAGAGTGGAGACCTCTGTCGGGTTTGCTTAGCTGCGAGTCTGTATTTTATTTATTATAAATTTTTAAAAGCCAAAATGGAAAATTCAGCTATGTAGCGGGTTGCGGCTGATCTTACTGATTAAAACGAGCATAATTTTAATGAGATTCGTTAATTAATTTGGCTAAAATATGGGAAAAACCGTTTCAAAGCAGCTTTTCAGGCTTGCAAAGCCGCTTTGAAACGGTTTTTCCCAAATTTTAGCCAGATTAATTAACGAATCTCATTAAAATTATGCTCGTTTTAATCAGTAAGATCAGTAAGATCAGCCGCAACCCGCTACAGAGCCGGATTTTCCATTTTGGCTCTTAAAAATTTATAATAAATAAAATACGGACTCGCAGCTAAGCAAACCCGACAGAGGTCTCCACTCTTACTCCTGTCGACCCTTAAGGAATCAGATTCATATCGATTCATTTCTTTCAATCGGTTTTTATCGTTTTGAAGAACGCCAGGAACGAGATCACTAGCGCCAGGAGTCGGAGGCCGCTGGGCTCGGTGTTCGGTGTCCGGGGCGGCTACCGCCAGGAGGTCCTTATAGGAAGAGATTATAAAACCAATAAGAAATAAAAATACTTTTTAAATATTTTGAAACAAGATTATGATACAATAAATATGTAGATTTGAATTAATATTTCAAAAATATATTTCAAATATTTAAGAAAATTTTGCCTTGTGATAAAAAAAACATTTTAAAAAATATTTTTAAAAGATTTTTAAAACTATAAAATATTCTTAAAAATGTTACCACAAAAGGTTTTTAAACCATTTTAAAATATTCCTAAAACCATTTTGTTGCAATTTTCTCTCTGCAGGGATCGAGATGGTGGTGGTGATTTATAACGAACGATTTTTCTGTCTGCTGTTACTATAACTCTTTATTCTCGACTCTATCTTTACACACAGTATAAAATTTGTATAGTTATTTCCTTATTTGGATCTAAAGCGATAGAAACCGATTTTATCTGTCTTCTAAATCTGCAACGATAGATCCGATAAGATACGATTGAAAAAGATACAGATATAGCCGTTTTTAATCGTTTTTTATCGGAGATGGTTACCAGGGAGCTCTCTATTAAAACCGGAGATAACTCGCGAGCGGCGCGTAATCCCGCAAGTGTGAAGTCGCGAGTAATAACGCGAAGTGTATCGATAATTGATACTGAAACAAAGGTCCTTTTCCTGGCTCGCGCTGTGCGGACGTGTTGACTGCTCTCATACAAAACCAGGAGTTAACCCGCGAGCGGCGCGTAATCCCGCTAATAATTAAAGCACGCGAATAAGCGTCGAAATCGCAACGTATAAAAATTTATACAGCGAATATCGAATATTTGTAATCGTGTTAGACCGGAGTGTTAGCGCGAATATCCGGCCGGCTTACGTGGCAGTCAGCGGCCATTTTGTCGAGCACCGATCTGCAAATACATACCTGAAAAGAAATAAATTCAGTGAAAAGCAGACTCTCTAATTTGTTTTGCTTCATTATTAAACTGATCTAAGATATTATTTGCTATCTCTTCACTTAAACCTTGATCTATTAATTCTTCTTTTGTAATTGCCATTTTTATAAACCTCTCTTTTTATTCTTGTCCGATTAACAAGTCAGCATAGAGTCAGTAAGAAAGGCTAATACAATAATGAAGAAGCTTTTAAGTTTATTAAGTATATTAACAATTAGTGGAACTGCAATACCATCTGTAATTGCTGCTAGTCCTGATCAAAAACATGAACAAATTAACTTAGAAAATAATAAAATTAATTTTTTAGAAAGAAATAAAATACAAAATAACAATAAACCAATAGTAATTAATAGTCATCAAAGCAAAAATCCTATACCAATCACTTATAATGTTAATTATAATAACTATAGAAGCATGTGGGCAAATTGGTCAAAAAGAAGAGAATATTATGATTATTCATCTCTATATTTAGTAGTAGATTATTCTGACTATGCAGAAACATTTGATAAATTTAGGGATAAATATCCTAATGTTACAATAGAAACAGACGGTAAAGCAATATCAGGGTCTACTGTTGGTGATGTAGGAAAAGGAAAATTTGGTACATTACATTTTGATACAATTACTTTTAAAAATGATGATATTAAAAAAATAAATATAGTTGATGTTTCTGCTAGCAAAAAAGCCGCATATAGTATACATGTAAAAATTGGATTAGGATTCAAACAATTAGGAAGTAAATTATATTTAATTCCTTTTATTGATGGAGCTCTTTATAGTGTTGGTGCGTATAAAAGATATTTAGATTTTAGTCTTATTGTAGGTACTATAACTTTTAATCCAAAACGGGATCCAAGCAAAAATCATATACCAATCACATATAATGTTAATTATAATAACTATAGAAGCATGTGGGCAAATTGGTCAAAAAGAAGAGAATATTATGATTATTCATCTCTATATTTAGTAGTAGATTATTCTGACTATGCAGAAACATTTGATAAATTTAGGGATAAATATCCTAATGTTACAATAGAAACAGACGGTAAAGCAATATCAGGGTCTACTGTTGGTGATGTAGGAAAAGGAAAATTTGGTACATTACATTTTGATACAATTACTTTTAAAAATGATGATATTAAAAAAATAAATATAGTTGATGTTTCTGCTAGCAAAAAAGCCGCATATAGTATACATGTAAAAATTGGATTAGGATTCAAACAATTAGGAAGTAAATTATATTTAATTCCTTTTATTGATGGAGCTCTTTATAGTGTTGGTGCGTATAAAAGATATTTAGATTTTGGTCTTGATGTAAGTACTATAACTTTTAATCCAAAACAGGATCCAAAAGTAAATATTTAAACTAAATTAAAATATTAATATATTTAAATAAAAAAAAAAATTAACTACTTTAGGAACAATAACTTTAATTGGAACAAGCACAACTAGTTTAGTTGCTTGTAAATTAAAAAAATATTTTAGAAAAATACACTGAAGAAGAATTAAAAGAACTAAAAGAAAAAAATAAAATAAATATATTAAACCAACAAATTAAAGACAATTTAGAATGAATGGCACTACCAAAAAAACCATTTAATAATGTAGATAATAAATATTATTATGTAGTATGACGCGGTGATAAAAATAATTGATATTTAAGTAAATTTAATAATAATGTAAACTTAAACTATACTTCTTCAAAAAGAAAACTTGATAATTTAAAAAATATCAATTAAATTTAGTTAATAAAAGTTATCATAGTTGGTTGAATACTTTGAATATTATATCAACTTACTTCTGGTGAAGCATAAGTGTTTATTTTATCAGGATTTTTGGCTCGCGCCAGTCGAACAGTGCATACTCCAGTATACTTATATCTCAGTGTGCCTCTCACACTGTCGCGATCACTTCGCGCACCATTCTTACGCGCCGGGGCTATTTAAGCGTATCTATAAATGGGATAAGAAAGTGGGCCGAACTATTTCCGCGTCTCGTTTGCGACCGCCTACTAAGTAAATATCGAATAATTGTTTGTCAACTTAGCGCCCGCGACAGAAAGGCCGGCCCCAAGAGCTGCACCACGCACGTCAAAGGACTGCTTTGTTAAACACGCGACAACTACCGTTATAATTGTAAAAAGCATGATAATTGTTACGCGCTGTACATCCGCACTTTTGACATGTTTCCCGTTGCGCATCTACACGCGCTGAATATGCGCCTCTCACGCGACACTTACATATTGTAGATATTTTGCATACAATAAACTATGGGCGCGTTCGGGGAGACGCTATTAGCGCTAATATATGGCGTCATTCTAACTTTATCGCTCATTAAAAAATCATGTAAAATAAGGTAATAGCGCGTTATAAGCGAACGCAGCCTATATCAATCATAGTTACTATTAGTTACTATCAACCACATCTACAGTCTACGTATCTCTGGGCCACGATCATATGTAAACAGGTTTGAACACTTCTAACCACAAGCACATTAGAAGAGAAGTGAGACCCAAGTGAAGACAGAAAACTAATATAGCGTCTGCAGATGTAATAAAACCTACTGCGTATATGCCGCAGGATTGCTGCATTTGATGGATTGATGCTTTGAATGATAAAAATAAATAATTTATTACTTCTAGTGTTATACTGTTTAACAAACAAGCATGTAACACCAATAAACATGTAACACTGAAAAACCACGTTTTAAAGCGTTTAAAAGCGTTTACTACATCTGACGCCATATTGGTTTTCTGGCTTCATTTAGGAGACGCTTGCCGAGCCGAAGTGTCCATACCACATACCTGTTTATGTGAGAGATTATTAGTTGATAAATTAATTTTTTTCTCAGTATCGCAGGATTGCGGTTATATATATGTATATATAAATTATATATATTGTATATGATCGTGCGCTCTGGACCTATCTCTCAATCCCTGAATCCCGACTAACTTGTTTGCGTTCGAGAAACGACAGGTCGTTTTACGGCACCCAAACAGAGACCGTGCCGTGCCACAGACATTAGAGCGATTTGAATAAGAAACCCTAGTTTGTATATGTTTGTAAGCGAACACTGAGAAAAAAAACTGTTAATTTAATAGCATCTGTTATTGAAAAAATGTCATTGATTCAACTACAACGCTCTTAATACTTATTATTATATGGAAGTGATCCATATAATAGTATTAAGAGAGTAATCCAAGAACTACATATTTCTTTCACGCAATGCCGGGATTTTGAAATGGCATTACAATTGCAAATATGATTGCAATAAGTACATATTTCGTTGGCACTTCGCAATGAGACATTTTGTTGGCTCAACTTATATTTTTTTATCCAATTACTTTTTTTTTTCAGTGTAGAAATTCTCGGTATTGAAACTGAGCTGGTTATTATGATGCGTAAGGCAGGCGAATATTTCGCCGTAGAACAATTGGACCTCTTGTACGAGAACATGTATCTGCGATATACGCTGTATGTACATACAATGATAGGAGAGCATCCGCCGGGCTGAAGATCTGCTGAGCCGCGCGGACGAGTTTGAACACATTGAGGGGCAGTGCAAGCTCCGACCAGTCACTCTGAAGCCTACTGCGATCGCCGCTACCTTATACGACCGCAAAAAGTGCTACTGGCTACTGGCGATGCAACCAGTGCGGATACACGCGATGCGATTGCCGGAGTATACCATCACGGAAGTTCTGCTCACAGTGCGGCAAGGATAGGGTGTTCATCAAGGATTGCCACCTACCGCCAAGAAACGCCACACAGGTCGAAGGAAGGCGGCCGCACCCCAGTCCACCGAATAAAATACACACCAAGACTGTACCTGATCGTATACGTATGGCAACAACCGTTTAAACCTTGCTCGATACCGGTTCCTGAAGCGTCGTTTATCAACGGAAACGTACCGCCCGCAAAATTCGATAATTAGGTTTTTCATTCAGAAAGGTTTTCGACCAGGTGCATCTGACGGACGGGACAAATACTCCGATTCAGGGCGTCGTTACCTTCCCCATCCACATTCAGGAGAAAACTATCACGTATAGATTCCAGGTTCCGCAGACCCAAAGAACCCGCCGGGCAGGCCTGCACACCGACAGAACAGCGCGAGAGATTAGAAGAGTCCTTCGAACTGGTCCGCGTAAATTTAGCGCAAGCGTTCCACCGTCAGGAACACATTACAACTTGCGCCGCCGCGATTGGAAACCTAAAGTCGGCGACCATGTGTGGAAACACGACCACGCTTTTCAACAAAAGCTTTTCAACAAAAAACCTGCGTTCAATGAAAAGTTAGTCTTTAGATACATCGGGCCGTTCAAAGTTTGCTGAATAATATCTGTCATCGTGGGACTGAGGAGTAGACAGGGAAATGATACCGACACGTTTATGCTAGATCTCAATAGCGCTTCTATTACCAACCAGCAACTCAACGAGAGCAATATGGCACCGACAACAAGGAGCTCTAGAAAACGAGGCACTTGGCAAAGTAATAAAAAGCCGCGGGGGGGGGGGGGGGAATAATGACGACTTGTCACTCATCCCCGGAATCCTTATCGCGATCATTTGAGAGCGAACACGCGATGGAGTAAGGTATTCCCGACGACATCGAAGCACTCCTACACAAGGACGGCGAATATGACTTTGCCGCGCCGTCCATCGACGACCGGTGGACCCGGCTTTTTAGAGCCAGAGCGAAGTTATCACCAGCTCCAGCCGCACCTTCTTCACCGAAAGTCTAAAACGATACTGCGGGTCGGTTACTCTGGAGGAAATGGATACTCAACAAAAGGTAATTGAAATTTGTGCATTTTGTATATTCAGTCTGTGTAGTATTTTGGCTTTATCCGTATATAGAAAGATTTAATGTATGTAGGTATATTTAGTCATATGTATTCCGTATACACATATTGAATATACACACATATTGGATCATGTGTATCTTATAATATATGGATTTGTTTAACGTATATTGAGCATTGTGTATCTTGCATGAGACTGAATATATGTATAATCAGGCTTATTTATACCATATATTAAGGTATTATTCCGGTGTAACGGCCAAGAAATTGAGCAATTTTCAGGAATTCTTTTTTTAATGAATACTATCTGTAATAGTATAAAACTTTTTGTGATTTATTAAGCTACTTATACAATGAATATCAAACAATATTAACATTATTAAAATTAATTTTTTTAAATGTTTTTGCAACGCAAAGATGGCACGTTTAAAAAAAGATGTCTCGGCGGCGGAAGTGATTTGATCTCGTAGACTTATTTGAAACAAAAAATTTATGAGTGTCGCTATTGCAAGAATTGGAAAAAAATTAATTTATGTTCAGAAATAACAAATTCGACAATTTTTTAATGTAAAAAATATGTTAAATTCAACATAAAAACACGTAATTCTAGTTCCTACTAGAGCTTGATATAGAATAATCTGTCAAAATTTTAGAACGATCGATTGGCTACATTTTTAGATTTTACCTCCGCTTATAGATGAATTAAGAAATGATGTTTTGAGAAAAACGCTTTGCACTCCTAGAAGAAGCAGCGGCAAAAGCCGAAATACTTAGAATTTTTTAACCAAAACTTAACAGTACATTTTTAAATATATGTTATACTTTCGCAAAATGAAAAAAAAAAACGTTTTTTTTTATGTCACACCGGAATGACAATATAATCCCTAGTAGATATATCCGGATATACAAATGTTCGGATATACAAGTCGAACATACGGTGTACACCTGCGGTAAAATTCTCAGTTGAGTATACAGAAGATTAATATGTGTATATGTTACCGTCAGAACCCGAATTCTGTACACCCGATTTATACACAAACCCTCTATATACTTACGACTGGAATTTCTGTTATATACTTAATACGAGTATTGGTCGTAAATATCCAAATACATACACAGGCCATGGAATAGGATATATATATTCGATATCCAATCCAATCCAATGGCGCTGCAGCTCAAGCTCGAGCCATTGCCTCCTGCTATACATATTCGATATACAGATACAGAAATTCTGTATATCATAAATTGTGTATATCTTTTGTATATTTTGTATTTATTTCTTTTTTTTGTACATCCAAAGGTTCAATGCCGCCAACCGGAAGAAGTAGCCTTGGCTACTCATGCCGCCGCCATCATTACCCGGACACGCAAGCCGTGAGACCGACCCTTAAACTAGATCGAGTAATGGGTCCACTTGCCGATTCGTTCAAACCGTCGAGCCAGTGATGCGATTTCGAGCCCGAGCACATCGGCCTTTTTCTCCCTTCACTTACGCACAGAGACATTTCGTCTATCCGTTCCACAAATACATACGTAATGAAACTAAATAGTACTTTGTATTAAATAATATTGAAATGTATCGATGTGTGTGCTAAAACGCTTTCAAGCAGAGAAAACAAACAGCTTTTCCTTTACGTTTATCGCGCGTGAGATTATCACTTTTTAGTTAATACATCCACAATTTGTACCGACTTATCGTTACTCTATATTCTATAATTAACGAGTCGTTACTGTTTTTATTACTTTTTTGTTGACATTAACAGAATATTATATACGAATTTCTGCGGTAAATATAAATAGAAAGTGGCATAAAATTATATCTTCTAAAAATGGTACAATGAATAGACGCAGACACATAGACACAAAAAAAATAAGATTTATACACGAGATGTATAAAAATAATTAAAATTAATCGAAATATAAAGCATTGTCCAACTAACTTACAATTGTGGATATATTAACTAAAACGTTAGGCCATAAAAGATATAAACAAATTAATAATAAAGTAAGAATATACATAGTGGAAAGAAAACAAGGTGTACTCATATACCAAGGACGCGTTTTGGTATTTTTCTGAGCATTATAACAGCCGCGCCTTTATTTTTAAATTTTTGTGTTCATGGCTATGTTCCGATATTTACTGTCAGTATTAAAATCTGTAGTTTACATCACGTATGTTCTTACATATACTATAGATTTTCAGTATTGGCAGTGAAGGCATGTCAGTTTAATTTGCCACTACAAAATGACGGTCGCTGGAACAAAATTTATTGGCTGTTTAGAAATGTGCGTATTTTAGCACACCTTACTTTCTTTCCATGAGAATATGTAAAATAAAGTGGTTATGGTGTAAATTAAAGCGTTTATAAAAATTAGAAGTAGATGTTAGTAAATAAATAAAGAAAAGTAATTTTTGTAAAAGCGCGCGTTTGGTACGCGATAATGAGTATGGTGATGTCACATATTACGTAACTCTAATGTAAGTTGTGCGCCTGATATGTTATACATACATATACATATACATATATACACATATAATAAAATAAATTTATTGCATATTTATTGTTATTTTCGAGATTATTTTCTTCCTCTATTTCATCTTTTTATTAATTTTGTGCAAATTGTACGAGAATGAGTAATATATGTGAATATGTCAGTTATATATGTCACTTGAATTAGCTGCAGGCGGCAAAATGGTGGTTGCTGAAACAAAATTTTATTGGCTGTTCAGAAATGTGCGTATATGAGCACACCTTCCTTTCTTTCCACCATGTACATACGTATGCAAAGAACAACAAACTATTGTATTTCCGTGGGATGACATACTATCATCGTACATATTAATTAATTAATTAATTTTTTTCAGTTTCCACTTCTTGACTTTCTATACTCTTCTTCGACTTTTTATTACTAATGCCGGAATTACGATAAACTTTACGTAACGGGACGCTTGACGTCTCGTCGCGTCCGGTCACGTTAAGTTCATCGTCATCCCGGCATTATTCATTGCGTTTCTTTTACGTATCTTTTAATGAGAAAAAAAGGCTGTTATGCCGGGATTACGATGAACTTCACGTAACTTGCTTGACATCCCGTCGCGTCCCGTCGCGTCCCGGTTCATCGAAGACATATGCGTTTTTGACTGAAAAATTATATTACGGTATGCGACATTTATGTAACTAATAGGCGTGCGGATATTATTGTAATTTATACTAGAACGGCAGTGTGGTCTAGTGGTAGCGCCAGACTCGCAATCCGGGAAACCGGGTTCGAGTCCACTTGAGTACACTGGAATTTATTTCCAGAAACTGGGTTCCCCATGCGAGAAAAATTCTCAAATGGGAAAACTGGGCTCCGTCTTTCGAAAGAGACGTTAAACCGTTCACTAAACACTATATGGCAATATCCACCATGCCAGGGTGCTGTGGGCTAATCACCCGCACATCTGAATTTAAAGCGATTACTGAAACCTCCTTGGAGGCCCTAATGCTCCGCGAGGAGTGAAAGGATCTATACATGCATACATACATATTATTGTAATATACTTTTTATTAAGGATAGCCTGCTATGAGGCCGAAACATCTGTAATATCGTCAAATTATTAACTAATTAAAGATTATAACATTAACATCCAGTTACGGCTCTGTGCCCTTTAATTTATCATTGATTTTTAATTATTTGAGCCTTCTAAGACTATTTTTTTATTTTCGTTAACGTGAATTTTTGGTAAACATTTTTCTCTTTCTCATCTTAACACGTAGTTCACGCTTATTCCAAAATAGTTATGCGTTTACAAAAATTAGAGAAAGATGTTAGTAAATAAGTAAAGATAAGTAATTTTGTAGAAGCGCGCGTTTGGTACGCGATAAGAAATGATATCACATATTATGTAGCCCCAATGTAAGTTGAGCGCCTGATATGTTATATTCAAAATGTGAGAGTAAGTAACAACTCTATACACTTGTGAAAAAAGATGCGTGACGAAAAGATGTATGTATCGACTTACAATTAGTAAAAAAGAAAAGTAAAATCGGCCAAATATTTGTGAAATTAAAAGTTATTATTGAAAATGTATAACAGTAAACTGTTTTTTTTTTTTTTCAAATTTTGCCAGAACTATATATTTTATTTTTGTTAATGTGAATTTAATAAACATTTTTCTCTTTTTCTTCTTAACACGTGGTTCACGCTTATTCCAAAAACCTCGGTTACTCCAACACTAGCGATTCCCATCAACGGCTGGCACTCGTTCCGTCTAATATTTTGCTTAATTCTTCAATGCAAGAGTAGGTAAACTTTACTCATTGTCAGTAAAAATTTATTTTACCCAATAAACTCACTTTAGAAACTTTCACTTTGTCACCTTTCACACATTCTGCGCATTCAAAACATTCCATTGCTACTGTATTTCTTATTATATTTCTAAAAATTTTTTGCGCATCCACGTATATTTCAGTGTTCGTTGTTTCTGGTATCGCAGGTTCAGAATATTCCACATCTGTATTGTCTTCTTCGTTTGGAGACGCTAGGTCACCAGCGTGAAAAATTTTTAATAAGGCTAATGATGTGCCTTTGTCACTCTCTTCCTGTAAAAATTGACTAAATTTATTACTCACCAACTCTCCTGTGCTCTTCTATGCTTTTATATTACGTGACGTTACCGACATGGCAGTAGGTAATATTAACGTAGTTCCCATTTTCCGGGTGTCCCATCGCAGAGAGCGCCACTAACGCTGGTCATTATTCTTCCATAAGAGTTTGTAGGCCCTGGTTTCCATTCTATATATATTATGCTCCATGCGTCGCTCCGTTGATTCGTCGTTTCGTGATGAGGTTATAAATTTGCCGCCGAGACTCTTTGTAAGGCATTTATCATTGTAAATAATTGCAAAGTAGCACACACGATACTAAATATCCTAGTGATCGCAGTGATCTATCGAATTAGTCATGGTAAGTCTTAAAACGTAGATTGTCGCGATAGCGAGATACATATAAACATCCGGCTTTCCGCGAATAACATCCGGATTTTTATCAAGTTCAACCGAGCGTGTTTTCAATTTCAGCTGTTCTATTCCTTCTTCAAATCCTTGATCGGAAAGGACGTGGTGGTCGAGCTAAAAAATGACCTCAGGTGAGTTATCATGCGATTACAACGTTTTGAATATGACACTGATGCCGACACTACAACGCGTTTTGTTTCAGTATCTGCGGCACATTGTATTCCGTTGATCAGTATCTGAACATAAAACTGGCCGACATTAGCGTAACGGATTCAGAGAAGTATCCTCACATGGTATGTCAATAAGTCAATTGCCACTGACGTTTGTCATGCAAATTC
Organism: Temnothorax rugatulus; assembly: GCA_035220575.1. Classification (NCBI taxonomy): domain Eukaryota; kingdom Metazoa; phylum Arthropoda; class Insecta; order Hymenoptera; family Formicidae; genus Temnothorax; species Temnothorax rugatulus. Next base: position 124,447 of record JASTWL010000168.1, read on the forward strand.
AAACCTTTGTCTGCAAATTTAAAATTAAAGTAATGACTAATGATAACAGTTATGTGCAATATGGTCATTAAATTTAATCCACAATCAAATATAATTTACAAGATGCATATTAAATTCTAGTTATCGGTAAAGAATTGCTTCATCCGTGGATCTGTGGTACGATATGTGCAACTTCCAGTGGATGAAGTAGATATCCATCTCCTAACTGAAGCGGCGCGGAGAGAAGCGATGACCGCTCAAGCAAGATAGTTCATAGTTTTACAAAATGTATTGCTTGTGTCAAGCATCCATTTTCTCTCTTTGATTATAACGTACATTTCGTATTTAGTATAGAAAATAATATATGGAATCGTTTCACATTATTCACGCGTTTTTTTTTTCTAAAAATGTGGGTAATAATATGTAACATTCTTCAATATATATTTTTATTTAGTTGTTTTAAAATAAGAGATATTTGTAAGAAAATAGGTGTTTCACATTTGTTTTGTGGATTCTGTGTTATCCTTGCTCCTTTTAAAACAACTACATAGTATAACGACTAGCTATTTGTTCGTGTTACGCATCATAGGAATGATTAGTACAATCCAGTTTGTTCATCTGGTACATTCTTCCATTCCGCTAATGTCTTATCGTACCAGATATATTTTCCTTTTATCTCTGTATTCTCCGGCAATAACGCGCAATAAACAGGGGCTACGGCCCCTTCATCTGGTGTCAAATATCCCTTATGTCTACTCATATCGGTGTCTACGTAACCAGGATGAACCGCGTTCACCGCAATGTCTTCTCGAGGATCCGCGTTAAACATGGATTGATGAATACCAGCTAGGGCGGAAACACCGATTTTACTCGTCATGTACGACGCAGCGTACGCTGTTTTTGGCCAACCGGCTTCTAGATGCGTGCCAGATTTTGCAGCACTGGAAATAAATATGTACCAATATAAATCTCACAAAAATCTGCCCGAGTTAATCAATGAAATGTTAATTTTTTTAAAGATGGTAAATTACTCGACGAAATCGCGCATGAGTTTGTCCAATTCTGTTTCGGTCAGATTTGGATCGGCTAATTTCTGTTTTAACGCTTCAGTAGTTATGTAGCAGAGACGTCCAGCACTGCTGGAGACGTGAACCACCCGGGCGTGCGGTCTGAGTAACGGATAGAGAGCAGTGCACACTCTACGCAAGCTGAAGTAGTTTACTCGTATCGTTTCTTCCGCTTGGTCTCCGAAAGGCTCCGTAGCATCCGCCTGTAAGTAAATTTCAATATATACCCGCTCAGAAAGAAATGACACTTTCCACATAATCATATGCAAAATATTTTCTATCAAAATATATAATATATGTAAATATGAATATAGAAGAAACATATCACATTATTAATTTAATATTCGACAAGATTTTTAATTCTTTATCTTCAAAACAAGATTATTTTTATAATCTTGTTTTGAAGATAAAGAATTAAAAATCTTGTCGAATATTAAATTAATAATGCAGCTTTAATTATTAATTACTATATTAACATCTTTAATTACTTTAAATATGGCGGCATTGTTAACCAGCACATCGAGACCGCCGTACGTATTCTGCAAGTAATCCCGGAATGTATTGACACTGTCGTCGTCATTGACATCCAATTGATGGAACTTTGGATTTAAGCCCTGTTTCTCCAATTCACTGACGGCGTTCAAACCACGGATAGTGTCGCGAGCTGTCAAGTAAACATTTCCATCGTACTGTTGACAGAGGGCTTTGACGGTGGCAAAGCCGATACCTTTGTTTCCGCCAGTTACCTGAACGACAGCATTACTTGTTAATTAAGATCCATAGATCTGTTTTTTTTTTTGTTTCTTTATAGTTTCCTGTACGTCTCATTCTTTTCCCTTTCTCTGTAACATTCAATTGAAAGATACAGGGGAAAAAACGATCGAAGTCCACTTTTTATTTATATTGATCTGATCATGTTATCTTGTGGCACTTTTACAATTCTTATCTGTTAAATTTTGATCAAGAGCAATTACAGCTCATTGGAAATAAGGCCAAAAGATTTTCAATAGCTTCCTAAGATATCTGTCTTGAAACTTAAAATTGCGCGCATTTTTCTTGAAATTACTCCGGATGGACTTTCCTCTGTACTCTTCAATTGTATACCTATTTTATTTTTAAAGCAGAAAGTATAAGTCCTGATCTACAATAGGTATTTTAAGCCCTAAGGCCCAGTTTCAAATTCTAAGGGGGACAGTTAGAAAGAGACGAAGAGTGAGTTTAAACGAAGGTTACAGTTAAACGGCGTTGGTGAAACTGGGCCTAAGCCCTAAGAAATTACCCAACCACAGTCGAATGTGATTGGTCAGTTCCTTAGGGCTTAGAGCTTAAAGCATCTATTGTAGACCGGGACCAACGCAATGCAGCTAAGAAAAGAACAGACTACAATCGATCTTCCGAAAACGCAAAGATTCTTGATTGATTTTCAAAATTTTTTGCGCAATTACGTACCACAGCAACGCGCACCGACATTTCGTGTAACACTGTAATAACTTGGATCCTGTTTTCCACCACTTCTGTCTATTTATACAATGATACGACCTTCAAACGCGATGATCAAGCGCAATCGTTGTGCAAATAAGATATCGGTACCGGTGTGTAAAGCCTTGTGTCCACGATGCTAGAAGTCATTCCGATTCGCCGGACGGCGAAATAATTAATCAATCGCATTGGTCAATTGGCCGAATTATTTGAGGGCCAGTTGCATCACCTCCGATTAGTTTAATCGCCCCGATTAAGTGCCAATCATGATTGGTCAATCTGCTTAACGACAAATACGATTGGTCAGTTCCAATGGAATAATCGCCCGGTTAAACTAATCGCAGATGGTCGAAGTGACCCTAAATGTATTGCTTATGTCAAGAATCCATTTCCTTTATTTAGTTAAGTTATAACGTACATTTCATATTTAGTATAGAAAATAATATATGGAATCGTTTCACATTATTCACGCGTTTGTTTTTTTTTTTTTTTCTAAAAATGTGGGTAATAATGTAACATTCTTCAATATATATTTTTATTCAGTTGTTTTAAAATAAGAGATATTTATAAGAAAATAGGGGTTTCACATTTGTTTTGTGGATTCTGTGTTATCCTTGCTCATTTTTTTATTAAGTATTTAACGTAATAAACACAACTACATAGTACAACAACCAGCTATTTGTTCATGTTACGCATCATAGGAATGATTAGTACAATCCAGTTTGTTCACCTGTTATATATGCTTACTTCCATTCTGCTAATGTCTTATCGTACCAGATATATTTTCCTTTTATCTCTGTATTCTCCGGCAATAACGCGCAATAAACAGGGGCTACAGCCCCTTCATCTGGTGTCAAAGGTCCCTTATGGCTGGTCATATCGGTGTCTACGTAACCAGGATGAACCGCGTTCACCGCAATGTCTTCTCGAGGATCCGCGTTAAACATGGATTGATGAATACCAGCTAAGGCGGAAACGCCGATTTTACTTGCAGTGTACGCTGAATTTGACCAACCGGCTTGTAGATGTGTGCCAGATTTTGCAGCACTGGAAATAAATATGTACAAATATAAATCTCGCAAAAACCTTTCCGAGTTAATGTATAATCCATAAAATTGTTTTTTTTTTTTTTTTTTTTTATGGTAAAGCTTACTTGACAAAATCGCGCATGATTTTGTCCAATTCCGCTTCGGTCAGATTAGGGTCGGCTATTTTCTGTTTTAACGCTTCACCAGTAATGTTGCACAGACGTCCAGCACTGCTGGAGACGTGAACCACCCGGGCGTGCGGTCTGAGTAACGGATAGAGAGCAGTGCACACTCTACGCAAGCTGAAGTAGTTTACTCGTATTGTTTCTTCCGCTTGGACTCCGAAAGACTCCGTAGCATCCGTCTGTAATAAGTAAATTTTAATATATACCTGCTTAAAAAGAAATGACACTTTATTTCCATAAGATTATATTCAAAATGTTTTCTATCAAAATGTACAAATATGAATATAGAAGAAATATATTACTTCTGTTTAAAACCAATTTATTCTTTAAAAATAATTTCGTTTTGAAGATAAATTAGAAATATTTGTCGAATATTATATCAATTATTAATTACTATATTAATATCTTTAATTACTTTAAATGCTATGGCGGCATTGTTAACCAGGACATCGAGACCGCCGTACGTATTCTGCAAGTAATCCCGGAATGTATTGACACTGTCGTCGTCATTGACATCCAGCTGATGGAACTTTGGATTCAAGCCCTGCTTCTTCAGATCACTGACGGCATTCAAGCCACGGGTGGTGTCGCGAGCTGTCAAGTAAACATTTCCATCGTACTGTTGACAGAGGGCTTTGACGGTAGCAAAGCCGATGCCCTTGTTTCCACCAGTTACCTGAACAACAGCATTACTTGTCAATTAAGATTCATAGATGTTTTTTGCAGCTGCATTGTGTTACATTTTTAAATTAAAAATAAAACAAGTATGCAATTAAATATCAGAGAGGAACAAGAGGATAAAAAGTATGGACTACAAATAAAAGTCCAACTACAAATAAAAACTTATATTTGTTCTTTATAGCTAAACTTTCTGTATGTCTCATCCTTTTCCCTCTCTCCAACATTCAATTGAAAGATACAAGGGAAAAACGATCAAAGTCCACTTGTTATCAAAACTGATCTGATCATGTTAGCTTGTGGCACTTTTACAATTCTTATCTGTTAAATTTTGATCAAGAGCAATTACAGCTCATTGGAAATAAGGCCAAAAGATTTTCAATAGCTTCCTAAGATATCTGCTGATGTCTTGAAACTTTAAATTGCATTTTTCTCGAAATTACTCCATATGGACATTGATCGTTTTTTTTCTTGTAGCCTTCAATTGTAGGTACACCAATTTCATTTTTAAAGCAGAAAGTATAACGCAACGCAGCTAAGAGAAGAACAGACTACGATCAATCTTCTGAAAATGCAAAGATTGTTTACTGATAAATTTCAAAATTTTGCGCAATTACATACCACAGCAACGCGCACCGACATTTCGTGCAATACTGTAATAACTTAGATCTTGTTTTCCACCACGACCACGCCTGCCTGTCTATTTATACAACGATACGACCTTCAAACGCGATGATCCAGCGCAATCGTCGCGCAAATGAGAGATCTGTGTAAGAAAACAAAAGGAAAACGGTAGAAAAATCTCTGCAATGAGACGTTCAATGGAAAGTTCAGCGTGCAAGAATGCGGGACGCTAATTGGACGAGCGGGTGTTAAGCTCCTTGCACAATGCTGCACAATGCAGGCAACAGGCAATAGGAACAGGGATTAGGGAATAGAAATCAGAAATCATGTACAAATGCAGAATAAACAGTGACAATAGGCAATAGACACAGAAGAAGAGTTTCCGTCACGTTGGAAATTCTGTGTCTATTGCCTGTTGCCAACCAATCATAGCATTCGAATTTTTTTTAGGTTGTAATTAACGATTTTTTGGTTATTTCCTGTTCCTATTGCCTGTTGCCTGGCATTGTGCAATGGGCTTTAAGCCGAGTGCTCAAAATCATTAAGGTCTGTTCAGCGTTCGGCCACGATTCTGCGGTTACTTGATGGTTAACGTCGCGCGTTTAGGAGGCTGCAGTAGAATGCACGGGGAATGCGTTGTCGTCTTGTCGACCAACAACTTGAGTATCGTTGACACTGTTGACAGTTTGAAAGATTCAACTAATAAAGCGTGATTATTCTTTTTTAAAAACCGCAACGATGCACGACGCTTACGAGGAGACGTCTATATTAAATATCACTGTGCAAATTGAATCTATGGCTGCTTACGGTAAGAGATGACCCTTGGTTGGTCAATGCAATGGGATTGTCAGGAATTCCTGGGGATTAGCGGAGCGTTTATTGAATTTCTAAATTGTTTCAGATGACAACTTACTGATAGGCACCAGGGAAGGTCATCTTATTATGTACAACGTGCCGTCGGTGTTTGATGACAGCCACAAGCTAGAATTGTTACGTCACAGCAAGAATTTTAACAAGAAGCGAATTAATCAGATAGACGTTGTGCCGGAATACAATTTATTGATTATCCTGACAGGTATAGCTGAGTTGGCATGTCGCAATGAGTTAATTTATGTGACGGCGATATCTGCTTCTCAGTCTAATTGTTGAAAAATTGCAGATAACATTGTGTGCATTCATGATCTGAATTCACCAAACTTTCAACAAATATGTCAATTATCAAAGACCCGCGGCGCCACCCTGTTTACCCTTGAGGTTCAGTCGACTCAAAGCCTGACAGGAGAAAAGAACACTGTGGTGCGCTTGTGCGTCGCTGTCAAACGTAAATTGCAGCTATATTATTGGAAGGGAAAGAAGTTTGAGGAATTTAATGATTTCGAGCTAACCGTGCCGGATATACCTCGTCAGCTATCGTGGTAAGGCATACTGAAGCTTTATTAAAATGCCTCAGCATAATTGCTCTATTGATGAATTTATATTAATTATTGAGGTGCGGCGAAACGTTAATATTAGGATTTCGTGGACTGTCCTATACGATTTTCGACCTAAACGGTAAACCTAAGGAGCTCTTTCCCACCGGTAAATCTCCAGAACCAAGTATTACGAAATTATCAGACAGTTCCTTTGTCCTGGGCAAAGATTCTCAATCGTTTATTATGGATACAAAGGGAGAGTTGGTTCAGCATAACCCAGTAAAGTGGTCAGATACACCTAATGTAATAGGTATACAGAATAAATTTTATCATTACTATTTTCCCTTTCTCTCTTCAATTGTGATTAATCAAATTTTTTTCATAATGTATTTTAGCATGGGATGATCCTTACTTACTTGGTATCGTACACGACAGATTGGAGGTGTATACATTAGAAGGATGTCTACATATCCAGACAATAAAGGATCTAAATAAGGCTAGACTTATATACCGGTGTAAACAAGGGAAAGTCTTTGTGGCATCCATTAGTCAGATTTGGTGTGTCAAGGCAATTGATGTTACTTTACAAATTAGGACTTTGCTGGAGCAAAATCAGTTTCAGTTGGCACTAAAATTGACTGTACGTTAATTATATTTAATGTCAATTTAAGTTATAATTCTTTGTATTATGCAGTATATATATTTTAGAGTCTATCAGATATAACAGACGAAGAGAAAGCCAAACAAACATACAAGATACAAACGTTGTACGCGCATCATCTGTTCTACAACAAGCGATTCCAAGAGGCGATGGATCTGTTTTTGAAACTGGGGACCGATCCGTACGAGGTGATCAGATTGTTTCCAGATTTAGTTACGCCTTCGACCAATGCTAATGAACTCAGTGAACCAGCGCCCAGTTTGCCGAAGCTGCAAGATCACGATTTGGAAAAGGGCTTACGTGCATTGATAGTTTTTCTAACCGAGGTCAGGCATAAGCTAATGGCAAAAGACAAAGAACTTGGAAAGGAAAAAAATGGAGTAAATGGGGAAAAGAATCTAACTGCTGTAGCTACGGAGCAGCTTTTGAAGATTATAGATACTACCCTTTTGAAGTGCTATCTGCAGGTAAAATAAAAAGGAATAATAAAAATTTGTGCAGAAAAGGCTTTTGCGAAGTAGAATAAACGTTGAATTGATTTTGTTTTAGACTACTGACGCGTTGGTGGCGCCTTTACTAAGGCTGAATCACTGTCACTTGGCAGAAGCTGAGAAAACTTTATTGATGCATCAGAAATATCCGGAGCTCATTATTTTGTATCAAACCAAAGGGCAGCACAAGAAAGCGTTGGAGCTACTGGAGAAACACGCAAAGGAAAATGATTCTAGTCTGAAAGGCACTGAGAGAACTATACAGTATTTGCAGCATCTCGGCAAGGATCACATGGATCTAATACTAAAGTTTGCCGGATGGGTTTTAACGGAGGATCCTGAGCAAGGCCTTAGAATATTTATGGAAGATATACAGGTGCTGTATCTTCGTTCAGTTTTCTCATTTATTATTTCACTATTTCTCTTATTTATGTGTTTTGCTGTATTTTGCAGGAAGTTGAACATTTACCTAGACCAAAGATACTGGATTACCTTTTACGTTTCCACAAAGATTTAGTAATACAATACTTAGAACATGTAGTACATGTTTGGGAAGACACCAATCCATTATTCCATAACGTTTTGATACATCAGTACAAGGAAAAGTGTCTGGCCTCCATGAGTGCAAACGCAACGCCAGCGGAGAAAGAAATTTCGCAGCACGTCCGACAGAAGTTGCAACAATTCTTGGAGAAATCGGCACATTATACGCCAGAAACGATATTAGTGCATTTTCCATTTGACAGTTTGTTCGAAGAACGTGCGATCATACTTGGACGACTCGGTCGACATCAGCAAGCTATATCGATATATGTTAGTCTTTTAAACGATATACCGCGTGCAACACAATATTGTCAAAACGTATATACAAGGTATCAAAGTAAGTTGAGTTAAGTAATTATGTTAAGTGTTAATTATATGCTAGTAAAAAAATGTAATTGTTTGGGCATTATTTTAAGATCAAGATCGTGCGGAGAAACAAAAGCAAACGGATAATGCCGATGAAGTATACGTTTTGCTAATTCAGCAATTATTGAAACCCGACAACGAAGGAGTTTTAATGGCTGGTAAATATTGACGTAAACAGGATTTGATTATATACAAAATTTGTGTACTCAGGAATATAATTTCTTATTTTTTTATTTTATTTCTATGTACATATCCTTTTAAATATTTTTATTCTTTAAGGTTGTAATCCGGAAATTCAAAGAACGACACAGCCAGATTTAGAGATGGCCCTCCGACTGCTGGAGGAACATGCTTCAAAGATAAATCCTATGAAAGTTCTGGAGGTTCTACCAGATTCCGTTCCTATCGGTAGAATAAAGCACTTTCTGGAAGTTAGTTTGCAGAACAATCTGAACGCAAGGCGGAGAACGCAGGTTCTCAAAGGGCTACTTTACGCGGAGCACTTACAAGTGCAGGAGCAACGGATGCACTACGAATCACAGAGCGTCCTCATGACAGAATTCAATATATGCCCAGTTTGTAAAAAACGATTTGGCAACCAAAGGTTCGTATATATGTTTTATAATTGAATTCTGTAAGTCTCTCGTATTTAAAATTTGAAGTATTTATGACGCACGTAGATTAGTTCTCACAAATTACCTACGATATTAATCAGCTCTGTTTCCTTAGCGCTTTCGCGAGATATCCCAATGGTGATATAGTGCATTACTCGTGTCAAGATCGTAAGGGATAAAGACGGAGTCGCAAGATTATACGTACAAGTCATAATTCTCATGATACACAAGTTTAAGATTGTATATATCCTGTGTACGCATTTTATATATACGAATTTCGCATACGAAATCCCGATACATGTATTATTAAGCGAAATTCAAAAAGTATCCACTCTGCAGCCACTTATTAAAAATTACCAGTAAAACTCCCTCTCTGTACTGCAGTTTCTTTTTCTATATCATGCTTTTTATATCCCACAAAAGATGAGTGCAAAAAAAAAACGGAATACGCAAGAAGTATTTTATCGATCAAAATCTTTGCGATAACGATCGAAGCGGTTGAGGCCTAAAGCAAAATTCGAAAAAAAAAAAAAAAAAAAGAACTTTAACAGCCCACAGTCGCGTTCTCGGCGCGATTTGAATTCTTTCGCAAAGCGTTTCGGCGCCGAGGCGCGATTGGCTGCATAATCGCCCCCGCGTGACATTCGAAATCGAAGGTTTGCGGGGCCGGAAACCGGCGCGGTTTCTCCGCCGAGGGTGACCACGCGGACCCTTTTCCCGCGCGAGCGACGCGGCGAGCGAAGGGCCCACGCATCTGCATAATAACGGGGAGGGAAAAAGAAAGAGTCGAGACTCTCTAACGCGACACGGAGGATGGGGCGTGACCGCGGTCCAGAATACGGATTGATGATGTCATAAGCGATCGTGTATTCCTACGCCGGCCGGCGTAAGGCGGCCGAGAGACAGGTACAGTACAGATGAGAATGCTTGCGACCGTCCGAGGAGCGACGCCACGTTGATTTACATTCTCTCCCTTTACACGTGTAGTCGATAATTTTGTTTACATTATTTTATCTACATATCTTTATTAAAAAATAAAATAAAATAAAATAATCGGAGTGATATTTTATCTCAAAATTCGTGAAAATGTTGATTCCTTATGAAAACATCTGTAGTTGCGAAAAAAACAAAACTATAACAATTACTGTAATATAGTTTTGTGTACTTTTTTCGCAAACTACAGTAGTCTCTCTGTAATTATTTTCCTTCTCTTGAAGATCTTTGATTCATTCCCTCCGAGATGGTCTTCGTCGCGTAAAGTTTTGCTTACGTATACATAGTACAAATTTAACGTTTATCTGCGAATGTAGTTTATACAGACGAGTGTCTCATATTTTCGAAGTCAGTTAGATTTTATCTCGACATTACACACGTAAATTACAATGCGCTAATGATGAGTCTGTAGAACCAAATATCTGATCGGAAAAAATACGTACGATTATTATACTTCTAAAAGAAGTTTTCTTTTTTCAAAGAAACGTCTTTTGTTTGTTGAAAATAACGTTACATCAAGTCAAGAGGAAAGTTTGCCCCAATTAGAGAGACTAATTCATTATGAGAACCTGGGTTGAGACTAATGATTCTCTCTAATTGATTGTACATCATAGAACGGTCGTGCTTCACTTATTATTATTTGTTTTCTAAATCATAGGTAACGGAGTTCGGAGTTTTATTCGATCGCGACACAGTATTGCAAAAGGTCCTGACCGAACTTCTCGATCTTTCCTTTTTTTCTTTTTCGACGCCCAAAATCGCGCGCGCACCTTCTTCGCTTTTTCCAATTTTCCGCGTCGAGCGGGCGGCGCCGGCGCGGCGCTTTTTGCGCGAAGGGACTAGCTGCGGCGGCGTAGGCGCGCGCCGCGCGCCGCTCAGTCGGTTGCGCGCCGGTCGAGTGTGTGGACGGGCGGATCGGTGTTGGATCGTTATTTGGTGGTATTTTGGTGTTACCGGGCCGGGACTTTTATGCGAGTTGCGAGGCGGGACGGTGTCCGCGGGGTGTCCTTACGCGAGGGTAAGTAGAAGCCCGGCTTGTTTGCTCTCACTTCCGCCGGCGTTTACGGCGGAAACGCCGGACGGTGCGCGGATCCGAGTCGCCGCCTCGGCTCGGTGACGGGTGGATATTGGTGTCGGGATAAAAATGGCGTGCGCCGCCTCGGCTTCTCTCTCTCTCTCTCTCTCCCTTTAGCTCTCCACTCCGCTCTCTTTCTCTCTCTCTATCTCTTTCTCCATACATGGTAGTACACTGGATAGTACTACGGCCCGTCGGTGCCGGTGCGTCGCGACGGTGAGTCGCGCTGTCAATAACGATCGCGTCCATCCGTGGAGATCGCGTCGCGACGGCAGCGGCGGTGGTGGCGACGGCAGCGACGGCGGCGCGGCGTCGTTATCGCCGTGTCGCCCACGGAGGCCGTAGGGCTCCGGCTCTACCGGCATTGATTGCCGTCGTCTTCGCCGTCGTCTTTGACGAAGAACGTGGCCCCACCGTGCTTATCTCATTGAATCGCGGCGTCGTCCGCAACCGCCCTCTTCGCTCCCCCCCCCCCCCCTTTTCCCGATTTCTCCCGCGGTCAGCGGTGCTCGTCGTTTAACCCTTCCCCCGCGCGCGCGACGCCCCGATCCTCGCTCGATTGGTTTCGATCGGCGGCGGCCGGCGGGTTTTTCTCTCGCCCGTATCTCTCTCTCCCGACGAGGTTCGCCGTCGGTCGACTTTAATTTCCGCCGCGGTATCGAGGGCCGCCCCCTCCCCGCCGTCCGGCTGTCCGTCCGTCCGTCCGTTCGTCCGTCCCTCCCCGCCGCCGACGGTTTTGTTCACCTGTCAAGACGACCTATCTGCCGGTGACCCAATTTCCCGGCGCTTCCATTGAACGCGCCGAGCGCCGAGGAGCGGAATCGAACGTAACTCCACGCCCGCGCGATTGTTAACGTTGTCGCTCGTACGCGACGGGGAAACGGACGATGGTACGAGCCATGCTTTCTGGGTTTTTCTTTTTCTTTCTTTTTTTTTTTTTCAAATAATTACTTCATGCCGCGCGGCGACGCGACGCGAGTGGCCTGGAGCGAAGGGTACCCGGCGACGTTCGGCGCGACGGTAATCGCGGCCCCCCTCGGCCGCCAGCGCGTCAGCTTGGCTTTAAATTGATGTCAATGGGCGTGGAAGGGCAAATAAAGCGATCCCGCGAGCGACGATCGCTCGAGATAAACCTGTCCTTGTACCTGCCTGCTTGCTCGCAACTTGATCGCGGCAGCGCGAGCAAAACGTCTGGAGAGAGTCTCGAAAACTCGCGGCGTGCATCTCGAGGGCGAGATTAGGTTTGAACGGGGTAGAGCGGAAGTTGAGTTTAACGGAGCAAACCTCTTTTTGATTCTCCTTGATTCGAAGGTCTTGAACGATATATCGATGCAGCGTTGTCGCGTTTTATCCCTACTGAGGTAGGCTGTTATGTAAGAATTATCAGGAACCGTTACCGTGTCGCGTAGATAAAATTCAAGGATCGAGAGTTGAACGCGTGTCCCGAAGCTTCGTCGAAACCTGGCGAGATCTGACCGTCGGAGAGCGGAAGCTGAAAATCAGTCGGGTGTCATGAATAATATGAATTAACCGTTCTTTAGACTCGATAAAAAATATTCTTTCCGCATTCTCGAGGAAAATGCCCCCGGCCAGTGAAATGCTGCACGTTAAATATTATAGGATGAAATCAATACTTTGAGTTATTTTTAACTACCATGTGAGTCGAAATTTATTATTTTAACACAAAACAGTATTATTTTAACTCCATTAGTTCAATTAAATTAACGACATATTGAGTAGGAGTAGTGGCGGCCCCTGTAGAAATGGTTAAAAATGATTCAACTTGAATATAATTTGACTCTACGAATTTAACAGTGTAATAAGCCTTCCAACGAACAATATTTTCACATCCAAGTTTCAAATCTTGCAGCAGCAAGCTCTCTCTTCTGCAGACGGCACTTCACTGTTAAATATTAAAGGATTAAATTTAAACCAATACGTTGAGTTAAATAACATTTTGTTACTTTTAACTATAGCATGTGTGTCGAAACTTATTATTTTAACACAAAACAGCATTATTTAAACTCCATTGTTTCGGTTAAATTAACGACATATTGAGCAGTGGCAACTTATTCTTATGGTTAACAATGACTCAAATTGAGTACAACTTGACGCTACGAATTCAACAGCGTTGCTCTCGGTGACGAGCTTCAAAATATCTCATCTTCGGGCGCGATTCCTGCTACGTAGCGCGCTGCTTCGACTTCCAACTCCTCTCCGGTTTTTGGAAAAAAAGAGAATAGCGGTTCCTTCCGTCGTTAACCCAGAATAAACTCGCGAATGAAACCGACGACAATCGCGATGTCAACTCTACGATCTCGCGAAGCTGACCGATCACAATCTACGGCCGCTTCCGCGTCCACAGCGCATCCTCTTCCGCCGCGTCGTGCTCGACGGAAGTGCGTGCGTGCGCTCGTTCATTCGTTCGTTCCCTCGTTCGCGGATGCGCGGGAGGAGAAAGAAGAAGCGTACGCACTCGTGTCGTTTACGCGGTATGCGCTATTTCGGGAGCACACGCAACGACGTTAATCTGTCGAGGGAAGGCAGAGCAAGCTCCTCTCTCGCGGGAGGCAGAGCTCTCCCTCCCCCTCCTCCCCCCTCCGAGAAAGTTTCAAACGCGATCCATCGCTTCCTCGCTTAATATTTTTCATCCACGTTCGCGCGCGCGGCGCGGTTTCTTCTCGCCGCTCGAGCTTTACGCGGAAGCTTTACCAATCGCCTCCGTGCCGCTCTTGAATCGCGAGCGGTTTCGTCACCGGCGCCGAATCCAGAGCTGAGTCACTTAAATCGCGAATCGAGCGGCCGAGCGCGCCGCGAAATGTTAAGGTCGGCGAATAAGCGTCGCGCGGTCGCGGACGGTGCGCAATGCGAGTCCGTTCGATATGAACGTCGGCGGGTGCACGGGTGCCCTCCTCGACCGTGTGCGAAACAGATGGGCGAGGGGAATAACCCCGGAAAATTGAACTTCCGTTTCGGCTCCCCGTCCTTCCCGTGCACCACGGTCGTTAATTTTTCGCGGAAACAACGCTAATTTTCTTTTTTCCCTGGGAAACTACGACTCGAGTGTCGCGTATCGTTTACTGTGGTTAATTTTAGGGACATGTGTACATGATTCCGCGTCTGTTATCTATCTATTTACGTGAGAAAAAGGATGAGAAAAAGGATGAGAGGACGTCGAGCGGAGCGGATTTGGAGATCATATTTTTCGTATCCAGCCAATTATGGGATTTCTATGGGAGAACTGATCTGGCCGTGAATAATCGATAATCCATCGTATCACTGACCTTTGACTGCATTTAAAGTACCGTGGTCCCGTCGACGCCCTCGATCACAAGTGATTCCGATCAATTCAACCGAGCGTGCGGTGTTTACAGTTACGTCATGGCGTACGCCAGAGCGTCGAGCATACGTGTCTCCGGCATATATTAATAAATTAATGGTTGATAGTCCGTGTCGCACTGAGGACTTAATACGACATGTTATCGTTGCTTAACACGCCCCAGCTATGACACTCTTTTAGCATTCTGAATAATATTTCGATCGCAATTTGCAATCTTTAACAGAGATCGGTGCTTAGGATTAATCCTTTCTAGGCGCGCTTGTGTGTGTTGCAGGCATTTTAATTTAGTAGGAAGAATTGCGATTTTTGTGGAGAATTGGCGGTTTGCTCAAGATTCATCTTAATACATTTTGATGGCATCGATATTCTGATGTTCTGAAGAATTTTTAGTGGCTTTTAACTCGCGATTGGAAAGTCATCGACAACTAATATTGTTTTTGAAAAAGACGTATTTCACAATGTTTCTTCAAATTAGCCGCGAGAGAAACGTCGCTTTTTAACTCGTGTACTTTGTCGATAAAGAAAAAGAAAGAACTTACGGCCTTGCGTAATGGATATTATCTATTCAAATTGAAGATGCTCCAAGTCTGTTTTTCTGACAAGCATAACACATGTTCAGTCAGAGCGGCGCGAAGGCTATACGGCGAGAATGACAATAATTACGCGCTCAAGTCCTGTAACATATTTGCGCTTACCTCAGCGGTTACCTTGTGCATATATGATGGTTGTTATCCGGCGGAGATATAATCGGCAGAGTGCGCGCTTCGAGATACGAGCTACTACTCTCAGAAGCCAACCCGATCAAACTGCATTTTTCATAAATTTCTCAACTTTAATGTCGGAGCCCAATTTTGGCACAAGATTAGTCTATTAGTCTTTGTCAATTTCCTCTGCTTTTTGTGTAGAGAAGAAGTTGATCGGTTTGGTTTCTGAGAGCCAACCGATATAATAAGTATAATAACGCGTCTGTTCACGCTTGAACGAAAGTTACTTCACCGTGACACTTGCACGCCGGTCGAGCGACACGTAATCCGAATTTCCTGTTTTATTCTTTTCTTCTCGTTCATTATGTCCTGACAACTTTAATGACGTGCGGTATAATCGAGGGCATACTTAATTTCTAATTGTGATTGATACAGCAAGAGGAAACTCGCTTTTTTATAAAAAGTGACATGTTCCATCTTTCCTTTTTTTAGAGATGCTAAAAACCATTACATAACAAATTTTATTAAAACATTTCTCAAAAAGAGAAAGAAAAATAAATCCGAGCTTCTTATGATATATTAAAAAATTAAACATTTTTAAACCGCGAACATAACAGAAGATATTTAAATATTTAATTTAAATAAAATATTTAATGCAAAAACTTGGCATTGCTAGACCTACGGCTGAAATAAATGAATAAATATGATAAGCGTGTATGATACATGTGTGTCATGTTCAGGTCTGAATTAAAAACATTTTTTTTATCATCTTATATTCCAAGATCTAGTAGCGCCAAGTTTTTTGCATTAAATATTTTTTTTATTTTAATCTTTTAAAACGTTTATCGGACGAGCGAGGCCTAGTGGACAGCGCACCGGTCTATTGAGCCGAAGTCCTGGGTTCGAGCCCCCGGTAGAGCTAGAAAAATTATATTTGCTCGTTCTCCTCTCGGAAGGCAGTGGCAAACCACCGAGAGTATTCTTGCCATGAACACTTCTCTAAAAAAAAAAGATAGCCGTTCGGAATTGGCGTTAAACTGTAGGTCCCATGTACAATGTGTATAATCTACGTGCGCAACACATGTATATGAAGAGAAGTCTCCACGCTCGAACCGAGTAATAGGACTGAGGATGATGGATCATATTTTCTTTTTTTATTTGACGTAATTTTCTGATTTTAACACTTTTTGCTTAAGAAACATTTTTAACATTTATATACAACGTGTATTCTCACTTTAATATCTTTTGAAATAATATTGTCGTCCGCACACATAATCGAATCGCTGCCTCTTTCGCTCTCTCAGCGTCCTCGTAAGCTTGCTCACGATTACGAATCAGATATTTCTGTTTGTACTACTAATCGTTAGGATCTTATCTTGCCGAACGTGAAAACTCGCTCGCAATACGAAGACTAGGAATTATCATCTTCAATTCATTCGCGAATTTACTTCAGCAGAGATTCAGTTACGTTTAAGACATATACGGTACACCGATCTAATTCGAATCCCCGTTACATTAAATACGTGCGTCAGATATTAGTGCAATCATGCAGCATTAAAAATATACAAAGCTGAGAAGAAAGCTTGGAGTACTCTCGGCTGGATGATATTCGTTCGCATAACATGAATAGAAAATGTCACGCTCGTGAGAAATTGAGCCTGGATGAACGTTTTCCCCCGAAGCGAATATAGTGATATGAGAAATATACGGGGGCACACGGGAAGAAGGCAGGCCATACAAATAGTATATTTAGCCGAAGTTTCCGAGAAGTTCGTTGCGTCTCGCGTGCGCGCGCGCGAATACCAGTACATCCTCCCGAATAAGAGCGAGTAATTTAATCGGGCCGATGCACGACGCGTCGTAATACGCCGTTAATTAGACAGTTTAACTTTTTACTTCTGTGACGTCGCGTCGCGTCGATCGAGCGTGGCATGAAAATAGAAGCGCAAAAATGTTTGCACGATATATACAGTTGTGCGGAACACGAATGAAAGAGATCAAGGCAACGCGATACATTAATGTTAACTCGCGAGTGCGCTATAGCGAGGTCGAACGTGATTCCTAACGTAGATACCCGATACCCTTCTGGGTCCTATGTGAAACGTACATATATATGTGCCTCGTAAAATGAAGAAGCCAGTTGCGTGATATGCGAGCCCGATGAATAATACGCTACACGGGTGCCCTGGGGATCAATTAAAGGGAGCGATTTCTTTATTCTTCTGGTATAAGGTAAAGGTACCAATACCCGGACACTTAAGCATAGGAAATGTACCAATACCTGGACACGTATCTGTGTCTGAATACCTTTAAAAATATATAAATTTATGAAAATAAACGTTTGGATATTATAACTGAAGTTTCAAACTACAAGGAAAAATACTTTTATCTTTGATTTTAATTCGCGTTATACTTATAAATAATAAAGGTGTCC
The DNA here is from genome assembly GCA_035220575.1 of Temnothorax rugatulus. NCBI lineage: Eukaryota > Metazoa > Arthropoda > Insecta > Hymenoptera > Formicidae > Temnothorax > Temnothorax rugatulus. The sequence goes on from JASTWL010000168.1 coordinate 142,120, forward strand.
GGATATAGGTACATGTCCGGGTATATTGGTACCTTTACCTTACTGGTATTCTACTTCTGGAATTATTTTGAGCGTCGCTGAAACATACCTGTCTTTGTCAAAAAAATTCACGCGTTTTAGGAAGATAAGGTATCGGGAAACAACACGTGAAACTTATGTTACACTTTATCGGCTCGCGTTCCTTTGATTTTTATAATAAAAATAATAAAAATGAGAATAATGTGTAATGAATGAGTAACGAAAGATGAATTTTTATGCATCTTTATGCAGAAAAAATGCTAATTAAAAGTAGGAAAATATAATATTGCAATGTAATATTGGTTAGAAATAAAAATAATACACTTCGGCGTTACGAAAATGAGAAAAATGTGTAATGAATGTGTGACGAAAGATGAATTTTTATGCATCTTTATATAGCAAAAATACTAATTAAAAGTAGGAAAGTATAATATTGCAATATGATGTTGGTTATAAATAAAAATAATGCATGACGCCGTTGTATCATGATGTATACTAGCGAGAAAGTTAGCGCAATTCTTTTTTTTTTTTCTTTATGTCACGGTGATCGTCGATCGATGCTTTCTTCTCTTGTTTACACTACACGGTCGATCCCGCGAGGCGTAACCGCGCTTTCGAGGAAAATTATCGAACGCGAATAATCTAATCTCTCTCGCTTTACTTTCAGAGCGGAAAATGCCGCGCGAGACCGACGCCTCGGAGATCACGTTAAACTCGCGATGTAAACCTAGTTACGCTCTTCTTCTCTTTCCGTGTGTGCGTGCCGTTACGTACGTACCGTGCGTGCACTCGTATCTTTCTTTTTATAGATGAGGGGAGGAGGAGGAGGAGAAGAAGGAAGCGTTCGCTTTGTCAACTCGTGAGGGAGAGATACCTGTCTTTGATATCGATTACTTTAATAAGCCGCGCGCTTCCGTTTACGGAAAGGGGGGTACGACGTAACCTAGTTTCCAGATTACCGCAGCCGGATTACGCGCAGCCTCGTTCGCGAGACGACGATACATCATGCGGAGTGCGAAACGTAAACGCGAAATGTTAGATAATCGATGACGCTCGGCCTGCATCCTTCCTACGAGAGAGAGAGAGAGAGAGATGAGCTTCGGATTGTCAACTCGCTTCTGTATTATTGGGTATTTCGTATAAAGGGAACAATGCAAATATTTAAGCAGAAAGTTACATTTTCATTATTTTATTGTATGCTTGAAGCCTAACGCGTAGAAAACATTAATTCTACTATTTTATAAGCTTTTGAGCGTTAATTCTTCTATTTATTTAAGAAGACATTATTGATATTATAGCGACATTTTTTGTTTTAAATTTAAACAAGAGAGATCTATTCTTAAAGCTTTATTTACTATAAATCGCCCCGCGTTATCGCTATTCGTATTTAAGAATCATATTATGAATTGTAAATTGTACTATGAATAAATTACATTTGTAACTATTTAAAATGGACGGGTGAGTTATTTATTTAAATTTAAGGAAGAAAATCCGTATATAAGAGAATGTCGAAATCATTTTTTAAGCATGCGAATAAATAGTAAAAAATCATTCCTTTTTGCCGCTGTAATTATACCTATGTAGAACTTGTCAAGTGCTGCATTAAACAACATTAATTATTGTTTTGGCATACCTAAATCATCACTATAGGCTCATTTTTTCGCGGGTGCGTCGACGCACGATAGTAAATCATCAGGCGCCAGCCTAACTGTACCTTCTTACTTTTCCACGGACGTCATCCCACTTCCCAGGATTGCGCAATCGCGCCTGGCGTTTTACAGTTTCGATTGTCCGGTAATAACCAGAAACGTCGATCGAGATACCGTTACGAATCTTTTGTTGTTGACTGGACACGTCCGTGCACATCAGAATCATCAGACGGATTACGGAGTTTGTGCCGGAGTTGTGAAGATCCCCTCTTGTTAAGGATGTTAAGGTTGTTGAACATGTTAATAACGACTAGTACAACAGAGTGAATAGCGTAGAGTTATATTTGCATCTCGGGACTCTAAAGCGACATTCCGTCCACGTATTTAAAACGTTTCGAACAAGTTGCCCGACGGGCAGATTAGCGCAAATGCGGATGTGACGTAGTCCCGTGTACAGTAACAACTGTCGGCTCTCCGTCTAGAAATAGGGACTTCCAGCCAACGTCTCTTCGTATAATTCCAGTTGAAATATCGTTTTTTTGCGTAGTTTGCACGGTAATATTTGTTATCGCATGCATATATTAGAAATTATTAACTTTTTGAAGTTTTATCAACGTATTGCAAGCGAATCGGTCTCACAAAATATTAAACCGTTGAAATATCGAGTTTGGTGTCTTGAAATTGCTTTACATTTTATTAGAATTATTGCGTTACAAGAGATATAAAATTATTGCAGTTGAGAGATTTCTCTTTCACGTAATTTATTTCTATCAATTGGCACGTAAAGAACTCAACTGTTAATTGCATGTAATCTGTTCTAGATTTATATGTTTTCTAATGTATTGTTCTATTGTTATTGTCTTTTTCTAAAGACTTCAAAATTTGTCAGTAAAAGGTGACAATTTTAAAATTGATCACTTTTACGCGCAAAGAAATCAGTAAAATATGTCTTTTAGACTCTTGAAAATGTCAATCAATTAATAGATAGCAATAAGAGTCAGGCGCGGTACGTAGTGCGCAAGTACAGAAATTAATAGTTACATAGTAACAAATTAAAATGTATATATTATATACATATATTCCCAACTAATAGACTGCGCGCCGATTATTTGTCGGACTTGAAACACCATGTTCGAATCCTGGCTGAGGTAATATTTTTCGCAATAAATTCTTTACAGTTTTTTTAGAATTAAATCGCGTATATTTAATTCCGGGGAGGGAAGGGTATTAAAATTTCCAACGATAGCTGTGTTTCAAGTCCGACAAATAATCGGCGCGCAGTCTATTAGTTGGGAATATATGTATATAATATATACATTTTAATTTGTTACTATGTAACTATTAATTTCTGTACTTGCGCACTACGTACCGCGCCTGACTCTTATTGCTATCTATTAATTGATTGAAATCAGTAAAAGTCAACTTTGAATCGAACTTTTGAATCCAAAGCGAATAATTTCAAACCGAGAACGTTACTAATTAGCCGACTTTAACCAGCTTGTTTCTCTGCATCGTGCAATTTGCGCTAATTAATACGCGGCTGAGTACCAAGTTCCTCAATTGTCGCTTATACGAGCTATTGTGTTTAAATAGGCGTAAGATCGATTCCCTTAGATCAATTGGATCTTGTTGACGTAACATGATTTGTTGATCGCTTGTCGACACGAGCGAGCGAGCGAGCGAGCGGACGACGAAACGGAACGTACGAATTACTGAAAATTGCTGACGTCGCTCGGCCGCAAGTTCCGTGCGCCACGGACAGGAATTGTGCTCGAGGACGATATATCCACGATTCGACCCGATTCGCCGCTCCATTTCATGGCAGATTTCATTGGTACCGTGAATAATCGCGTACTTCCGGCCGCGTCCCAGGAAAAGCGTCCGCGACTTAATCGTTACGTAATGCAGCAGCTGATGCGAAGATTTTCTCAGATTTCTGCGAATAACTACCGACGTGTGAAGCCCTTATGTACGAAACCGTGACGAATTGCAATTTAATCTGATGCGAAAATCTTAAGAATGCTGGAAAAATGTCGAGATGTGAATGGGACTTTAGTACAGAACGACGTGCATGTCGTTGAGATGTTACATTATTTATCAGCCGCTTGGCGAGCGCCATGCTGAATGCCTTTGACAGTACGCAATCTCCCTCGTTGATATTATTCGTCTAATGCAGCAACGTGTGCTATTTATAATAATCTATTGTACGTATCGTCGAAGATACAGCGTGTAATTAAGCCTCCGAGGCTGCTTTTAAACCGTTTCACTTTTTACATCGATTGTCAATCGCTTTTTTGAATATTTATTTATTTTTGCTGACAACAATTTTCATCTATTTCACTTTTTATATCGATTGTTAATCGCTTTCCTGATGAATATTTATTTATTTATTTTTGCTGAGAACAATAGTTTTTTAATATGAAACCGTATATATGCTTAAACTAATCAGGGAGATGAGTAATTAGGTGGTGAAGTTAGCGCTGGTACAGAAGGCGATTTCACTCGCAATTAAACAAATTAATTCGCAGTGGCACATCGATGCTAGCCAAGTACTCGGAATGCGGAATTTCTATTCTGCTCTTGTATATCTGTCCGTCTCACGTTCGCGGATATTTATAACGTCCAAAGCGGCGATTCCTTTGTTCAATAACGGGTCTGTAATAAGAACAACGAGGGGTTCGGTGAGTCAGCGCGCTTCTCAGGGGGGCCCATGGTGACACGCGACGGAATGCCGCGATCGTTCGCGAGATTATTCTGGGAAAGCCGCGACATATGTCAACACAGTTTTGACTTGATTTTACATAAAGTCAAGTCGCGTTCTTTACCACTGACGACGACGACGATTCTCCCGGCCGAAGGAGGAGCAAATCGGGTCATCGTAAGGACATTCACCCCGGGCGGTTCCTCTAAATCCCCGCCCCATTAATTTTATTCTCCGAGCAGTTACTCTCTAGAGCAATCACACTTTTCTTATGTTTCTTAATTTTTTTTTGCTCGAATTAGGGCCGTAAATACGTATCTGGTTAATTAGACGTTCGATCCATTGAAAGCGAATGTGGATTGATTTTTCCAAAGCACGCGGCGTGCAAAGTTTATCGAAATTATATATAGACGCACTTAAAATAAGAAGAATGCTTTGTTTGTGTTATTTTCGTGTACTTCGTAGCCGCGGTAGGAGTGAATTCAAAATTGCACTGTGCGATGCGAGTTACTTTTAGCTCTGAACGATTAATATAACGTGAGAAATATAAATAACGAATGCATCGTGGGATTATTTACCGCTATCATTGTAACTCCTAACAATTATAAGTAGAACGCTGAGAAAAATCATTACTGCATTACATTAATCTTACACTAAAGCTAAATTAATTTGATTTACACATGATTTTACACCGCTTTCTTGAGAATTTAACAGCACGAAACAGTAATATTAATAATTGGAATATGTCTTTTAGACTCTTGAAAATGTCAATCAATTAATAGATGGCAATAAGAGTCAGGCGCGGTACGTAGTGCGCAAGTACAGAAATTAATAGTTACATAGTAACAAATTAAAATGTATATATATATATATATACATATATTCCCAACTAATAGACTGCGCGCCGATTATTTGTCGGACTTGAAACACAGCTATCGTTGGAAATTTTAATACCCTTCCCTCCCCGGAATTAAATATACGCGATTTAATTCTTAAAAAATTAGTTGGGAATATATGTATATATATATATACATTTTAATTTGTTACTATGTAACTATTAATTTCTGTACTTGCGCACTACGTACCGCGCCTGACTCTTATTGCCATCTATTAATTGATTGACATTAATAATTGGACTTTCTTTCAAAACGTATGTGTGTAACAATTAAACGTAGAAAAACGTACTTTATCGTTAATCTGTCAAAGACAGTAAGGGCTAATCGTGAGGCTGGAACGAATCGGACATCACGTCGAATGTGACAGTCCGTAAAGTTCAAATCAGGAGCATCGACTCTCGAAATCTCGTTAACGGGATGGAAGCTCGCAGCTTCGGGGGAGAGGGGGGGGGGGAGCATGTTGCCGGGAAAACTGGGTCATCGTAAGGGCGTTTACCCGCTTCACACCTCCGCGATTCTTCTCCCCGCTGGTAAAAGGCTGCTGCCTACTGCGGCAGGGAATCGTTTTGAAGAGTACAATCGCTCAAATCGCTGTGTAACGGCGATTCCACCGATTGTGACTCCTACGTCGTCCACAACCGTGATTTTAGTTCCCCAAGACTCGACCCACGATGGCGCGAGTTCGTCTAGCGATAAACGTCCGAACGATCGAGCGCATTGAAGCGACTGGGAGTAATTGCCAAGTGGCTGTTAAACTTGCTATCGCACATTTCGTCGATTTTTTAAAATGGTCTTCGAGCTGATAGACGGAGACACCTTCTTGGGAGAGATCCGGCTGGAAGAAAACAAATTTAAACATGGAAATCATATGTGAATTAAATTAATCTCGCTGGTTAAAGTGAGGCACGACGTCGATTTGTCTCTGCAGTAATGATTTTTCTCGGTGTTCTAATTAAAATTGTTAAGAATTATGTATTTGGATGATAGCGGTAAATAATGACGTTCCCACAATGCATTCGTTATTTATATTTCTCATGCTTATGTGCGTTACTATCATTATTACAAGTATCTTTTATAATTAAAACTTGAACAAATTCTGCTAATATAAAATATCGTTACTGATATTACGTGATCGCGGTGTCTTCTCTTCACGACATACGGACGTAGGTCGGATAACTCAAAGGATATTGAGAGTGGCACTTACTCTCTCATTTCACCCTGAATGCAGTATCATTGACGATTAAAGCTTGGCTCCCTCTCGAGAGACGTGGAGGAAATCTCGTGTTCGGAGTGATAAATTGTCGCGGTCGGAGCGAGCTACAGGAAATACGATTTCGAGCAGCTCAGGATAGAAGCTCCAGGGTTAACTCTTATAAATAATATATATATATATATATATATATATATATATATAAATACTAATATACATATTAATATATTTCTAAAACAAACAGGTATTTCTAAAATAAATAATGATCTTCTGAGCCTTCTCATTCAGCTGGGAAAGAAGGGCCAGAGGAGACTCTTTACAGATGTGCAAAGCCGCGCGCGTTTTCAGTTCGAACTAATAAAGGAGAGTACACGGAGCATCGAAAAGTATTTGCATATATGCAAAGTTGCACACTTGAGGGTTAATGGTTCGCAAAACGCAGGGGTATCACCTGCCCTCTCCACCTTATGCAGGTGCTCTCGACGTGTGTACGCCGCGGACACCGGCGCCACGGTGACTCCGGTGGAAAATCAATAATCCTGGCTCTGTATGTCCCCGCGTGTGCCTGTGTGCGTGCGCTCCGTGTTCATCTTACCTTCGGCGTTGCGACGAGACGGTGCGGTGGTTCGCTATATCGGATCTTTTGCGGTGGAGAGAAGGCGCGTCGAACCCCGGGCCACAAAAGCGCGATTTAATCCGCATTAAATGACGAATCGGCGAAACGCCGCCGCCGCCGCCTCGCCGTGTATCTCTCGTCTTGGTGCGGCCTAAAGATAGACCAACTGACGGCGAAGAGGTCGACGTTACGCTTATCTGTACGCGATTTCGCCATGCCACGACAAAATATATCGCTGAGGTCGCGACACTGTGTAAATATTCTTTGTAAACTCCATAGTAATTTTACACATAAGCTAATTTTGCGACAGAGATTATGGTGTGAATTTTAGGTTGCCCAGATTTGGAACGAGAATATAGCTAATTATAAACAGTCAAACGCTGCTACGTGGACGCTATCGATTTTGCGTTTTCGTGGTATATAAGCATTACATGTCTACGCTGTTGTACAAATTTAGGCGAGGCATTTGACCTCTTCGCAAGAATGAATTTAAACTATGGGTGATTATATGCGGTCTAATTCGTTTTTAAAGAGTTTCTCGGAAAACGACAAGCCGAGGTATTTCGAGAGATAATGTACGTGACAAATATAGGCCACATATCCGTTATCGAGAGAATTGAAGACAACTTTCTGCTTGTATGAGAGAAAGCTTTAAAGCGTGCTGGATGTATTTAAACAACAGGATCCTGCTTTTACGAGGCACCCGAGGCAATGCGGGGACTCGCATATAGAGTGCACATAAAGACCGGCTGTTCTCGTCCCGACGCACAATGAGCTTCTTGTTTTCCATTTTCGCTTCTTACTTTACCGTACTTTATCGACTTCAACAGAGAGCTCTTCGTGATGGCGCATACACACTAGACGAAATTGTTAGAAAAAAAACGCTGTTAATCTTTGCACCTTCTATCTCAATTTATGATATACAACTTCAAAAGAGAGATTCTTTTAGAGAAAAAAAAGAAAGCACTTTTAGACATAATGTCCGCGTTATTAAAAATACTAATGTTACCGTAATTGCTAACGGGTAAATTTACGGTACAATAAATAGTCGCTGCAGCATGTAAAGTCTATATTTGTTAAACTTGGTGAGGGAGAGTACTGTTATTTTATTATTTTTTTTATTTTAAATAAAAATTGTTTCTCTCAAGCGCGTGCAGGTTTGCATGTATTATGTTTGGTATATTAATATATTTTAATTAATTAATTTTAAGTTGTTTAATAATAATTTAATTTTTAATTAACTTAAATTCATTAATTTATTATAAATTAAATTAATTAAGTTTGATTAAAATTAATTAATGAACTAATCAATTACTTATTTTTATCATAAGAATAAAAAAATATTTAAAAATTGTCCATGATGTATAAACTCTTTTAGAAAAAGGAGGTTTCGGGACTACGTCCCACTGCCTCTCCCGAAGAAGTGTTAGAAAGTGCCAGTAAACTTAACCTTCCTCTATTATCGTGTCATTCACTTTGTGATTCATCTCAACCCCGCCCACTAGATACGAAGGCATTAATCTGTACGATCTGTACGTACATTCCCACTACGCCGGCCGTTAAGTATGACGGCACTCGCGTAATTGCTCTTAATTCAACGTAAATGACTGTCCAGACATTTAAGAATGCCATTCATACCCGCGTTCTCCAGGCTTTCAACGTCGTCGCTCGTGGAGAACACGTCGATTTCGTCGCGGAGCGATCGATCTCGCTTCGCATCGGCATTATTAACGATTCGAGAAAGGATTAGACGTGCGAAAAGACGTACATCGCTTCTGTCTCTATTCTTCCTTATCTCCTTCAGATGCAATAATTGATGTAATGTGATTCGGCAGATATATAATAACGTCGTGACAGCAAGCGATATAAATTTCATTTGCGTTTTTATGCGCGACGATAAGCCTCGAGGACGCTCTCGTTGATTGAAAATGCCAAACAGTTACGTACAGTTACGTAATGGATATAATAAAAATTGCGACGCTGTAAGAAAAAACGTGAAAAAATGTAAGATGTGTACAAGTATAAGCCGTATGAATTTTTCCACTTGTCGTGTAATTTCGTGAACAGCGCGTCTTTAATTCCAGTAGGGTGACGTAACCGTGTTTGCGTCCGATGCGTTTTGCCGTGAGGCTACTCTTCTCAGTTTGTCGTTTTCATCATTAGACACCATTACTCCGGTTTTCCTTGAGCTTCTCGCGCGCCCGAACGTCCGCGACCTGCCGCGCGTTACCTGTGACATTTGGTTCGTCAAAGAAAAACAGAAAAGTCGATATCGCTCGCTCGTGCAGCTGCAGATGCAACTGTTCACCGCGTTATTGGAACTAATTAGTAAGCATCGTTCGCGACGGATCGTCGTGAATTAGACAACGCGGTTAATCAGGCGTCATCTGTCGTTATGACGTTCTCTTTTAACGTTGAATCATGTTGGTGATGCTGCTCTTTGCATGAGTTTAGGGAGAACGCGATTAATGCTTATTTATACAGAGTATTCGTTTTTGCTCTTTTATTTTTACTTCCTCTTTTTCATTAACATACATACCTATTAATTATAACATGAAAGGAGATGCAGAAAACATTTTTTGATCTAATACCTTTAATCATAGATCTAGAAATAATTTTCTCCTTCTGCCACAAAAACTTAGCATGCATTTAAAATTTAAATTACCGGACACGTGCTATTGTATTCCGCATATTTCATTCTGCAATGTTGTAAAAATAGTATGCAGAATTATGCGGACAGAGAGGGTAAACATCGTGTGACTTATGATGAACATGCATATACACATTTCAGTTATAAATCGCATGATTTTTGTACCTATTATCCGTGTCATTTTACATTTACTTTTTCTACGGTGATATTAGACTATTTAGATAGATTATTTAATATATTTACCACTTTAGTGTAAATCTAACATTTCCAGAGTTTGGATACTCTCTGCAAACCTTTTCAATGACATGAAGAAGAAGTAGAGACAAATGATTGAATCCGTTTTTCATCGATCTTTGTTTCTTTATATCTAGATGTAAGACGTTTGAAGTCTGCTTGGCACTTGCTCCAAGTTTATCCTGTATGCAAGTTTCCGTGTCGCAGGCCGACGTTACGCCAATGCCGCGGCGCGAGCGTCTACCTTCCCGTTAAGTCACCCTCCTGCGGGGCCCGGTGCGACGCCGTTGCCGGCGATGTGTATTTCGCGTGTGTGACATCATTCGCGTGATGTAATCGTCGTGGCGAGCGAGGCGGCCGCGTCTCCCACGCGGAGACGAGCGCGGCAACGCTATCTATTAAATGAACGCACGTATACTTAGAGACATGTATTCCGCGGGCGTTAACAGAACGTTGCCATCGTCTCGATGTCCGGCGACTCCGATAGCAAACTCGGCGATTAGAGCGATGTAATTAGCTGGCGAGAGAGACTGATTTCAGAAACGCGAGCATACGAGTAAAAGTGGAAAGAAGAAAAGAGATGAATTTTCGCTAGAAACGACGATTGCGATACGATACATTCTTTACAAACTTTTTTTATACCACGTTGAGCGCATAGAATTTTAATTAATGTCTCGCAATAAGTAATACGATCGGAAAGGAGCTGATTCTCGATATGTAAAATAAACGGAAAATATGGAAGTAACATAGATTACTCGGTTATCGCGGGACACCCTGTATATAACGCGACCTGTGGGTGTCGATTTAAGGAAATATGACTTATTAAATGCTCTAACAATAGACCTGACGCGGAGAAGTTTATTTATTGCAGCGCTTCTCAAAACCGATTTATCAGTATTTACCTTCAGATACCAAAGATACAAACTTTTATGATGTGAAAAACAAATATCTATATACGTTGTACGTTGCACGGTCGAGCTGTAACGCCGAGTGTTGAAGAAAAGCAACGTGTACGAGGTGTCTTAGACCAGCGAAGCGTATTGGAAGAAAAAGAAGATAAATGAAAGACCTACATTACGCATGCATGGGCGTGTTCGCAATCGTGCACTATTATCGATAGAATAGTGTTGCGTAACATTAATCACTCTCGAAGTCCCTATACTATTTACCCAATTATTAATCGTTAGACCCGCCGTGCAAGAAGATAAGATTACTCTGCAATTCTTATCTGTACGAAGATTGACTTGACGTGACAGCGCGCTGACTGGCTTGCCAAGACACGTACCGTGCATCGCGTTGTTTGCCATTACACCGCGTGGGCAGCAAAAGGAAGAAATTCTTATGATTATTACCACGTCCCCGTTTGCATTTTGTGCGTGGTTTGCGTTTCCTAGGCGTGCAGGTCTTAGATATTCAGCGCTTAATATTCTTTACATCTGAAGTATAAGAATATGTACAAAGAATAGCGGAAAATATTTCAGCATTTGGACCAAGGGTTTGGGAAACGTGGTACCGCGTGTGAAACGAATGGAGACGTGATCTTATAAAGATTTGTAACATAAATATTACATGGAGGGGTAAAAGCTATAGTGGTGTAAGTCAAATTTTTTAAGATATTGGCTTACACCAATATGGCTTTTACCCCTCCATATATTTAAAAAGAAATTTATAAAATATATTTTTTATTTACGTATTATGATGAAAAAAAAGAGGAAAAATATATAAATTGTTTTTACAAATTCCTCGCGTTAATGAATTTATGGTGTCGTTTTCAGGTGCACCCTTTTTAAGGGTTCGGCAGAAGTGAGCTGTTGGTCTGATTGACAAAATGACGACCGACATCTCGGTGGTGCGCGGGGGTTGGGACCCCACGCTACAACAAGAGATTGTCGACGAGTACGAATACGACGGGGGAAACTCGAGTTCGAGACTTTTCGAACGCTCACGTATCAAGGCACTAGCTGGTACGAAACTGTCGATTTTCTTCTTCAATTGCTTTTCATTCATGTATACTTTATCACAATTCTCTTTCACGTCTTTTACAATTATCATTCTTTTTTGCAAAAGACGATAGTGCGATTTGTTTTCATTGATTCTATAATGAGTGCATTAAAGCTCGGCTTCGTCATAACATTCCGTAATAATGAAGAATGGTGATAGTGGGGCATTGAATTGCTTTTAGAGAATTACGGTTGGGATTATCAAACAACCACATCCTTTTGATAATCGTTTTAAAAATTCGATAACTTCATGAGTTTCTAGCAGTTGCTTCTCAGATTAGATTGAAAGTGGTCGAGATGTATAGCTAACGTTGAATGTATATTGAACATTATAGAAAATTTTAAATTTATTAAGCATAATTGAATAGAATAATGTTGATTTGTGTAAGTGAGAAATAAATATTAGAATCGCAGATCGTTAACTTTAAGAATGAGTTATGATAAAGTCGTGCTCGATCTCCGAGGTAAAGACACTCTACATTAATTATTTAAAACTTATCTCTTAATTTAATTTAGTTATTATCGAATGATACATACTAGATAATTTAGCTATATCTCTAAAATCAGTTTTAAAGTTAGCACATTGTGTGATCTTTTTCACCAGGTGAGCGTGAATTAGTGCAAAAGAAGACTTTCCAGAAATGGGTCAACTCCCACTTAGTCCGATGTTCGTGCCGAATCGGCGATCTGTACGTCGATCTGCGAGACGGCAAGATGTTGATAAGGCTGTTGGAGATCTTGTCGGGTGAGCGTCTACCGCGCCCGACCAAGGGCAAGATGCGCATCCACTGCCTGGAAAACGTGGAGAAGGCGCTGCAGTTTCTGCGCGAGCAGAGGGTACACCTGGAGAACATGGGGTCCCACGACATCGTCGACGGAAATCCGCGTCTTAGCCTGGGTCTCATCTGGACGATAATCCTACGATTCCAGATTCAGGACATCACGATTGAAGAGACCGACAATCAGGAGACCAAATCCGCCAAGGACGCGTTATTATTGTGGTGTCAGATGAAGACCGCGGGTTATCACAACGTGAACGTAAGAAATTTCACGACGTCGTGGCGGGACGGTTTGGCGTTCAACGCGATCATACACAAGCACCGTCCGGATCTGATCCAGTTCGACAAGCTTTCCAAGTCAAACGCGATCTACAATCTCAACAATGCCTTCAACGTCGCGGAAGACAAGCTTGGCCTCACGAAGCTACTGGATGCCGAGGATATCTTTGTCGATCATCCGGATGAAAAGTCCATCATAACGTACGTTGTCACGTATTATCACTATTTCTCGAAGATGAAACAAGAAACCGTGCAAGGTAAAAGGATCGGCAAAGTAGTCGGTATCGCGATGGAGAACGACCGTATGATACACGAATACGAGAGTCTCACCAGCGATCTGTTGCGCTGGATTGAAGCCACGATAGAGGCCCTCGGTGATCGCAGGTTCGCGAATTCCCTGGTAGGCGTTCAATCGCAACTTTCGCAATTCTCGAATTATCGCACGGTAGAAAAACCGCCCAAGTTTGTGGAAAAAGGTAATCTCGAGGTGCTGTTGTTCACTCTACAATCGAAGATGCGCGCAAATAATCAGAAGCCCTATACGCCCAAAGAGGGCAAAATGATATCGGACATCAACAAGGCATGGGAGAGACTGGAGAAGGCTGAACACGAACGGGAATTGGCCCTGCGCGAAGAACTGATTCGACAAGAGAAGTTGGAGCAGTTAGCAGCCAGATTTAACCGGAAGGCTAGCATGCGCGAGACATGGTTGTCAGAGAATCAGCGATTGGTATCGCAGGATAACTTTGGTTTCGATCTCGCTGCCGTAGAAGCCGCTGCGAAGAAGCACGAAGCTATAGAGACTGATATTTTCGCCTACGAGGAACGTGTGCAGGCCGTCATGGCGGTCTCGCAGGAGCTTGAGGCGGAGAACTATCACGACATTGAGCGTATCAACGCTCGCAAGGACAACGTGCTGCGACTATGGAACTATCTTCTGGAATTGTTACGCGCCAGGCGGATGCGGCTGGAACTCTCCTTGCAGCTGCAGCAGAACTTCCAGGAAATGTTATACATATTGGACAGCATGGAGGAGATCAAGCTGCGACTGTTGACGGATGATTATGGCAAACATCTAATGGGCGTGGAGGATCTGTTGCAAAAGCACTCTCTCGTCGAAGCAGATATCAATGTGCTTGGCGAAAGAGTCAAGGCCGTCGTTCAGCAGAGCCAGAGATTCCTAGAGCATGGAGAAGGCTATCGACCGTGTGATCCGGCCATCATTGTCGAGCGCGTGCAACAATTGGAGAACGCGTACGCCGAGTTGGTGCGGTTAGCGATCGAGCGTCGTACCAGGCTCGAGGAATCTCGGAAACTCTGGCAATTCTATTGGGACATGGCCGACGAGGAGAATTGGATAAAGGAGAAGGAACAGATCGTATCCACGGGCGACATCGGTCATGACTTGACCACCATCAACCTACTGCTGTCCAAGCACAAAGCATTGGAGAACGAGATACAGTCGCACGAACCGCAGTTGATGTCGGTCGCAGCGGTCGGCGACGAGCTAGTCCGGCAACAACACTTCGGCTCCGATCGTATTCAGGAGAGACTTCAGGAAATTCTCGCTATGTGGAATCATCTGCTGGATTTGGCGGCTTTCAGGAGAAAGCGTCTCGTAGAAGCAGTAGACTATCATCAGCTTTTCGCAGACGCGGATGACATAGACATTTGGATGTTGGACACTTTGCGACTCGTCTCGTCAGAGGATGTCGGCAGAGACGAGGCAAATGTGCAGTCGTTGTTGAAGAAGCACAAAGACGTAACGGACGAGCTTAAGAATTATGCCACGACTATTGACCAACTTCATCAACAGGCATCCACATTGGGCGAGCAGGACGCCAAATCGCCGGAGGTTCTGGAGAGACTGACCTCGATAGACAACAGGTACAAGGAGCTCCTCGAGCTGGCCAAATTGCGTAAGCAAAGACTGCTGGATGCGCTGTCGTTGTACAAGGTATTCAGCGAGACCGACGGAGTCGAACAATGGATCGGCGAGAAGAATAGGATGCTGGACACGATGGTGCCCGCCAAGGATATCGAGGACGTCGAGATCATGAAACACCGCTACAACGGTTTCGAGAAGGAGATGAATGCGAACGCATCCCGCGTCGCCGTGGTTAATCAGCTGGCCAGGCAGCTGCTGCACGTCGAACATCCGAACTCGGAACAGATAATCGCGCGACAGAACGAGCTGAACCAGAAGTGGGCCGAGCTGCGCGAGAAAGCGGAGGGCAAGCGCGAGGAATTGAACTCTGCACACGGCGTGCAGACGTTCCACATCGAGTGTCGCGAGACCGTGTCCTGGATCGAGGACAAAAAGCGAATTCTACAGCAGACCGACAGCTTGGAGATGGATTTGACCGGCGTGATGACGCTGCAGCGCAGATTGAGCGGCATGGAACGCGATTTGGCGGCTATTCAGGCCAAATTAGACGCTCTGGAGAAGGAGGCGGAAATCATACAGAAGGAACATCCGGAAGAGGCTGCGGTTATACGCGAGAGAATCTCACAGATTCATTTGATTTGGGAGCAGTTGACGCACATGCTGAAAGAGCGCGATGCCAAGCTCGAGGAGGCCGGAGATTTGCACCGATTCCTGCGCGACCTCGATCACTTCCAGGCATGGCTCACGAAAACGCAAACCGACGTTGCCAGCGAGGACACTCCGACCAGCCTCGCCGATGCCGAGAAGCTGCTTACGCAGCATCAGAACATAAAGGAGGAGATCGACAATTACACCGACGATTACCAGAAGATGATGGAGTATGGCGAGCGGCTGACAGCAGAGGCCGGCGATGGCGACACCCAATATATGTTCCTGCGCGAGAGACTGAATGCGCTGAAGATGGGCTGGGAAGAGTTGCATCAGATGTGGGTGAATCGTCAGAACTTGCTATCCAACTCCTTGAATCTACAGGTGTTCGATCGAGACGCGCGTCAAGCGGAGGTACTTCTATCG
Source organism: Temnothorax rugatulus (assembly GCA_035220575.1). Lineage (NCBI taxonomy): Eukaryota > Metazoa > Arthropoda > Insecta > Hymenoptera > Formicidae > Temnothorax > Temnothorax rugatulus. The sequence continues at coordinate 158,114 of JASTWL010000168.1, forward strand.
CAGCAAGAACACATTCTCACCAAAGACGAGACGCCGGCGAACTTCGAACAAGCGGAACACATGATCAAGCGACACGAGGCCTTTATGACCACCATGGACGCCAACGACGAGAAAATCAATTCGGTCGTGCAGTTCGCCGGACGTTTGGTCGATGAGGGACACTTCGCGGCTGATAAGGTGAAGAAGAAGGCCGAGAACATCAACGAGCGTCGGCGAATCAATCGCGAGAAGGCCAATCTACTTATGGAGAAACTCAAGGACCAGCTTCAATTGCAGATGTTCCTGCAAGATTGCGAGGAACTCGGCGAATGGGTGCAGGAGAAACATATCACTGCTCAGGACGAGACATACAGAAGTGCAAAGACCATTCACAGCAAGTGGACGCGTCACCAGGCGTTCGAAGCAGAAATCGCCAGCAACAAAGACCGCCTGCAGCAGTTGCAGCAAGCCGCGGATGAGTTGATTCAACAAAAACCGGATCTGGCCGAAATTATCAAACCGAAGGTAGCCGAATTGGCGGAACAATTCGTCGATCTGGAGACCACGACTCACGATAAGGGCGAGCGATTGTTCGACTCGAACCGCGAGGTTTTGATACACCAGACTTGTGACGACATCGATTCCTGGATGAACGAATTAGAGAAGCAGATAGAGAGCACCGATACCGGTTCCGATCTGGCATCCGTGAACATACTGATGCAGAAGCAACAGATGATCGAGACTCAAATGGCGGTGAAAGCGAAACAAGTTACCGAGCTGGACAAACAGGCGGAACATTTGCAACGCACAGTACCCGATGATAAAATGGAGGAGATCAAGTGCAAGAAGGAGAAAGTCGCTCAGAGATTCGCTCAGCTCAAGGCGCCGCTCATCGATCGTCAACGGCACCTCGAGAAGAAGAAAGAGGCCTTCCAATTCCGACGCGACGTCGAGGATGAGAAACTGTGGATCGCGGAGAAGATGCCGCAGGCAACTAGCAACGAGTATGGAACTTCGCTATTTAACGTTCACATGTTGAAGAAGAAGAATCAGTCGTTGCGCACGGAAATCGAGAATCACGAGCCAAGGATCAACTTAGTGTGTAATAACGGGCAAAAGTTGATTGACGAGGGACACGAGGACAGTCCTGAGTTCCGGAAATTGATATCCGAGTTAACGGAGAAGTGGCGCGAGCTGAAGGATGCGGTTGACGATAGAAACAAACATCTACTGCAGAACGAGAAAGCGCAGCAATACTTCTTCGACGCTACTGAGGCCGAATCATGGATGAGCGAACAGGAGCTGTACATGATGGTCGAGGATCGCGGTAAGGACGAGATCTCTGCCCAGAATCTGATGAAGAAGCACGAGTCGCTTGAACACGCGGTCGAGGATTACGCGGAGACGATTCGTCAGCTAGGCGAGACCGCTAGGCAGCTAATAAACGATCAGCATCCGTTGGCCGATCAGATCGCTGTGAAACAGTCGCAGGTGGACAAGTTGTATGCCGGCCTGAAGGATCTGGCGGGCGAGCGACGCGCCAAACTGGAAGAGGCACTCCAATTGTTCATGCTGAACCGAGAAGTCGACGACCTCGAGCAATGGATCCAGGAGAGAGAATTAGTTGCCGGTAGCCATGAGTTGGGACAGGATTACGATCACGTGACGCTACTGTGGGAGAGATTCAAGGAGTTCGCGCGCGACACCGCGGCGATCGGTACCGAGCGAGTGAACGCCGTGAATGAAATTGCCGATTCTCTCATCGCCACCGGTCATTCCGATGCAGCGACGATCGCCGAGTGGAAGGACGGTTTGAACGAGGTCTGGCAGGACCTGCTCGAACTGATCGAGACGCGCACGCAGATGCTGGTGGCCAGTCGCGAGTTACACAAATTCTTCCACGACTGCAAGGACGTTCTCGGCAGAATCCTGGAGAAACAAAACGCCATGTCCGACGAATTGGGTCGCGACGCTGGCTCGGTGTCCGCTCTCCAACGTAAGCACGCCAACTTTATTCAGGACCTGTCCACGTTGCAGAATCAGGTGACGCAGATCGAGGAGGAGTCCGCCAAACTGCAGGCGAGCTACGCGGGCGACAAAGCGCGAGAGATCACGAATCGCGAGGCCGAGGTCGTAGCGGCGTGGAACAATTTGCAATCGTTGTGCGAGGGTAGACGAGCCAAGCTGGAGGACACCGGCGACCTCTTCCGATTCTTCAACATGGTCAGGACCCTGATGATCTGGATGGACGACGTTGTGCGCCAGATGAACACGTCCGAGAAACCGCGCGACGTCGCCGGCGTCGAATTGCTGATGAACAACCATCAAAGCTTGAAGGCGGAGATCGATGCCAGGGAGGATAATCTAATGGCGTGCATTAATCTCGGAAAAGATCTATTAGCTAGGAATCATTACGCCAGCGCGCAGATAAAGGAGAAATTAGCGGCATTGACCGATCACAGGAATGCACTGTTACACCGATGGGAGGAACGTTGGGAGAACTTGCAACTCAGTAAGTTGCACTTGCTGTCCGAATTTTCAATCTTGCATACTTGTACGATATATTGTATTACTCGCTTTGCTTGTGTTTGCTGCAGTTTTGGAAGTCTACCAGTTTGCCCGAGATGCGGCAGTTGCTGAAGCATGGTTAATCGCTCAAGAGCCGTATCTTATGAGCCAGGAGCTTGGTGTAAGTAGTTACATTGGAGCGCAAATACGAATTTATATAATCGAATCTTCTTTGAAAAATTTACGATTTTCCACAGCATACTATCGACGAAGTTGAGAATTTAATCAAGAAACACGAGGCTTTCGAAAAATCGGCAGCTGCACAAGAAGAAAGGTTTAGTGCCTTGCACCGACTTACTACTGTAAGTAGTTTCACAGGAAGTATATGACTGAATAACATTGTAATCAAAAAGCTCGTAAAATACTTAAATACTTTTTATTGTGTCATATGTCTCCCATATTTCTGTCTCCCTCGTATCATAAGTGTATAGAAATAAAGTTTTCGTTTTTTACTGCAGTTCGAATTGAAAGAACTAAAACGACGAGAACAAGAAAGAGAGGAAGAAGAAAGACGCAAGAAGGAGGAAGCGGCAGCGGCGGAGGCTGCACGTTTGGCCAAAGCGACACCCGTTACTAGTCCAGATGAACCACCTAGCGAAAGGTAATGCATAAATATCTTTTCGCAATCTGTGCCACAACGTAATATATCGTGAATGAATTCATGAATGAATTTTCTTTACTGTAGAGCTGAAACTGATGGGGCAACAAGTGGAGAACGCGGAGAGGACGAAGGACACGGTAATATAATTACACATAATGGATATGTTTTGGGTTTTACTAATCGAAACTGTCGTACTCGGTACTTACCGCATCTTCTATTTCTGTCTACGGTTTTGCATTCTGTTTGAAGATGCTGATATAGAATAACCGGTATATAACACATGCACATTATTTAGAATATAATGTCGAGTGCTTTTTCCTAATAGAATTGTATTTTCATGTTTGTATAATTCTTTATTGACTTGGCGTGGTAATGATTGCAATTGGTAGAGTAATATTGTGAACCGAAAGAGAAAAAGCGGAACAAAAGTAACGTTTCATTTCTTCTGTCATGACTAATAATCGCGAATGCATCGAGAAATCTTGCTTTTGACGTAAAATTCAACTTTGACGACTCATAGTATTATACGAATACGGTTTGTCTGGATAAGCATGTGACATCGCTAACAGCACGTTTATTTTTGCCTTTTCCCCACCCACGCCGAAACTTATTCCGATCCGTATCAAATCCGTCGTCCACGTCATCTCATTTTACCCACTCGAAATGCACCCTAATGCGGCACGGAATGCACGAACTACAGCGGCACATCGCAAGGCTTCTACACGTACACCACAGCCTCAAGACAAGCCCAAGGAAGGTGAGTGTTACGCGATAGGTATGAAACTTGTCAAAGCGTGAGACGTCTCTACATTGAGTACATCTTTCTAATTCCTCCGCAACTCTTTCGAAACTGTAGTCTCGAGTGAATCATATCCTATGTATAGGTTCCCATAATTTCACAAACTGGTGATGGATGGATGATCAGGTCACGTCTTCGTAGCAGTACTTAACGATAGCTTTGTTCTTCAGATTTCACGTTAGCGTTAAGTCACATACGTCGCAATAATCTTGTCCCTTTCAGCATACTCATAGCCACGTCGCACCTATCGCTCTCGCCCGCATAAATCACTATTTGCTTCTATTAACTTTTTCTCTAGCAGGTGATGGCCCGTTATTCTGCCCGAGATGTTCCTTCTGTCGTCTGACAGTTCGGTTATGTCACGAGAAAGCACGATTTATCACGATTTATCGAACATTTTAGATACTTGGTACCGCACATGTGCGAAATCACATATAACAACTTGACACGATGAAATATCGAGCGAAATTCTAATTATATTCTCAATTTTCGATCATACTAATCTGTTGCCAAACCATTTCATTCACCTGGTAGGTACACCTTTGTTAACTATACTATACTTCATTCTCGTCTATTGCACAATTACGTTGAAATATAATGCCTTGTTGGAAGGTAAGCACATTCATGAAATCGTCATTCATCACTCTAGATCTATGAAAGCACGAAATTGGGTTCTATCATTCGTATACGTGTTGCATATAGAATTTACTCGAATATTCGGACGGTCATACCACTATGAAGAATCAATCATTGAACTTGTGATTAACGTCGAGTCACGCCTTTACGCTATTAATCACAGCGATCGCGTTGTAACTGGTATAACCGTGATGAATATACGCGACGCATTTAACAAACGATGTATTATAAGAGTAATACATAGCATGATTTTGTGATTGGTGTGGTGTAGTGCATGCACAAAGACCTAGACAGCTGTCTTTCCGGGATGGAGATGGGACCTCGCCTGTCACGCCAACATCTGCGAAAGCTCCGCCGCATGGTATCCGCACGCCGACAAGTAAGTGTATGCAAATACTCAAATCTCAAACTATGTGTGCCGAAAGGTCATTTATTAATATTTCCCGCCACTTAGCCGCCACGATATTACCGTGAGTGATTGCTCAAGATCAATTCAAATCTTGAACAATCGTTCATTTTGACGCAAACCATACAATTAACGAAAAATTATATTCATGGTTGAGGAATCCCAAATATAGAAATGCAATTCACACACGATCGAGATCAATTCGTGCTGAAATAGTCTGGTTCTTCTCCGAAGGCGTTCTTCGTCGGCAGCGGCCCGTAAGGACATATATTGCCATTTTTATCCACGAAACAACAAGCCTTGACAACTCGTAATACCTCGTCCACCGATCGTGGTAGATCTTCGTCGTTAATCGTCACATGGCGTATGATCTGCTGTCTATCTATAACGAATAGAGCTCTGTACGCGTACCCTTGTTTCTCGTTCAATACACCGTAGTCGCGCGTTATCTGATGACTCTTATCGGAGAGCAGCGGAATCTTCATTTCGCCCAAGCCTCCCTGCTTTCGCGGGGTCGTCACCCACGCAAAGTGCGAGAATTTGGAATCCGTTGAGATCGCTACCACCTCCGAGCCTAGTGCAAAATGCGAGAATTGATCAGCACTGATAAAATAGAAGAGGAAACATTATCATAAATATAAAAACTCGGGATAAAGAACAACCTAATTTAATATAAAATAATTAAGTATGTTTTCTAAACGTTTGTTTGACGAATCTTTTTTTTTTTACAAGTATTCTTCATCGATTTGGTTGCTGAAAAATCGTATTTGTAACGTCATTGACATCGATAACGGGGGAAGAAAAATGTAACTTCGTACCGAGAACTCGGAATTCGGCGATGCGGTCGCTAAATTGGATAAGTTCGGTTGGGCACACGAACGAGAAGTCGCACGGGTAGAAGAGAAGTACCAGGTATTTCCCCGCGAAATGCTGCGACGACAGTTCCTGCATCTTTAGATCGATTATCGCGGCAGCCGACCAGGGTGGCGCGGGTCGTGACACCGCTGGTATTAATTGCACCAGCGGTGGGCGCGGCGTCTCTGACCTTTCTGCACAACAAGTATTCATCCCTTATTTTTTTACGCCCGACATGAGCCGATACATCAGTCCCTCGTGACCAGATATTGCATATTCCATGTTTCTACGTCGCCAATCGTCGCGGATACATGAAACTTTTTACGATCGACTTTATTTTTCATTCATCGTCAGACTTCACCGTTCAAGACACGAGACGTATCGTCGTAGAAAATAACAAGTAATTTTTATTACCATTCAGTGGCAAGTATTACGTTTAGAAAAATAAGCACACGTTGACTTCTCTTTAAAGAAGCTTTTAAAACCTTTAAATAAATTAATTACTTTAATATTAAATAATTTAATAATAAAAGAAATTTATATAAATATATATAATAATTCTAAATATATATATATATAATATATTTAGAAATAAAAATATTTATATATGTTACATATATATTTCTAAATTAACGTAGCTAGTATTATAATGCGATAAACGCGAAACGTACTTCCTACTTGTTACATACAGTTTGACGAGCATGCATTGCTCATTTGGCATCTTATGCATGAGCATGTTGCATGTGTGTATTCTCGTATGTTCTCTGTATGTAGTTAGAAAGCATGGAAAAAAAAATAACGCGTAACACGTGTGGATATGAGGACTATTAGCGGCAAATTGTTTACCTGACACAAATCTCTGCTACAAGCTAGGGTACAACCGTAAGTAAGCTAATGAACGTTATGTGTGTTGCGTACGTCGTAAAGCTCCGAAAGGAAGTGGCTCCGAGGCTTCAAGACGTAAGGAACGGAGCCGCAGCAAGTCACCATTCAGGAGCTTCCGCTGGAGAAAGTCCGCCAAGTCGCCGAGTTTAGATCGCAGTGGCGTGAGTGATGATGAGCACAGTATTCCTGGTAAGTGAATGAGAAAAGAGACTTACACGATCGAGGCTGTAATTATGCAATAATTACACTTACACGTTCGTTCGTTGAACGTCAAATATTCTTTTTTTTTTCCTTTTTTTTTACACATTTTTGTCACTCAGTCGCTCGCGCGATTACACTCCAACTTCGCTTTATATACGTATATTTACAGCACAAAGTATGAAAACGGGTGGTCCAGCTTGGCTGAAAATAAATGATGTCACTGCTCGAGGAAATCGGGAATATAATATCTACTAGTGTGGTTTTAACTCACGGAATTCTAAATTACTATATCGAAATGTTATTCAGGTGGAATCTGGCATCTAATCTCTTTACTAATCGATCATGTTTCAATTATGTAGGTTTTTAACGATCATTTCATCATTTGCCGTGTATTCAAGAAGACAGCTATGATTATATGTTACATAGTTACATAATGGGAAGACATTCTTGAAACTAAATTATATCCTATCACTTATGCATTACGCCTAACAAATAAAGGAATGAGTAATCGGGGCTTGTTTTTGTTCCAAGTGTCATAAACATAAATATGCAGTGTATGTTGGCTCGTTGGGAAGCTCAAACGTTAAGCAAATGCGGTCTCTAAATTAGAATTATAGGGAACTGGGAAATGTTATAACTAGGCGGTGTGTTCCACCGAATGCGTTGTTATGATTAAAATAATATGTCATTGGATTATTTGCAGCTTTATCGTCCATCCGAAGCAAGGGACGCAGGCTGTCGTTCTTCTCTCGTATAAATAATTCATAATGCATTACTTATCGAAATGTTTTAGCAAATTGCTCCTTATCACGTAATAGATAGTTCAAACCTGTTACCTTTTCCAGAGCAACGAAGTCCGAGCGACGACGAGTTCGAGGGGGTGTTGCAGCGGAAGCACGAGTGGGAGAGTACGACGAAGAAGGCGTCCAATCGCTCCTGGGACAAGGTGTACATGGTCGTACGCGGGCAGAGCTTATGTGTATATAAAGATCAGAAGTCGTACAAAGCTTCACCCGATCAGCCGTACAAAGGAGAGGCTCCTCTTGACTTACGAGGCGCGACTATTACCGTAGCGAGTGATTACACTAAGAAGAAACATGTCTTCCGAGTCAAGTCAGTGTACTCGATGTTATATTGTGCGCATTCTGCTATGTAGATATCGCCGTAAACTTGTTTTTATCTTTACAGGTCGCAAAGCGGATCCGACTTCCTGTTCCAGGCCAAAGACGATACCGAAATGAATGATTGGGTGTCTGTGTTAAATCAAGCGGCACAGGGAACATCAGGTGCAAGCACATCCAGGGCTCACACCTTGCCAGCCCCGACACAAGCCGAAACTAAGCGGCGTAGTTTCTTCACTCTCAAGAAAAAGTAAGTGTTGATTGGGAAATTTTGCTATTGCAATATCGTACACAAGAATTTTAATATGGATATTTGACTGAGCGCAAGTTTTAAGCGAAACCGAATAAATTGTGTAAAAAAATTTTACAAATAAACTATTCTGTTGACAAATAAAATATTCTCTCTTACGTCGTAATAAAATTCTAAATCTACAATTTTACAATATCTGACAATGTTGCGAATATTTATATCACGAATTGTATGAATTATTAAGTTTTGCAACGTTTCAAGTCAAGACGTGTATTCTTGTATATAAGGTGCCTGTGTTACTTTGTTATTATCTTGCTTCATCCTTTCGAACACGTCCCGATGAAATTGACAGAGAATATTCTGTTAGCAATAAAAAAAATACGCGTTTATCATCTTCCATCACTTTACTTCCCTTTTAACAACACTCCTCGTATTCCATATTACAACACTAATTTTTCTTCTTTCGAAATGATCTTTCTTGATTTTCTCTTCAGCTCTCTTCAGCTTGAAATATCATTTCAATTAATCATTAGACGATACGATAGCCAACGTTTTATTTGGTTATCGTAGAAAACATCATTATTCATCGTCATTATCATTCACGAGTGACGGACGATCGTCTCGTAAAGCATAAGCCAATGAATCGAAAAAGATACGCGCCCTCACTCCACATCTTACGAAATCCATTCGTCGTTTCCTATCGCATTCGATCATATTGCATTTATCATATTTTAGAAAAGCCAAAAAGTAGAAAGCGATACCAATGAACGTATGAAACAGTACACAATTGGAACAACATTTAGAAATGCGGTGAGTCGCACACACAATCCTCTAGATCATTCTGCCGTCGTACACTATTGCACGATTATTAATCGATCATCATTCCAATTGTTTTTCTTTTTTTATTTGGTCTTTCGTTATGATTAGCTTCTGGGAAAATACAACAGGAATGTTCTTCCAATTGTGAATGCGGAATGATTACGTAAAAATCTCTGAAACGAGAGGGTTTGGATGTGTGTAGAGCTTTCTGTGTTTCGCCAACAAATATTTAGCCGAAAAATCTCACAAGAAAAATGCTTGAGTGATACGCTACGTACGCTACTGAGGAATAATATAGTTGGAGAGATTCCACATCGATGTAAATTTCTGCAGAGAATCTACTACTATCTTTAACAATAAGATTCTCGTGCAGTAACGACGGATATGTGAAACGCAATTATTCTCTACATCACATTGTTCGACGTAAATAGGTGCTTTTTAATACGCATATACATAGCTATCCGCTTTCATTTTGAATACTTTTTTCATTTCGCATAAGATAGTGTGTTACGTAGATAATCAGATTATTGTGTATCATTGTCAAATTCTATATTGTAGCTATGTTCAACCACCCGCTTCTGACATCGTCATTTATTCTTCATTGCTTTTTCTGCTATCAGAATATTCCCAGGAACTTTTATCGTAGAGGTAACCGATCGTCCGCGCGTCTACTTTCAGACGCATGCGAGACACATATTACACAATATGTGGCTCCTTAAAGACGGAATATACTTGCTATTTTTACATATTAGTTATAAGTAATGTATAATTATTTACGATGCGTTGAAATTCTTATATGGTAGCATCTTCTTTGTGTAACATATGTATTTCATAAATAATAACAGTGTATAAATGCATAAGTTGCAATAATTGAAAGTAGAACAAGTATAACGAACTTCCTTTCGAGGTTCGAGCGATGATTTATTGCCAATTATTGTGATTATCTTAATTTAAATTTTGCTAATATAAAATTTTATTTAACGCAACTCATTAAATACCTTGAGAAATCGTAAAATGCATTTTAATGATTTACAAGGATTTTGATTTTCTACACAGTATATCCTTTCACTTGTAACCTCGCCGTCGTACATATGATTACTAAATTGTAAGACAAAAGCAGTAATTGGAAGTGACAATTATTGGTTGTCCTGATGAAATAACTATCACCTTTCACGTTTACTAATTTTCAGCTAAACTGGAGCAGTGAAGTACGGTGTAAGCCGTTCGTAATGCGTCTGCACAACATCATGTTTATGAAAAATGTTTCGTCGCTCTACATGGTTAAAGCAACGCTAATATAAAATTAGAAGACATGGCCACACGGTGTTATGAAATGAATTGAAGGACGGATTGAACGGGTCTTTGAAAACGCCTACTTTCGAAGAACGGAGATATTTAAACGGTTATATGTTGATATTTACAAGTGTAGGCTATTGAAAGTCTAATTAAATTTAGTTCTTCAATGAATTTTGGACACTTTGCAATATTGCTAGTTGAAGAACAAGCGACATTTTCGATGTCCCACGTTAGCGTGATCAGACTTTTGACACGGGATTTAATTCTATTACATTTTACGTATGTATTATCACGCATTAAGATGCACGATCATTTCCTTGTCAATGAAACGAATGACGTCTTCTTCGCGGTACAAAGTATTTTATAAGTTGCTGCGATGTTTTTATACTTCAGCAATATTTTTTTTTTCTTTTTTAAGAACGTTATACGATAGAAGACGATCTTGTTGAGTCCGCAAAGAAGGTTTGGAGGAGATATATCTTAGTCACGATTTACGATGATTTTTATAATTATTCTTCACGATGGGTTCAGAATTTTAACTTTTTTTTCTATGCATTTTATTGCATTTCACGCGAGTTCTCGTGTTACAGAGCAGATATAGTCTCCGACAATACTGAATGAAGGGCGAGAACGATTCCAGCCGTGTTGATCGCTTAGGATATATCGCTTTCATTATCATATTATCGCACCGCAGTATTTTACTTGACTTCTTTTCCTGCAAACGTGTCTGTTTGCGTTCGGATGACTGCCATATATTTTAAGAGCCACACTAACTTGGGACATAATATTATATAAACTAGCTTTTAACAAATTGTTAAATATGCAGCGCCCTAAGGGAATACCGCATTGAAGAATTATAAAGAAAATGTAATAACTAACAAGAGAGAGAGAGAGAGTTTCCCCACCTCCCGTCCCCCTGTCCCCTTTACACGCTCCCCATATATCACATAATTCTGCAGAATTGCAAGAGTATTTAAAAACCTCTGGACTCGCGCAAATGATACAGTTTGTATTAAGTGAGGGCTTACGGTAAATTATTATAGCCGTATTATATCACTGTTGCGAATCAATTGTATCTCACTTGATTCCGACTCGACATTTGGCGTGACATGCGGACTATACATTACTCTTTGGTAATTGTTAACTTTCTTTTTTTTTTAATATTTATCACGTTTATCTTTTCCTTTCTAGAGTATAGAGATTTTCTATTGAGACGTTCTAAGAGCTCCTTCGCTTTGGAAACAATTTTTAGTTTAGTGTACACTTTGGAAGAACTGTAATGGCTTTTTTGATAATGCGCGAGGAAATGTTACGTTTTATTCGTTTCTCATCTCGATGCGACTCGATCCGGTGTGTACTTTCTCCCTTCGAAACGTAATCTCTCTGCGATAGTCTCCTTAATTCTGTGACTCACATCAAATATTTGGGATATTTAAGTTCGTATAGAAAAATTGTATCGTCAGCTAAGCTTATTACGAGACTTGTATATACGGAGCTATATACACGCATACATACACATTATGTCCGCGAGTCTAATTCTAATCAAAATCGATCGTACACCCGCTTTTATAATTTCGTGCATGTGCATTTAGCAAAGAACATTGAATTGAATATCAGAGTCGCATTGCTAAGCAAACACAACATTTGGTATGTCATAGCTATGTGTTTTATATATAAATATATCTATAAATATATAAATACAGAACGATGAAGAGCATTAAATTATAAGAAATAAAAATTATAATAGATTATATATATATATATATATATATATATAAAATAATTGTCGAATTTTTGACATGGTGATTCTTTTCGTTTTAAAACGGTCTTCCCCGTATGTTTTCAGTAAGGAAAACGTCTGGGCGGCGTTCTCGAGATATATTATCAGTGATTATCAGCAAGATAAATAAATAAAATTTCCTCGAGCATTTACTCGATGGGGTCGCTTTAATACGAAAAGAATTTGCAATATGCATCATTAAATACTCGCTTAAATTAAACGTTTGGTTGTACATTTCAAATTGTTATCCTCGATACGTTAGAACGCATTTGCGGCACAGTATCTTTCTCTAAGCGAAAAGAAAAAGTACTCGTTTTTCTTTATATCTAACGCTACATCATATTATTGGCTCTATTGAATTCCGTCTTCGCTTGTAAAACGGATTTGATACTCTCGCTTCATTCCTAATCATTGTCATCGTGCGAGACACGAAAATGTAATTGTATACGCGCCGATTACTTTACCCTCAAACTTCGTTAAGGTCAACGTGTAATTTTTTAATGTGCCTTTTTACAGCTTCGTTGAGAAATAAAATGCGATCAACTATCAAGCGTGATTGGTGCCAGCGGAAAGACCGTAGCAACAACTCGAATAGGCCACACGAGCATCAAACGAGCTCGTGGAAATCCGAGAAAATGAGACATCGCAGTCGTCTCGATCCGTTCTCCTTCCGATTCTTTTCTATTTATCGCGAGACGATCGTTTAAGACAGTTTAAGTCGTATAATAGTCGAGATGAAACGAATAAATGCGCGCGCGAACGAGCAATTTGTCTCAATAAATATCCCAATAAATATCATTCGCGCTCGTTGAGGCAGACTGTTCGTTCGCGTTCGTTCGCGCTCGCTCGACCTCGGTCCCGCTCTTCGCGCGAGCGCGGTTCGCCAAGTTACGCGATTACAATAGCCGACGCGTGACAACTGCGAGCACAAAGTTGCGTTTGCGAAATTGGTCCGCGTTAAATGCCGAATGCACGCGGGAGCACGTGTTGGCACGTGACGGCGCAAAACACAAACACAGCACACGCGGTCATCTATTTTCAACGGTATCGATTTCCGCGCGGCGTGCAAAGCCGAGCGGGGGCTTAAAAAAAAAAAAATAAACTACGCCGCGATAACTCTCGCCCCAGTTACGTCCACCGCGAATTATCGAATTATCGGGGATGAATGGGCGCGCGCGCGCGAAAATCTCCGTACGGACTCCGTCGATTTATTTCGAGAGGAGAGTTGCGGGCAAAACGCGCGAATTCTAGATCGTCCACACGAAAACAAAGAGACTGACAACGTAATCGTCCGTGGCGCGATAACACCCCGTCCGCTATTCCTCGTACAATCGATTTATCTCGGGCTGAGCAAGGTAAGATATCGTTTCTTGAACGGACACGCCTCGCATATATAAGGGAATCATATTTCAGAAAAGGAGATCGGTCTTCGTTTTGAAAGCACGAAATACGCCGCTGTAGCATTTTAACGCAACTGGACGAGAGATTCTTGTTGCCAGCGACAACCTCCTAGACAACGGATGTGGAATTGTTACTCGGCGAGATAAAGGCAATCGGAGCAATAAGCCAACACGCGCGATACCGATGCGCAAGCGATATGCAAATATATGATAGGAGTAATTCGGTAATACGCTTTAGTCACGTTGAATGTTTCGGCCCCGGTGTTGGGATCTCCTCCTTCATTAATGACAAATCGGAAAGTCAGACTTTAAAAGATCGCTACATTTAAAGTTAGGCAAGATGCAAAATTATTCGCGTTGCAGTCGGAGTTTACATTGTCGTTATATCAATAAAGATAAATCTACAAAGTAAATGTGGGATCTTTATTACTATTATAGTGTCACTTTTTAGCAAACGTTTGTAAAACGAGCTATTTATAAAAGAATTGCCCATTTTAAATCTACAATATTCCCCTGTCGAATTTCAGGATAGAGTCCTATTTATAATATTATGTACCGTGTAATATACGAAAAGAAACTGAAGAATTAGAATATGCACATATCATTTGTTGCAATAGTAAAATATAACTCGAAAAAATTGAAGTTTTATAGAAAATAAATTTGAATGTTATAAATTATTAAAATTTTAAGTAAAATACCTATCATTTAAATACGATTTTAGTATAATAAATTATATAAATATCTAGCTATATATTAGCTATTTATTCAGCTGTGTATTGAATTTTCACTATTCTTTGCAATTTTTGAGTTATGTCATTGTTGTAACAAATATGTAAAATATATGTTAAAGCGCACACAGAAAACACATCAAAAAAACAAATGCGTCAGATTTCTATCAAATCTGATGTGAATATCATATGTCTAAAGCGGGTTTACCTCGTCGTGTTGCTCTTCGCATTTTTAGGACAAAAAGCTTCCGAAATAGATTCGCGGTATGAGAGATAAATGGCAAGGCTGTTTTTGCATTTTTGTTCTCTCGTGTTACGACTTTCAGTGATTAATCAGCTCTCCGATTACCTATCGCATATCGACGCGCGCTAATCGCGTTTAGCTCAACATTCATTCATTGATTAGTGTGCGAATTGCAAGATCAATAATTTTAATTACATCGATATGTGTCCTGCACTCCGAACCCGATAAGCGATACATTTAATTTTGAGCATCTCCGTTTGGTACTTTTGCAACTATATATATTCTGAAGAAATTGATTATTCATTGTTCCTTGCGGTTTGAAATTTTGAAGATTTTAAACTTTAATCAACCTGAAATCGAAATTTCTATTAGTTAATAAAAATTGACGTATATTTATACATAGACAATGGAAAATAAGAAGAAAGTTTGCGGCAAATTCAATTTTTGAGTTTTATTTAAATGCGCAAAATATGTTTTACTCATTTTTACGTTTGATTGAAATTCGCTCTCGTAAATCATTAATACGAATTATCAATATATGCTCCATGTTGAAAGGTTTCAAAAATCGTCAAAATATCATATATAGTGCTATATAATGGTAATAAACAGTGATAAAATCGTGGCATCGAGACTTTCGAGACACACCGTGTCCTCAATCGTCTATAATATTATGTAACTGTGACTTCTTACCGATAGATAGTCGATCATTTACTCCATATTAGTGTGGTATTCTTTGTACTCATACCCTGCATCTTTTAAGAGAGAAAGAAACCATAGAAGATTAAATTAAGGCCAATATGGACGCTGATGTTCGTTCGACAATACAATTATACTTTTTATTCGCTTTTAATACCTTCCAATTGAATTTCCTGTGCATTTCAATCACTCCTCAGTTGAAACTAATTTTGGCTTTTATTAAGGTCCTCTTCAGTCGAATGGAACAACGAGGACAAATAAACTTTTAAAGAGAAGAAGAAAAGATAGTTTTATTTAAGAGAATAGTATACTCGTTTATTATTTATTATATTTATTACGGAAAAGATTTTTTCGTACATGATTACGTATAAAATATGTCCATATATGTTTTCTTTCTCTGTTCGTGTATATATATATAAGAAAAATTATAAGAATTACTTGAAAAATAATTAGAAAAATTTATGCGTACTTTTAATTACTTTCTAATTTTTCTCGTTATTATTTTTTTGTACATATAAAATAGAGATTGTACAAGAGAAAGAAAACACGGATATATTTTATATATAATTATATATATAAATTTTTTCCGGGGTGTCCATATAAATACTCCATATAAATCACGAAATTATTCAAAAAAGCCATTCACTTCGAAAACTAAATGCTGTAGCGTCTTATTTACAGAGTTGCTATATTTCAATATATATTTGGTCAATAAACGATTGTACGATTCGATTTTACACGTGTCCTATATATTTCTAAAAGATTCGAATTGGATCTTATTACAATTCAAAACTGTCGTTCTATACGTTGAGTCGCGCAAGCAGGAATCTTCGGAATATTATCAAGTTACTCGTATGTTTCCAGAATAAACGACGTATAACGTCTCATAATCCAATAAGGGATCACATCTTAGTGTCCATAACGGAGTTTAACGTTCTTTTTATGACGAAGGTGAGGAAGTCAATGACCTAATTCAACTTCAGTGTCGATTAGTCAAGCCGCTGAAACAAGCTATCGTAAATCGACCGTCGGATATGGATATCGATATACATATATCATATATATATATATATAGAGATAAATTTCATGCGGTTTGAACGCACACGGTCGAAGCTTGAATGAAAATTTGGCTTTCAGCTGGTACTTTCAGATTCCGGGCCACGTCGCGCGTAGGCAACCTACGACTCTACGACGCGAACAACGTTCCAACTAGGAAATAAGAGTGCGAAAGGAGAGGGAACGAATGTCATTATCTAATATACTTTTATTGTTGCATCTGCGCGCTGCCGTTAGGAGCACTCGCCCCCTCAATCCGGGCCGATCCGTCGGGAAATTTCCTTTCCGTTATTTTTCCATATTATCGATCGCGGGGTCGCATTCAATAATTCGACACACCCTTCTGTCGAATAACACCCTTCCTCGTAAAAGGGAGAATAGGATTAATTGTAAGATAGGAGATGATCCTTTTGGTTCTCGCTACGCGCAAACATTCATTAAATTCGTGAATAAATTCATGATAAATTGAAACGTTATAAATGGAAAATATTGGGTGATGTCACTTTTCATTTCACGTACGAATAATGAGGGTCTCTCGGTGGAAGTTTATTTTTATCCACAAATTACGCGATATATCTTAGTCATATTTCATTGCGCAGTAAATGGAATCACTCGCAATTTTTTTACTTATCCTTTTATCTTAATTGCATTTATTTTCACAAGTGATTCGTTCAGGTGAACCGCAGGAGCCGAAATAATTAAGGTATAACAGCAAATCTCTGAAATCAGTCGCAGAGCGATCTCGATCAATTATGGCGTGTTTTTGTGGTTTATATATAACAAATACTCTTTTTCTTTCCCTTCCAGAACGCAAATTTCGCGTAATAATTCAATTCACGACAATTCTACCTTCTTATACAGAAAAATTTTATATCGTTATACGTATAAGGGATAAATTCATTTCTCGAATCGCAGAATCTTGCGCCAAACACGGAATATGAGTGGGAAAGAGAGTCGCAACGTTGTTTCTTTTTTCGCGACCGGTTCTCCTTACGGAACTGTCGCGCAATATTTAATCAATAATTCTCTATTATCTGATAAAAATTGTATATTATAATTTGCATGGGAAAATATTAAATCGTCCGTAGAATCACAAACACGTATATTTAGCGTTAAATATGGAACACGGATAGAAACGAGCATCACATCATAACGTTAATTCAAGTTTCTTTTTCTTCGATTGATTCTCTCCTTCTTTTTCCTCGGAAAATTTTCTTCATAAAAAAATTTCGTGCGTTTAATAATCAATAGATTATCGATATATAATTCTATTACGTAGTGAAAATTGTATAATAAACTCTAGCGCGTCCAAAAAGGAGTTGCGAAAGAGGGAACGAGAGTTGCGATATTTTTTTCTTTTTTTGAAGAATATATAACATGGCACGAGTACAATTCGCCCTTTACGTTTTCTCGACAGTACAGACAATGTAATTTTTTTAATAGTTATCTCTTCTTCTTCTTCTTCTTCTTCTTCTTCTAAAGACCCAATGGATTTCCGACTCATAATAGTTATCTCCAATACATAAAATGGATTAAATTTTAACATGTAAACAAGTGCTTCCCTCATTAATATTTTTCGAACCATTTCGAACATTTCGAACGGATTCGTGGCGCCACCTGCGCGCGCGGCCGTCGCGGCCGTCGCGGCGCGTTCGACGACGCGTCTGGCGCGAGGCGCATAGTTCGCGACTCAAGGCATTAAACAGCCGCTCCTGCGGCGAGCGGAGTCAGTCTTGGGCAAGATGGCCGGTCGGTCGAGCGCGGCCCACTATTACTACCTTGCGTTGATCCTCCATCTGGTCCTGCTAACGGAATGCAATTACGGAGTGCGACACGGTGACAGGGCGAAGCGGCTGCACGTCGCGGAGTCCAGCGATCCGCAGTATCGGAAGCCGCTTATTATCGACAGACGGAACGCGGATCCGCGCGGCCAGGAGCACGGCGATGGGGAAACGTCATTCGCGCGTACGCGCCGAGACGCGCCCGCACCCGCATCCACACCCGCGCCCGCACCCGCGCCCACGCCGTTGCCGGAGCACCCTAACAATAACCCAAACATCACGACCAGGGTACGTACATACAAATGGTAACCTAACCGCTCGATCGTCCGAAGGTCGCCCCCGCCGCCGCCGCCGTTGCGTCGCAATTCGACCGGCGCGGCGGCGAAGACGGTTACGACGACGACGACGATGACGATGACGATTGTTTTCGCGTCGCGTACGAGAACGACCGGAAGAAACGTCGCACGACCTCCGGGTCTTCCGACATTCGCGCAAATAGCCGCTCCGCACGAATACACACACATATATAGACGCATACGAGCAACGTGTACATGTACGCGCGCGCGCGAACGCACGCACGCACACACCCACCCTTCTCCGCCTCCCTCGCCCTCCGGCCTCCGCTGGCTGCTGCGTGTCGTCCTGCGGAATTTTTCCCTATGGACCGTCGCGTCACGTCGGGAGAGAGAGAGAGAGAGAGGCGCACAGCGCGGCCTTTGTGCGCGGTGCGCGAATAAGCCGGGGCAATAATTGCCGTATTATCTCTCTCTTCCGGAGTAAATTCAATCAATCTCGGACGAGAGAAAGAGAGACAGAGAGAGAGGAGAGAGAGACGGAGAAATGGAGCGTCGCGGATCCGCTACGTTATTGACACGTCAAGGGGTCACTAACCGTCCCGCATATCTTCCCTCCGTTTTCTATTTTTCTTTCTTCCTCATTGCTTTTCCCGAGTTTTCCGCGCCGTCCGGGGGACTTCGTAAACAGTACGCCCCCGCCGACGCTCGTCGTCGGGACGTACACGCGCCGTTATTTTTAAAGCCGTTATTATTTTAAGCATCGCGCCGTCATTATTTGGACTGCGTTGACTTTCCTCTTTTTTTCCGAAGGTCGCCGTTTTTTTTGGGAGGAATGGGTACTCGCCGCGATTTCTGGTTTATTTTTTTTGCGTAGTACGTATGTACGTCTCCCCCTTACGTCACGTCGTCGTCGCGGGCTTAGTCACGCACGAGGATAATGCATGGATGCATTGAGTACTTATTTTCGCGATAACAAAGGAAGCGCAGTTTGTCATTTGTGGTTGAGGAGATAAGAGCCATCTAAAAGAATAGCATTACACGTTGTAGCCACGAGTTTCAGTCGGCTACAATGTATCGCAAAGTATTATGTGATTCCCTTTTTCATTATTCCTTGAGCTTATCACACACCTTATTATTAGCTCTTAGTTAACGTTCACTTTCGCATCTCCGATTTATTTGACAAGCGTTAATCAGTCGGCTATACTGTATCAATATTATCTACGCGCGCGCGCGCGTTTCTTTGTTTCCCTTATTTTTATTATTCGGAGTTTGTACTTTGTTGTACACGTTATATTTATTATCTCTTATTTTAACGTTTACTCACCTCCGATTTATTCGATAAACGTAATCAGTCAGCTACAATCACAATATTATGTACGTTTCTTCGTTTTACTTATTTTTATTATTCCGAACTTATCGTGCACGCTGTATTTCCTGTAAAATTCGCAATTTATTGCATATCCCCGTAGGGTTCGCAAACTACTACCAATCCTATCCTTCTCTTCTCACTTTAACCTTTTGGACCAACGGCTTAACGTCTCTTTCCGAAAGACGGAGCCCAGTTTTCTCCGCACAAGAGCCTATCTTGCACGGAGGGGCGCAGCTATCGGAAAAACATTCCATACTTACATGGCTCTAGTGGACTCGAACCTGGTGGATTCCTCAGATTACGAGTCTGGCGCTCTACCACTAGACCACACTGCCGCCCACAATTCGTGCACGCTGTATTTATTATCTCTTATTTTAACGTTTACTCTCTCACCTCCGATTTATTCGATAAACGTAATCAGTCAGCTACAATCACAATATTATCTATCGCTTCTTTGTGTTTCCCATATTTTTATTATTCCGAACTTATCGTGCACGCTATATTTATTATCTCTTGTTTAACGTTTACCATCTCATCTCCGATTCATGACTTATTCATAAGCAATAAGCATATTTTAATCAATAGTTAATTGTACCAATGACGTAATTGGAATTAACTATCCTGTTTCTGCAAGCTCATTGTATATTACGAGCGGTTTATATTTTATCAGATATAACTTCTCGATTAATATAATTATAGCTTTTCATTCGAACGCGATACGCTTCATCCTTGTGCCGTCGTCCGTCTACCTTAATTGCACGAAAAAAAGAAGGAACCGGACAGCTCTTACTTTCACATTTGACGTTACTACGATCGACCTTCAAATCCTGGAATTTTTTCCCTGCGTGCGATTTTTAAAGCCGATTCTGTAATTTTTTTGCCCATTCAGTTTGCATTTCTGGATTACACGCAACGGCGTCTTGAATTATATATTCGCTGCTTAATTCTTTTCATTTCAGAATTTGCACATCGCGTGACATTGAATATTGAACAAAGCAACGTGATATCGGCCACCGACAGGATGTGAGCCGATTGAGATAGGAAGATTTTTTTTTCGCGAATGGTTATACCCAATGATTCATCTCCCGCTATATATCTATCCGTCTACAATTACACTTATTGAAGATGTCGAGTTACACGCACGTGCATCTCGTGTCCAACCGCTAATAAATCTCGGCTCACATCCGACTGGCTGCGGAGATTGTTTTGCGTGTTTATTTTCTCTCTATTCCTCTCTGTTTTTTAAATTTTATTTTATCGGAACCCCTTATCTGTTATCTCTTATCTCCGATTATTATTCGTCATGCCGGCTCGTGCGACTTCATGTAGGATAAATATTATATTATTTCTACGTTATATAAGTTTGTCTCTGGGTACTCGACGCCTTTCGATAAAAATGTTGTTTCTTTGTCGTTACAGGTCAATGCTTTAAATGATTCGCATCAGCAATTGATGGTACATTGGGTCGGGGAGGGCTCCAACGTAATAATATGTCTGGCGAGGGATAGCACGCCCGTGGTACGCTACCAAGGTGGTAAATTCTCCTCCCCGACTCATCCTAGCGCTGTGTACATCAGTTACGATTACGGCGACACGTTCGAGAATAAGACTGAACTGTTCAGGGTTTCGTCCGACCCCAATGCTCATTATGCGGTTGTGGACAAATTCACCAATCATCCTAAGTACTACCAACACGTGAGTTCCGCTTTACAAAAGCGTTTCCTACGAAATAAATGGCTCGTATATTTCCTGGGCATATTTCCAATTCTGCTGTTCAAAGAGCGTTTCTCGAGACTTCTCTTCTTTTGCAGTGCGTCTTCGTGGACAGTCAGAATAGTTTAATCTTTATAACATATGATAACGGTCTAACAATCCAGAGGGTCACGGTGCCGTTTCACCCGAGCGAAGTCTCGTTTTACGAATTAGACCCACGGGTGCTCGTCGCACTGGACAAAGTTGATACATCGCGAAAGGTATAATATTATTTAGCAATTATTTAAATTCTGAATTTATACCGTTTCTATTTTATTTTAAAGAATATAAGATAGTCGAAAATTATTCTTTCTAACTTTGGAATACTTCAATTTCAGTTGTGGCTGTCGACCGATCGTGGAACATCCTGGGTACCGATTCACCAATTCGTAAAGGCTTTCTTTTGGTCTCCGTATCGCGTTCTATTGGTTGAACGCACGGAGACTTCTGGACTAAATACGGTTTTGAAGCTGGATCTGCGAAATTTGCCCTGGTATCAAAGAGCGAACAATGCGTTGCGAGTTAGAATGTCTATACGAAAGGAATTTATCGTGGTTATTCAAAACGTTGAGGATTTCCAGATCAGAGGTGACTACATGTTCGCCACTATGAAAAACTCGAAGGTAAGTGTTACGATGCTATATGTAAAATCTCTCATAAGATCAGAATTTACCTGTTTTCATTGATCGTTGCTTGTATTCTTTTTAACAGAATGGAACGTCGGAGCATCTGGATCTGTACGTCTCCTATAAGAATCAAACGTTTGTCCCAGCGCATTTTAATACGGAATTGGATTGCAAAGATTATCATATTGTAGACGTGTCGTACAATCGAGTCTTCATCGCTGTGTCGCACAGCGACACTATGATCAATCTTTACGTGTCGGAAGTTATAGACCACGAGAAAGCTATATTTACATTGTCTCTGGAAAGCATCCTCACATTTTTCCCCAACAGTACTTGGAAGGACAGTTGGTTAAAGTAAGTAACAAAATATAACGGATAATTATTTTATAAAAATAAAATTACAAGTTTTGCGAACTTATAATTATTATGAAAGCTGTGAAACTCGTGAAAATAAGATTATAAGATTATAGTGAAAATAAGATTATAAGTTTTAGATAATAAGATTATAAGAGAACTCCTCGTTAATTTTCCCTTTAAATTTTCTTGACTCATCCGTGTATTTATACGACCTTGTATTATTTGCGTAGTGATGTGGCTGACGAGGCATTCACGGATCTGTATAAGGTCGAAGGTCTTCGAGGTATATACATAGCGTCGCGGGTCAAAGGTAACCCGAAATCAAGCTCGATCGGGCCGGAACACTTGGAGTCATTAATCACTTTCGATCATGGCGTTAGTTGGAACAGTATTAAGGCACCAACGGCGAATCACGAAGGCTTTTACATGCACTGTGCAAAAGACTGCTCGTTACATTTGAGTCAGAGATTCAGTCAATTATATCCGGTGACGAGATCCGTCACTATCATGAGCTCGAAATCGGCGCCCGGAATAATAATGGCCACCGGTGTGATCGGATCTAGCTTGAAGGGTCATCCTGCGCTCTACGTGTCTAGAGACGCCGGTCTTACGTTTAAACAAGTACTGAAGGATTATTACTTCTTTAACATGGGCGATCACGGAGGTTTACTGGTGGCGGTTAAGTATTTCAAATCGCGCGGGGAGACTAGAGATATCTCGTACTCGACAGACGAGGGTGAGACGTGGCAGACATACGAGTTTAACGAGAAGATGTTACGTGTCTACGGCCTCATGACGGAGCCTGGAGAAAACACCACGGTGTTCACCATGTTCGGATCGGACAGCGGGCAGCATCAATGGCTCATCATCAAGGTCGATCTACGAAATGTGTTCGAGAGGGAATGCACGGAGGATGACTACAAGTTTTGGTCTCCGTCGAGCACCGACCAACCGGTCATGGCTTGCGTGTTAGGACGTAAGGAAACGTATCAGAGACGCGCGCCGCGCTCCAATTGCTACCAGGGCGTGAACTACGATCGGGCAGTGAGACTGGAAACCTGTCAGTGCGACGCGAACGATTATCAGTGCGACTACGGTTTCATGCGCGTCGGGAATCCCTATCACTGCATTCGCAATAAATCCAGCGTCGCCAATTACGATCCTTACGCCGTGCCGATCACGTGTCAGCCCGGTGCGTTCTATAATCGCACAAAGGGCTACGTGAAGATATCCGATGATGACTGTACCGACGGCCTCGCGAGGAACTTTGAGCCCGACGAGATCCCATGTCCGATGGACGAGAGGCCGGAATTCTTATTGGTCGCCCAACGAGAACACATTACGCGAATCGACTTGGTGGAGAATAAAATGGAGACGTTACCTGTGCACGATCTAAAGAATGTCATTGCAATCGAATTCGATATGAAAAATAACTGTCTGTACTGGGCAGATATTGTAAACGACACAATCGGTAGACAGTGTCTGAAGGATGGCGCTAGCTATCCCGAGATTCTCGTTGAGACCGATCTGAGTTCCGTCGAGGGAATGGCCTTTGATTGGGTGTCCAATGTGCTCTATTTTGTGGACGGTGTTAAGATGAGGATACAGATAATCCGAACGGATGTACCAGCCACCATGGGCAGAATGCGCAGGACGATATTAGGGCCGAACAATCTGCAAAAGCCCCGAGGTATCGCGGTTCATCCTATGAACGGCTATATGTTCTGGACCGATTGGGCACCGGGCAATGCCTCGGTCTCCCGAGCCAACTTGGACGGCACGGACGTTAAACGATTGTTCACTAAGCCCACTGTCGAATGGCCGAACGGAATAACGATCGATCACATCGCCGAACGTATCTACTGGGTGGACGCTCGAGCGGATTACATAGCTTCCTCCGACTTCGATGGTAAAAGGTTCAAGAAAATCATCGCTAACGACGCGCGTGTCTCGCATCCATTCGCGGTCGCTGTGTTCAAGGACAACGTGTATTGGGACGATTGGAAGCAGTCGATGATATTCATCGCCAACAAGGATCACGGGGTCGGAATCAACACGGTAGTTGGCTTTCAGATCGCGGGTCTGATGGATCTCAAGATCTTCGCGCACAGCGTGCAGATCGGCAAGAACGAGTGCGCGAAGAACCACACGTGCTCGCACATCTGCCTGGGCGCGCCGCGCAACAGCTACGTTTGCCTCTGCCCGGACGGCATGGTGATGACGGACGGCAAGTGTTTCTGCCCGAACAATGTCAAGCCGTACTCCAACTCGACGTGCCCGAGCGTCGCCCACACCTGCTCGTCCAACCAGTTTGCCTGCAACAACAACGTGTGCATCCCCGAATTCTGGAAGTGCGACGGCGACAACGACTGCGGCGACAACTCAGACGAGGTGCATTGCAACCGCGCCACGTGCAGCCCGAATAACTTCGAATGCGACGATAACAAATGCATACCTAAATACTGGGTGTGCGATCTGGATCGTGACTGCAAGGACGGCAAGGACGAGGTGAATTGCACGTACACCAATTGCACCGAGACGCAGTTCAAGTGCAACAACGGCCGCTGTATATCTCATCGTTGGCGCTGCGACGGCGAGGACGACTGCCGCGACGGCTCGGACGAGCAGAACTGCACCAAGAACGTTCAACCGAATACGTGTCGCTCCGACGAGATGGTCTGCAAGGCGGATCACTCGTGCATACCGACCTCTTGGAAGTGCGACGGCGAGCCAGACTGCGAGGACGGCGCCGACGAGAAGGACTGCAACAACATGGTGTGCGAGTCGTGGCAGTTTACATGCAACAACACTAAGGAGAACGGACATCGGTGCATATATAAATCATGGGCATGCGACGGTGACAAGGACTGCGTCGACGGCTCCGACGAGGTAAATTGCACCATCACCACTATCCCGCCACCCGTAAGCCCGTCTATATCGATGAACTCCTGCAACGACTGGATGTTCATGTGCAACAACAAGAAATGCGTGCCCTACTGGTGGAAGTGCGACAGCGTGGACGACTGCGGCGACGATTCCGACGAGATAGGCTGCGGCGGCGGCATGGACGGCGGGCTGGATCCTACGCCTCCGGTTCACACGACGCAACAGCCGCGCAACTGTCGCGAGCATCAGTTCCAGTGCTACAACGGCGATTGCATTGAGAACGCGTGGGTGTGCGACGGCTCCAACGACTGTCCGGCGGGCGAGGACGAGCAACACTGCGAGCAGACGCACGCGTGCCGCGAGCACACTCAATTCATGTGCCGTCAAGACGGCTCGTGCGTACCGCTCTCAAGCATCTGCAACGGCATCGAGGAGTGTCCGGACGGCAGCGACGAGCTTGGGTGCCACACGGATCACGAGGTAAACCCACCTGCCACGCCGTCCTGCTACGTTGGTCTTTTCCCATGCGACGAGACTCGCTGCTTCCCACTGGCGGCCTACTGCGACGGCAAGCACGATTGTCTAGACGGCTTCGACGAGAGTAATTGCGAGAAGAACGGCTCGCGCGTGTATCAGGTGCTAGTGATGGGCGTCGACGAGCGCTCCGTCAACGAATCGAGTTTCTTCCTCTTCTGGTGGATGCCGATACCGTCGAACGTGACGTTCGAGTTCCTGCCGTCTATCGCGCGGGCGGTACCAGGGGCCAAGTGGACCAACGCCAGCGAGTGGGTCGAGGACACGGAGTACCCGTTCAACAATCTCGAGCCGTACACCAAGTACAATCTGACGGTCTACGTGAAGGTGAAGGGCCAGGCGACCGTATTCCCACCGGCGAAGTATCTGGTGGTGATGACCACCGAAGGTATGCCGTCCGAGCCGTGGCACGTGAAAGTCACGCAGAAGAATGGCACCCGTGTGGAGGTCTCCTGGAGTCCGCCCTTACGTCCCAACGGTCTCATCATCGGCTATCAGGGCTACATTACGCCGCCGCTACCGCCGTTTGAGTTCAGTCGGCAAAAGACCTCCGCGGTCATCGACATGGCCTTCGAGGCGGGCAAGAATTATTCCTTCTGGATCATAGCGAAGAACCGGCACCATCAATCTGCCTCGTCGACAGTTGTCACGCTGATGTTCGACGGCTCGGCCAACATCGACGACATTGAAGATCTCCGTGTGGTGGCCACGACGAATCACTCGGTCACTCTGACGTGGAAGAAGATGAAGGACGTGGACGGGTATCACATCACTCCCAGAGCACCGCCAGCGTATCCGGCCCTGCAAACCGTCTCGACCATGGACAATCTGATGGAGGTTAAGAATTTGGCGCCGGGTACCAAGTACACCTTCGAAGTCGGCGCGATGAAGAAGACGTACGTCGGTAGGGTCGCCATGGTGACCGCCACGACGAACGGCACCGTGCTGCCGACGGTAATTGACTTCGACGCGCAACTGGTCAAGTCACAGAGAACGACCGTCAAGCTTACTTGGGACCCACCGAAGAGCAACAGGAAGATCAAGTGGCAATACGGTATTCACTACGCTACCAACATGTTGGAGTTCTTTAAAGGTATTTAAAAGTCATTTGCATTTTCTTCACACGAGGATTATATCTTGAGTGGGATAATCGATATGTTTGTATATCGTTTAATATCGTTTGTTTCCGTTTTTAGCTTCTAAATTCAATACCACTAATCTCTCGGCTACGATCAAGGATCTGGAAGCGTGTGAATCGTACGTCTTTGCCGTTGGCGTTATTGGGGATTACGGAGCGGGACCTTTAAATCAACCGGTTACGGTCACGACACACTTCAACAAACGTGCACCTCCGAAGAGATTGCGAGTAACGCCGTCGCCGGATAAAAACGATAGCATAATCGTCTCGTGGAGCGCGAGTTGTCCGACGATTGACGAACCGATCAGTTACACGGTAAGTCAATAATGCTACGAACCATTTCTCTGGGGAAATAACATCGCAAGAGATTTTGAGAAAGATTTACACTTACGAGAAATTTCCCAAAAGATTCTCTTTCCTCTTATCGATAAAAATTTGAAAATACATGTATTTTTAGCGAGAATATTCATCGATCTCGTATCTTTTTTCCGATTACAGATTTTCGCTACGGAAATAATTCGCAACAAGACGATGGTTGTGACATTGTTACCGACTAACGAAACCATTATGAAGTATACGTTCAATTCCATCAAGTACGGCGGGAAGTACAGTATTACAATAGCCACAGATGTCGCAAATGCCATACCCACGCAACCGTTCATCTACGTAGCGCCGCCGATCAAGCCGCCTCATCAGCTCACCGTCTTACACGATAATACGGAATATTTGATTTATTGGCAAGAACCGAATTTGCCGGAGAACATCCGGAAGGATGCCGATCACTATGAAATTTTGGTGGCCGAAGGATCGAGAACAATAAACGAATCGACCGCCAAAGTCTTGCAGGCCAAAGATCCGCCTTACCGTTACAAGGATGCTAAAACGGATACGATTTACACCTTCGCCGCGCGTTTGGTCACGACGGAAGGCTACCGAAGTCCATTGAGCGAAACTTGGAGCACGCAGATATCAGGTGAGACGTCTTTAACATTTCTTTTCGACGTGAGGAGCCCCTGGCGTGTGCTTTAATAATAATCTCTTTCCTTTTCTATTTAACGCAGGATCGCAGCTTCCGGTGATAATGAACACGTCGAGCATATTATCCCTCGCTATACCGATCTGTTTGATCGTTATAGCGCTCGGTGCTGCGCTCGCATATTTCATCGTTCGACATAGGAGGCTATCTAACAGCTTTACGCAGTTTGCCAATAGTCACTACGACACGAGACGGGGACAAGCCACTTTCCCAGGCACGACAGATGGTTTAGGTGAGTGCTACTTTGCATTTGAAAAGTGGGGAAAAACGTGGGGGTAAGAATGAGACAATATGAAAATAAACTAACGACTCTTTCTCCTCTTTTTCTTTTACAGAAGAAGAAGACAGTCCGGTAATTCGAGGCTTTTCAGATGACGAACCGCTCGTAATTGCATGAATACCATATATATATGTGAATAAACAGAGTATTTACATACTAGGAAAGACGATGTGCCAAGACACTATTAATAGGGATAGGCATTTTATGCTTTTGAACATAATGGCATAATGTCAAAAATTGTTCTTAAGCTATAATTTTGATAGTTATGCATAGTACGCACTTAGTACTGACAGATTTCAGTCGCATAATAATGTATAATGAAACCTCCGCGCAGCATAATGCGGTTCTCGCGTAATTATCGTAAAAAGTCCATTTTTGCACTTAAAACATTTGGGGAAAAACGACGTATACTTTTCAAAATCGTACACTTTCCCCGCTCTGCCGCCGCAGAAGCTGGCTTCTGGAAGCTTCCGAAAAAGCTTTTCGATTGGAGAATCTCGAACTCGAAGTCTCGCGGAGGAAGAAGGGGGCGGTTAAGGGCGACGGATGTTTGTAACCACGGTCTTACGTATAGGTCTAGCCCAATTTCTATATTTTCCATTTTTCATACAATTTCACAGTCGTCATGGGCTGTTACATATTACGTGAAAGGTCGAAATCACATAATCGC
Organism: Temnothorax rugatulus; assembly: GCA_035220575.1. Classification (NCBI taxonomy): domain Eukaryota; kingdom Metazoa; phylum Arthropoda; class Insecta; order Hymenoptera; family Formicidae; genus Temnothorax; species Temnothorax rugatulus. The sequence continues at coordinate 187,159 of JASTWL010000168.1, forward strand.
GCATAATGATGGCATAATCAGGCATATTTTTTCTTGGCATAATACATAGGTGTTCGAAAGCATAAAGTGCCTATCCCTAACTATTAATATGATAATTTTGAATATAGATCAAGCTTTATAATGGAAGGAAAAGCTTTTATGAAAGCGTCTCAAGACTGAATACTTAACTGTGACCGTACTTGTGCTGTTGCAGTTAACGACTATTGATCGGTAAACAGGCTGCTTAGAGCGCTTACACGAGAGCTTTTCGCGTCGTTTATTAAGTACGTTTGTAGAAATATGGTATACATGTGTACATGACGAGTGCTCGAAGTAACTACCTGCCGTGAAGTTGGAAAGGCCATTGCACCTCAAATTCGAGTGTAAACAAGTCCAGGACGGCTGTAGGTTGGAAATATGATTACCGTATAGTGAAAGGATAAACGCCAATCGTTGAAATCGACGGCAGTTTGTACATAGTGAATATTTTTTATGGATTGATTGTGAGACTTTCGAGGTGACACACATTTGCATTTTTAATATTATATTTATATGACCTGTATGTGTGAAGAAACTTTTTAAGTCCATATTCAGATTTGTTGATGCGAAAGTGAGTTACCGGCACTCGGGACACGAACTTTTTAGTAAAAGCTGTTTTAATAAACACCCCCACAGAGGCCATAAGTTTTTTCCATATAGCAAGTGCATGACCAAAGTAACACTTTCTTCTAATGCCGCATTCAAGAGGTATATCAATCTCGTCTGTTCATAGAATAGATTCCTATGACGTTTCATTCGAGTTCGGCTTGAATAATCGTCTCGAGCAACTTTTTATGATTGTCCCGATTAGAATTTTATATCGACCGCGATGCGGCATTGAAAGAAGTTTTTATAAGCGAGTTTCAATCTCGCGAAAGGGTGATCTGACCCTCGTAAAAAGTGTACTGCAATTATTGCGATTTGAACACAATGCTAAGTACAGGTTTCTTTATCTTTAGGTACACGTAAAAAAAAGATATTCGTCAAATAATTGTGTGCTTTGTACGATTAAGTAGATTACTTTTTTTTAATCTTACATTTAAAAAATGATAGATTATTCTCACCAAGATCGAACGTTTTTCGTTAAGATTAGGAGAGGTTCACTAACAAGATGCCGATGAGAAAATAACAAAAAGAAACGACTATCGGGTGTTCTCAGTGCGAATAAAATGGTAGCGTCGTGACTTTCAGATTGTTGTAAATAATGTTTGAATATTTAAGCGTGTGATCTTTCACCGCTTAATCCGTTGGATTACCCGTAAAAGACATTAATGGTTAAATCCCGCGATCAGTTATATTTTTATGTCGGAATAGTCTAAGATTCTCTATGCGTACGCGCCGCGACGACGAAAAGAAACCATCGATTTGACAGGATCTTTTGCTGTGTATATGACATACGTATACACAAACGAGAGCAGTTGTTTTATTGCAAAGAGTCTAGACGTAAGATTGATTGTATTTTTTATTAATTGTCTTTTTTTTCTCTTCTCTTCTCTCAAATAAAAAAGAAATGTGTGATGTGCTACGAGTTTCTGAAAACTCATATATTTTTGAGCCGATCATTTTGTTCGAGTTTCAATATGCCGAGTCGAGGAATGCGTTAAACAGATTGAACGGCCGGCATTTCTATGCCATTGTGAAATTGTGAATTAATCTAAATCGTGATAACAAGATTGTAATTCACACATTTACATCCTGCATAGCATACTGATATTTCTGAAAATCTCGCTCTTTTTGACGGCAGAAAAGAAAGTGATGAAGGGTATACGCGCGAAACGACGGCGGATCGATGAAAAGCTAACAGTATTAATGAGGCTTGGTACGTTTCCTTTGTGTCGTAGCTGATGTAATAGTGACCTCCCGAACGAATTGAATTAATTGTAAAGGAAAGGTTTCCCCTGCTGGTACTTGACGCGATTACGCTCTCGGCCCACCAACTGTTTACTTCTTCTCTTTTTTTTTTGCTACACGTCGTTAAATGGTGGAGAAGAAAATACTAATAAAAATGTCCATGTTTTTAAATCTGTGTTACGCGGCTTATATATGTAATCAATCAAATATTGATGCAATTTTATTGTATCAATAATAGTGATATAATTGACATCATATGATATCAGTATAATTGATATAATCAATATATCATTGATATCATTTATATCAAATAATCAATATTATTACATAATATGGAAATATTATGTAATAATATTGTTCATGGGCCGCTTTAGCGAGAGCGATGAGAATAGAAGAGAATATATATAGCTGATTTACATACATGTAAATGTCAAAAAAGTTATAACGCGACAAGAGACAGTGATATATAATATATATACATATATAATATATTTACGTGTAAATAAATAAACTTAAGTCACAGAATATTTGTCATTTAAATGTTCTCGTTTTTATTTATAAATTGCTTTGATACCTTCGCATTTTTGATAAACTTGATGACATGCACATTACATTATCCATTAACTTACTTCGTGCACTAATAATTCTTGTCAATATATTTTTTAATTTTGCTACTAAGTTTTCCTATTATTTAGTTAAAACTTATTTTGCTGCTTATTTCACGAAAAGCTTTCTAGTTTTAATTTCTTATCAGAACATTTAACATTTAATATTTTAACTTAATGAAAACCATTGACGCTCAACATTTTGGCAATGGAAAAATTCACTTTAATCTTGTTAGAAATTTGCAAATTTTGGTTGTCTAATATAACGATCTAAGGTAAAGGTACCAATACCCGGACATGTACCTATATCCGGACCTTTATTATTTATAAGTATAACGCGAATTAAAATCAAAAATAAAAGTATTTTTCCTTGTAGTTTGAAACTTCAGTTATAATATCCAAACGTTTATTTTCATAAATTTATATATTTTTAAAGGTATTCAGACACAGATACTCGTGTCCAGGTATTGGTACATTTCCTATGCTTAAGTGTCCGGGTATTGGTACCTTTACCTTAATTTAATGTTTTTTATAGATTATAGATGGTGCACATATTTAAAAAAAAAGTAGCGCATTCATTATCCTGTCAAACTCACGAATTCTGGTATAATATAGCGGATGTTCCGGGCCATGTCTCAAACGTCCAAAAGTAGAACGGCAAAAATAATAGTTTCGCTTATTCGTGACAAGCCCATCTCGTCCAAGGGAGGTGAGAGACTTCCGTTACCATTTCTAAAAGGCAATTTGGAAGTTGTGACCCGTTACCTCATTAAGCAAACGGCATGAAACCGGAAATTTAACACCATCCTCTTCGCACTTTAATTCTCGTCGTTCTCGTACGTAATTCTTCTTGTTATGCAAATGCGGCCGCATCTTCAACGCCTGATTACATTCATCAACGATTATTACAGTGTAACTGCAGTCCTGAATTAAACATTGTGTATATGTATATAAAGTTATTTATATATAAATATTTTGTCATTTAAAATTATGTGTGTAAAAGGATATGATATTTTGAGGTAATTGCCCACAACAGAGTTACACGAGAAAATTTTAAAAACCTCAAAGCTTGTCAAGATGCACACATATCGCTAAGAAAGCTTCGAGAATTGAACAATTTTCTACGTGTCTATTGTGAGGCATAAGCAGAATCAACATAATAGAAAAAGAAATTAAAATAAATTTGTTAAATATCCTCAGATTATAAAAGCCTCCGGTTGAATATCCTAATACACTGGTTTTTCCTTGCGGGAGATGCGCTCCAATTAATAAACGCAACCCTCTTCTAAATTGTGCGCACTAAACTTTCGCAATAAACTTCGACCGCACTTGACTCGCGATGAAATAAAAGGAAATTTAGAGGCCATTATTCCGGCACTACGAGCTACCGCAATATCGTTTACCTTCCGCTCAACTATATTCACTTTTATTGCTATCTTCCACTCCGGTCCTTACGCTTCGTATAATAATCCTCTTCATAATTTCATACACATTACATTTCACCGTTGATTGGCAATGGCATGGGCTATTCCGTGAAATTAGCAGGCAGTATACCACTGCCATAAAGTATTATAAGAGTGTCCAAGATGATTTATGACATACGCGATATAGTTGGAACGGTTTTTCAACTCGGGAATATCATCTCGGAAGGAACCGAGATGCGTAGTTTCTCTCACGTTTTTCGCGGAGAAACGATGTCATAATTTTTCAAGCGTTATAAATTTCCAAGTTTATTTTAGCCTTTTTTTTGTAACGTTGATTCCGTTTTCAAGCGCGGAAAAAACTAATCTCATCTACGTTCGTGCTAGGAATATATATTTAATTTTCGAGTATTCAGTGATGAACGCGCTAGTGCGAGTGGTGACATCCGAGATATTTCTTGTAAAAAAGTAGCAAGATTTCAGAGTATTTTTTATTTAAATAATTTACTTTATCTTTTGTTTAATGCACATGTATTTAATAAATTAATTTCATTTAATTTATATGATTTTTCACGGAGTCACACTCGCAGAAGCCGTGCCTTATTATGTGTATCACACTGTTAAATTTGTAGTGTCAAATTATATTCAATTTGAGTCATTTTTAAGCATTCCTATATAGGTCGCCACTGCTCTTATTCAAATATGTCATTTACTAAAACAATGTTAATTTAACGAAACCAATGAAGTTAAAATAATATTGTTTTCGTTAAAATAATAAATTACTCACATGGTAGTTAAAAATAATAAAATGTTATTTTAACTTAAAGTATTGGTTTAAATTTAATCCTTTAATATTTAACAGTGTACGAAACGGACGTGTTTTTTTAATTATTTATGAGATTTACTCGTAAATTTTACTAATCTACTTAATCGGTCGTAAACTCCGCCAAGGAAGGACGTCGCGTCGTTACATTTTACGCCAAACGACGCGGCGCGTTAACTCGGGGCAACCGCGTCCGCGTTTACCGTAATCATAATTGTTACCCTAATTATACATGCGGCCAGTATGCGTACGCGCTCCTCTTCTAATCAGATCGTTTGAAGACTGAATCACCTCGCGTTACGGAAAGCGCGATGGGCGCTGCCGCGGGTCTACTCTAATCTTCTCGTTGCGGCATACGTTACGTTACGGATAAACGTTTTGCATCAAGTGGATTATTTAACGTTTAATCCCTCGGTTAATTACATTTATTTTCGCCATTTGCGCGAAGAGCGCAAGTAACATAAAGCTATTACAACGCGCGTTCAATATCGTTCGCGAATATTTTCTTACGACAGGAAAGAGAGCGCTTTCTCGTTGCATTAGAGATTTCTTAATTTCCTGCAGAATATCATATTTAACGATTTACGCGATACAAACGTTATTCTTGACGTATCTGGAGCAGCTTCGCATATATCTGTCTACGTAATTTCAACAGCTGCATGACTTTTAAGAAACCGTCTTGCTCCGTAAAATTTATTAAGCTTATATAGCATACGTCATAAACTAAATGTAATGGTTTTCATTTAACATAAAAGTCCTACGTTTATAAGACGCGCTTATTAAAGCGTGCGTGACACGGCAATCAATCTTACGTGACACGGTAATCTTTCCTAAAATCACAAACAGCAATTGGCTTACATAAATTTTATGTCGCAGAGTACTACAATGTCAGAACATCAAGCGATCATTGATCTGAGTATTTGAAAATTGAGGTGATGAAACATTGTTAGATGCTGCAGAAACATAAAAAATCTATAAAATATTCTAAGACTTATTATTTATAGACTCCGACGGGGGATAATAAAAATAATCGTTAAGTGTGGAATTAATAAAACAATTTTACCTATGTTCCTCTTATGTTCTTCGTGTGTGCAGCAGTGGGAAAATGTAATTAGCTGTACATATGTGACGATCAAATGGCAAATGTATTGCCTGTTGAAAAGCGCGGACCTACTTTGCGGACACTTACATTCAGGCCATCAATCGCTTTTCATTCCCAATAACCTTGATGTTTATTATAAAAGAGCAATGTAATATAAATTGATAACTAGAATTGGAACGGAGGACCGGCTTTCACCGTGTGTCGTAGAATTTTATTAGATTTTGATAAAGAATGAAAAATTTATGTAGGAAGTGCATATAATTAAAATCACAATTTATGTAAGTGAAGGGGGAAAACAGAATAATCCAAATATGCAAGTGCGGAAGTTGCGTTCGAAAGATAGTCTAGTTACACTCAATTTTTATCTATTTCTTGTGTCTTTTCGAATAAGATTTTATCTTTATCCTCCTTAACTAGTACCGTTATTAGTTATAGGTAACTTATTAGTAAGCTAATTACATCGATTAAAGAGACATAGATGTATAAGACACGTATTTCTCTGCGATGCCAGAAATAGATTTTGTTTCTTTTGGACTAGTGACTATAGATAATTTGTTAGCAAGCTGATTAAAGAGCTATCGATTGAAGAGACTAAATTATTATTATTATTATCCCTCTATCGTTTCTTCAAAATTTCTGTAATTAAGGCGGTGCAGTTGATTAAATTATCCGACTCTTCTCTCGCTTGGCGAGATCAAGAGAATCCCGTATTAAAATACCTCGTAAATCACCAAAATTACACCATCGCGGTCCGTTGAGATGTTTACCTTGATAAACCACTGTTATTTGGATCCTTTCTTAAATACACAGCGAGTTTACTTCTTTCCACTTTCGGTGACCATCGCATGCAACGATATTAAAATAATTCTGTCTATTTATGGCGAAATTATGGTGATTCGAGTGATAAACGTTGCACGAGTGAACGAGCCACGAAAGAAAACGGGAACTCGATTAACAAACAGTGTTGGGCACTAATTGCTTGTTTCCACGCGAATTACCACGCAGGATTACCATATTACACTGACCGTTTAGCATGTGACAGCTATTGGACGTTTAGCTCCTCGCCGGGTCGCCTCACCCCCGTAGGACATTTTCGCAGAAACGATCTCGTACGTATTAAACAACGCTTCCGCTCTAGCGGAACGCGGCATATGCGGAGATCGAGGTCGCCGTCCTAGAAAATGTCCAATGTTAGCAACCACTCGAGCTCGCGCTTCGCGTGAGAACGCCCTTTTTCAGGTGGGACCTTCGCGGTGATTTTCTCTGGAAGAGAAATTCCCACGCGCGGCCGAATAACACGGCTGAAAATGGCTAGGATAAGATTGTACACGATTGCGGATCGATCGTTCGATGACGTACAATTTGCAAACTTGAAAGCAATAGCCCAGTAGCGTTTGTTCTAGAGAGAGAGATGACACATTTTTTTATTACGTGTACAGAAAAACATTTCTTGATTATTTCAAGTTTCAAGGGATCATCATATTATTATAGCCGAAAAGTTCTACATTAATTTATATGCAGACTGTAAACGGAATTGGTTTAACTCTTATTTAGAATTTATTTTCTAAATATATATTTGTAAGTATATTAGATAATTAACAAATGTATTATGTAATTTTTGGCAAATATATTCGGAAATTTAGTCAATTTTTGGTATGCAAGTTTTAATACAGTAAAGCAATTATTTCGATAGCAATACCTCGGAATGTATAATTTCGACGAAATTAGCTGTTCTGCAGATTCGCGTTGTTTTAGATATACGTATAAATGAACGTCTTTTAATTATTTTAAGTTCTTAAAGGAAACCTGGTTATTATACACGGAGAAAGTCCTAAACTGGTGGAGGGACATTTAAATAAACGTTAATAGCATTTAGTGAAAATTTCATCCGACACGGATTCGCACTTAAGCCAGAAACGGAGCGTAGTGCCGAGGATCGTGAGAATGAGAGGGATCGCCGGATAAAGGAGGCAGTAGGGAGGAACACGCCTGGTATATCGAGGATCACGATCGCGCTGGAGCAAGGACACGAGGAGGCAAGCAGGTCCGCCGGCCAGCGCGAAAGAAGGGATCCGGATCCCCACTATTAAATGGCCCGACTGTGCAGCGAACGCAAGAAGGAGCTACATCGGGGGCGGCTCGACACCAACTAGCCTCAGTGTAATTCCACCATCCGCGAAGTTTAGTTAGATTGTTAGATGATACTGGGGAAGTGTACTGGAGAAACAAGTGGGTTCCGAACAAAGTTTGAGATCCCATCGCGGACGGAGGAGAGCTCGAGTCGAAAGGGAAGCTAATGAAGTTGGCACGCGACGGTGGTTCAAGCACGGAGAAGCTTATCCCTGCATCGTAGAACGACCATCCTGCCTCGACCTTGCAAGTTCGGAATAGCGTGAAGGGGAGACATCTCGTCCCTATGGTATGGACGACTTTGAGAAATGGCAAGAAGAAAGTTCGTTCCAATTCGTTTGAATACCACTCTACACTGAAGATCGTGTAATGTCGGCTCTTGCTACGATTCGAGCGCAAGAAAAAAGTTAATTTATTCCATGACTGTAATTAAGCGGCGGGGAAGAATGTATGGATTGCATTTTCGAGATCGTCGTGGAGAAGTATAATATTAAAGCCACATTTAGTTCTGGGAACCGCGGATTACTCCGCGTAATTGTTCAGGCGGCCAGTGTATAATACGAGACTTTTGTTCCTTGAATGAATCGTGCGAAGGGAGAGAAGGTAGGAGCGAGCGAGCGAGCAAGAGAGAGAGAGAGAGAGAGAGAGAGAGAGAGAGAGAGAGAGAGAGATCGGATGCGGAAAGTGTCCGCGTCGACATAATGACACGGAGGAGGAATACTAAACGAACGAGGCCGTGAATGATGTAGGCAAAAGGGAGCCGCGTTCCCACAATTAAGCACCTGTCTGCACCACAAAAGAGAAGCTATCTCCGGCTCGTCTCGGTAGTATCCCGGCGTTCGTCGAGTAGACGTTACAAAGGCAAGAGGCTCCGCGCTTCGCGGACAGTAATATCGATCCTTAAACCGGCGGAATAAGAGCGAAGTACTTGAGTGCAATTACTCATCGATCTCCTATAGTCTCAGCCGTACGAAGTTAGAAGAACGATTACGAGCCGCGATAATAAGGATTCAGGAGAATTCAGGAAGAATTTCAGAATTTCAAGAGAATTCTGTCAGAAAGTGAACGATTGTTTAATATTAATCTTATAATATCTTTGTTACATTGTTTCGTCTCTGTGTGAATTACAATAGCTTTAACTCCGCTCGTGAATGATATCCGCGTGTAAATTGCCGAGAGAACTACTGGATGCGAGTAACGGAAACGTGGACGCGAAGCTGCAAAGCCGGGGGTTGAAGGTCACGAAGCGACCGGTAAGCATAAAAATCAGATCTTGAATTGAACCCACTGGGACACGGGAAGCTGCGCTTAAGGGTTTCTAACACGACAACACATTCGACGGGGTATGAACGGACGCAGGAACGTGGAAGAGTAACTTCGTTGATGAGGCTATACGCCCGTCACGTCGACGATACAACTCGTAGCGGCAGGACAATGAGGAGAAGAGACGTTTGCTTGTCGGAGGGAAATACAACGACGCTTCATCACCGCGGCGAAGCGAAACGCCGCGAACAGGATTCGTGACCGGGGGGTCGGAGGTCGAAACGTGCGGCGCGATTTGCCGGCGCGGAAGCTTTTAATAAGAGACACAGATGATATATATCGTCGCGCGTTGCGGAGGCGGATAACCCGGTAAGAGCAAGGAGAAAGGGCCGAAGTAAACCGTACCGGAGAGACGAGATCGGGAACGCGCGCGCGCGCGCGAGGGAGGCGCGGTAAAGAGTATCGGGTATCGATCGCATGGGACTGCGTCGAATTGTTGTATCGGTAACCGCCGCGAGCTAAGCCACGTGAAACCGCGAAGGGGAACCGATCGGATATCACGAGCAAGAGGAGGATCGGGAACGTTGTCGACACGGCGAGCGCGATAAACGTCCGTGTCTAGTAAATTCATGAGAGGAAGAAGAGAAGAAGAAGAGAGAGGGAGAGAGAGGGAGCTGGAGAAATTGTCTGGAGCGGACTTGTAAAATGTACGTAGGATGTCGGCGGTGGATTTAACACGGTACTAGCGACGAGTGCGGCGAGAGGGTACGAAGAAGAGGCAATCTTCGCGATATCGAAGATATTACCCTGACGGGCCGCGAAGTGGTTCTGCTTCAGGTATAATAAGAGCTCTCGTAGATCGTGTTTACGACGAGTCGTGAAATCGTCGCTTCGATTTCTCGAATAATAAAACGGACGCCAAGGCTGATCTTAAAGAGAAGTCTTCTTTTTAACGAAGAAGACGGGAAACTGTAAGCGGAAACTGTTCGATTACAAGGCGCGGATCGGAGAAAGAGTTTCAGGAGCTCAGAAAACATCGTGCTGTTTTTATCGTGTAAAAATATAACGAGAATCGCGAGACGAAAGAAGAAAAAGAGACAGAAGCAGACTTGTCCGTCATTGTCAGATTGAGATATATCTTCCAGGTTTTCACGAGGGATTATAAAAACGAACGTCCATCTATACCGATATCGTCGAGCGACGCCTGAAGAGACCGCAACGAGAAACTATAACCGGCGATTCAACGGCGCGTGCCGCACAAGTCGAGGGAGAGAATATAATAACAGGTATAAATCGCGCCCGAAGGTATTTCCGTTATTCTAACAAAGCATGCGAGGCGCGTTCGTAAAGCGCGTTAGACACGAGAATAATAATATTGGCCCCGGCCGCGATGTAAATTAAGAGGCGCCGGAAGATACCTCCGGAGAAAGCCGCGTGGATATCGAGGATAATCGTATATCGAGGATACCGATAAGGAGTTACAAATCGCTGGAAAAGAGGGGCATCTCCCGCGGAAATTTATTCTACGGATCGTGGACACAAGAGGCGGGAAATATCATTCGTTCCTCGAAGAACGTCTGCTCGTTACTCGATTTACAGATCTCGTTTTGCATAATGAGCATCCGCGAAATTCGCGCTTAACGCGGAAAATTGGAGCGATCGGCGCGGATCCCCCGGGCCGGAAGTGCCGTCGTAAACACGATGAACTGAAGCGTGGACAGGCAGGAGCAAGAAACGCCACTCGTGAAAGCGGCTCGAAGGGGGCGAAGCGGACGAAAAAGAGCACGGCCGCGGATCTCTCGCGATGGAGCGCGGCCCGGCGGCGGCTAATGAACGGCTCGATGAAAGGCCAGGCCAGGGTATATTAGAGCAGGTAGATTTCCGTTCCTCGAAGAAGAATGGGAATACACTTACGGAACGAATGACCTCTCACAGAGCGGTGCTAGCGCGATGCCAGTCGTGTGAAACGACAAAGGCGCAACAACAGTTACACTAATTGCCGCAACCGTTGATATTGTATATCACGCCGAGGGAATTTCATCGCCTTTATTCTTTTATCGTATATTTCGATCGCGCGTACATTTTGCTCTTGACGCGCCGGGTCGGCGTGTTACGATCTAAAATCGAACGGAATGCAGCGATCTGCGTCCGATTATACGATCGCACGAAGAAAAATTCCCGGCGGGAAATCCGGCGAGTAGACGGGATACAAAGACGACGGAAATTCGGATCACGTTAAAGGAACAAAAGAGAGCTCTCTAAAGGAGATCGATAAGCGTATCGCTCTATATTACGTGACGCGGTAAAAATAAAATCGAGATCGGCGCAAGCGTGTCCCGCATCTGCCGTGTGTCGCTTGATAGAACGTACGATTATCTGGCAAAAGCGGTAGCTTGATATTAAGATCTTAGGCGCAATCAACCTGAGGTACTCGACACTCGCGATTAACTGCGGGTTGGAGAAAATTGCGCGAATGACGTTGAGAGTCTCTCGCTCGTCAACGTGTCGGCGCCGTATTATACGAGCGCGATAAAGGAAAAACGGGTTACAACGGGGGTACGATGAATCGGATGAATCTACGGCGTGCACAGCTCGTCGAACGATCCTGATTTTTTTCCCCGGGACAGGAAGTGCCGGGACACGGGTTATGGTGAAATCTATTGGGACACCCGTGGGCAGGTGTGGAGAAGCGGTTTGTCGCGGGTATTAAGTTCTTGTGTGTCTACACCGGTCATTCAAGAGGAACTATTAAATGAAGTGTTGATGGACGTAGCACGGTTTCGCGCTGAGACGGCGATAAATCAGCCTGACGTTAATCGCGATGCGCCACTCCACGCATCTGAATAACGCTTAAACGGAGGAAGGAGATTGGGATCTTATTGGGAGGAGGAACGGGATTTTCGCTTAGAACTGGAGGCTCCGCGTCCTGGATCGAACGAACGAGAAACAGGGTGGAAAAATCGAGGGCTCGAAGGTATATTGTACTCGCAAACATTTGCGTAATTGTAACGAGATGTGTAGCTCGCGGTACAAGAATTTCGGAAGTGACATTGGAGTATCGAGTCTTAGATCGCAATTTTGAAATTTATTAGTATACTAATGACACAACAATAGATCAATCGTGAATAAACACTCGTTAAAAACAAAGTTATTTTTTACTTAAATGTTGCTAAGATATGTTACGTGAATTTTTTGTATCTAATAATATTATTTTCGTTATTTATTGTAATAATTATTTTCTTTTGTGAAATATCCAACTTAAATTAAAAAATATTATAAAACGTAGTATAATATAATATACAATAAAATAAAGCATCACACATACACACATATATACACAAATTTTTTAATTTGAAGATGACGTTTATCGCGATTACATACAGTATTTTACATACAGTAATTTGCGTATGAAGAGAAACTAATTAACATGACGATCGATTCTAATTTGTCACATAAAAATTGCAAATATTTCGCGAAACAGTCAATATTTTCCGACATTTTTGTGTGTTCCACGTTAACGCCCGTCAATCTGATATTTCATGCCAGGCTTGCCTTTCAGATCGGATGCCTCACAAATTTGCCGGCCATGTAAACGTCCCGTTGAAATACGAGAAATACCTAGCTGTTAGCGTATCATCGTACGATCGTTTTCCCGCCAGCTGAATCAGCGTACCTGATCGCGGACTGCGGAAGGAACTGGGATATGAAGTTACATGATTTTTTCCGCATTCCCGAGAATCGCTAAACAACGAAAATTTACCAGCAAGAGCCGATCGTGGAAATTAATGACTCGCACTGTACGAAAGGGGTAAGCTAATCATAATTAATATAAGAATTGATGATAAAAAATATTGATCGCTTGAATGAAATGTGTTTTGGGTGGTTTCTTTTTACAAACAGGATTTTTTCTTCAAAAAAGATTCATGAAGATTCGAAAATCTGATAAAAATTAGGGTTTTCTTATAATTTTAGTAGATATATATTGATTTTTAAAATATATTCTTTTCTTCTGTAGGTTTATGGTTTTTCTGCGATCTCTTCTCTCTCTGCACAAAGAAATCTGCACAGCAGACAATGACAAAATTTTCTACCTAAAAAGGGACTTGACAATTAGCACGTTCGGTTGAATGTGTAATAAACATTATTATACATTGAGATCATCGAATTTTCGAAAAAAAAAAAAGAACATAGGGGAGATGTCTTGACCATTGAAACGTTTAGCACAAATTCTTCTAAACAATATGGTGACTCATGCAGAACGTTTCATCGACAATTGAATTTGATTTCCGAGTTGGAGCAGTGTGAATTGTCTATTGTCTATTTTATTCCGACGTTTCGTGAACATTTCAGTTTACTTCATCAGTGAGAAGCAACCTGATACTGATAAGTTTCATTGACGTTGAAGTTGTTTTTATATCGAGTTTATATCAAGCTTCGTGCTTATTTTATTGCCCTGGTATTGTATTATTTCATTTTTTGCGGTCTTAGTTCTTCGTGGTTTTACTTTTTTGCGATATTCGTGGTTTCACGGCGTTCATGGCTTTTAATTTTATTGGGTTGTGTTTGTGGTTTTAACATGATATCGACGCTTTTGACAATATTCATTCAGATAAGAATGAAAAAAAAAAAATAAGATTTTGTAGTTGCAAGATATCTTAGTTATCTCAATTTGACGTAATCACCTCAAATGTATCTATATTCCCATATATTATTTCTAAGATTAAACGCAAAATGCCTTTGGTAATACCATGCATTTACATGCATTTACATGCAGTTTATATCCTACATGAGGAATGAAACGTCGATGATGTAGCATAAATTTCTACATTGTAGTGAGAGAATGAAATACACGGAGGAAAGATTGAGGATGCTACAGAGTCCGTTAGAGGAAACGAAGTGGATCGTTTGATTTGAATTTCATGAAGGAAGTCACTGTTAGATGACTCTACGCTGACTGTTTACAAACAAGCCATTTAAATAGCTATTAAACTCGATGATAATTAACGATCACTTTCACGACTCACTCTGCGCTTTAGGATTAATGGCTGATGATAAATTTGATTCTTTATTTGATCTTATCAACACTACATTATAAATATGTACATCTATAGGATATTTTGCTAACTTAAATAAGTACGTTGGAATTTCTAAAATGTTGTAATAATTATAGTTTAATAAGCGAAGATTACTAGCCGCATTTGTTTCTCTATTCTTCATTTCAAAATGCTTTTTTCAAAAGCATTTGAAATAAAGCATTTGTACAAGTTAGATTCATCGCAATTCACATCTCTCATGAATGTCGATGTCAAAACGATGCTCGCTTCTGGTCTTCTTCTGTCATCGATTTTCACAAAATGCTACGACGTACTTGGAGAGTCTCTGATTGGAATTTCTTCCTTATCCTATGTGTGTACATACATGCACACGATAATAACACGCAGTAGAGTCGAGGTGCTGCCAATTACCGCTTCTGCTCAAATACCGCTTCCTCTGATCGTTCCTCGTGCGCTTCTGCTATATCTTATCTTGCAGCACGTCCGCGATTTGTATCTGCGATCTATACGTCCCACGAATTACGCTTATCGTAATCAGAAATTCCGACGATATCATCTTTCGGAATAAATGATGCTACGTTTGGTCTTCTTTTTCGCTCACCGGGACGAGCAACCTCTTATTAGTTCGACGATGATCAACGTGGCGATAATATGATCCACGGTCGATAGTTCTGAGTGATTGTTATAGCTCCGTGTCAAGATTAATTACGCGACAATTACTTCACGTGATTTATGCGTTTTGTAATTGACGCTAATAATAATTGGAGCTGTATAATTCCGTTGCTGTTTAAAATATAAAATGTTTTTACGAAGTGAAATGTACCAATAAATGACTAAACTGACTAATAATAATGATATACCTATAACTAATGATATGTTGATAACAATATTTTATGAGCTTGATTTTAGAGATGTTATATCTATCTGTGATATTCATAAATTCATTATCTTTAATTAACAAAGAGATAATTTGACACTCGTCATCTGTGCGCAACAGCGGAATTGTAACATATTGACCTGTAAAAACAAATATAAAAGCCAAAGTATAGCAGCGTCCAAGATAATTAATATTTTAAGAAATAAAGATTGCGCAATACAATTTTTTATTCATTTTTCAAGTAAATATCTAATAACAGATAATTACCTAATTTAAACAAAAATTTCTTTAATTAACAAAAAGATAATTTGGCACTCATCTGTGCGCAACGCGGAGTACGTTGTAACATTACATTGACCTGTAAAAACAAACATAAAATCCAAATTATAGCAGCGTCCATAATAATTAATATTTTAAGAAATAATTATTGCGCATAACATTTTTTATTCATTTTTTATTCAAGTAGATATTTAATAAGAGATAATTACCTAATTTAAACAAACATTGCTTTTTATAAGTACAAATTCTTAATAAAATTCGTAATATGATTTCGTAGATGACAGTTATTTTTTCTCTAAATGATTATGAATTATTATATAAGTTATTCAAATAAATTGTAAGTACATAAACGATTAATTTCACGGATAGAAAACAAAAATAATAAATAATATATTATTTACTCCATTCTTGTTCCATCGTCGCCCAATGTCTTTCGAACTTTTCATCTTCTCTATTGCTATTTCTTTGCCCACGGTACTCACACAACACTCACACGTGAACACGCGGTTAATTACGATCGTTCGTAGTTATTAATCATTAGAACACGATAATCGTACCATACCTCACATGTAGCACTTCCGACCTTACTCGCACGCAATATGCACTTTACTACATCGTGACAGAGGAATAATGTTGAAAAAGTACGATCGCGCGCATTAAGCACGATCTCCTCGACACACACGACGTCTCGTAATACAGCAATCCGGACAAATCTAGGACAGCAAAGAATTTTAACAAATCACCGATATATAAATATCGATTGTCTGCTGACAGATATTAAAGTATGGGCTTAATTACGACAATACTTGCTAATTAAACGCGTCGCGATGCTGCCATACTCAGCGCCGATCCGTTCCGCATCCTTGATCGTTCTGTTAATAAGCGTAAAATTTAAAAATAACATTCTGATACCGTCCGATACGATGCGGTTAATAAAGTCGAGTTAACGGCTAATTAAGATGCGATGGATCGTCCGGACATACCTATACATACAATCGAAATTCACGACGCGTAACGCATTTCGGACGTATAAATACCGCGTAGTACATATCATTAATAAAAGATAGATATATCACGGTTTTTCGTTAATTAATTAAATCACTTGATTGAAAATCAAATAAAATAATTAATCCCCATTTGATATCGTTTCGCGAGTCTTTCTTAAAATAAAATAATAAATTGCATGAAATATTTTTTGCTTCGATAAACAAATTGTTTGTTGTTACGATGTTGAATCATTAATCACGGGTTTTAATTAATTGCGCTAAATGATAATTCCTGATTTTATACATGGGACGAGCTTCTCTTTCATTTTGGAAAGGATTTTTACATGGGACGAGCTTCTCTTTCTCTTTTATTGCGGGGAACTCTGTCCCCTACTATAATGCAAAGCACCATGAATTTGTGAGATTGATGTTATTACTCAGTTATACTGGGATTTGTGGTTCTCGTTTCATTACATTGGTGGAATAAATTTCCACTCTAAAAATTTCCTTTACTATAGAGCAGGATAGCAGGGTCGGGAACGCGGAGACTCTCGCTCGACAAGCGACCGCTCTACCACTACTGAGCTGTCCAGCATCCCCTTTCCTTTCGAAAGGCTAATAACACGATGATACACGGAACGCAGCGAACGCCGCTACGTACCGGCTTGAATGGCAGCGCCATGACCTTGTGTACAGAGTGGTCGGCTATACGCCGCGAAAAAGCGCCAAGGCCGTACGCCAGCTGATTTCTTGTCGCTACGAAATATTTCGCGTGCTGTGTACGATAAATATCGAATATATTCTGTTTTTTTTTTAAATCAATTTCGATAAATGACCGATTATCGCACGTTACAAATCTAACATATTTATTTCAGGACTACATTTCGTTTTGTTTTTAGATCGCGAGAGTATTTTTGTTAAATAATTTGTTGTTACCTACTTTATATACTGTTAAATTTTTACGTTCCAAGAGGAATAAGAGTACACGATTCTAATAAATCAAGAATTTTTTTCTTTAATTAATGAAAAAAATAAAATTTACTTGCCGTGAAAAGTGTGGTGATTTTTTTTTAATGTCTTGGAATCACGCAATTTTGCTTGTTTGCGGAACGTATAGATCCGAAAGAGGTCAATCATAATAAGAAATTATATAATTTTAATTTTTTTTATTACGGGACAAAGACAACCGTTATTTTGCAAATAAAACTATTTATAATCGTAACTATTATGATCTATATCTCTAGAATTCATTATTAAAGTCAACAATTAAGCAAAGTAAAAGGTGGACTTTGCAGAGTACAACGCGATTAAGTTAAGGTACAGTGCGTAAGTTAACGTTATAACAATCTTTAATTCATCAATGATGCGGTAACAGTTAAATCAAAATAATTTCGTCTCCGACGAGTAATAGGTGAATACTTCCTAGGTTGGGTGATCTACAGATAGTGCAATTTTTCGTGAGAATATCCAAGTGAAATTTTGGCTAATAACCATAGTTTGTAATATAATTGAAACAGAAATGACGGTCAAAACTTGAACAACAAAGAGAAGTGAAGTCATTCACTCAGCCAGCTCAGAGAACACAAGAATGAGCATCGAAGGCGTGGTAAAAAACATCTAAAAGTAATACAATTTATAAGTAGAGGTAGTTATTACAATTGAGACAATGATGCATTCAACAGCTATGATTTTAAATGACCACTGCCTCGTCCGGCTGTCAAACAGTGACATTATTAAAGTGTTACGTGTGATTTTGTGCGATGGCACGGCAAATATAAAACAAACCACGAGATCGCGTTATAATTCACCGTCACTATAATTCATTGTTTTTATATAAGCCCATCGGACATCTTAATTATGTGGGCATATGACGGATGTGTGTTCGATGAAAATTGGAAAGCATAAAGCAATTCCTCCAAGTCTATATCGACGAGGAAAATGTAATCAAAGGTAGTGATTTGGATAATGTAATAAGATGCCTCTAAAGCGAGAAAAAGGAAAGCGAAAGGAATAATCTATTTCCATTTATTCTTCAACGAACTAGAAAGCAATACGGAAATTGTCAATATATCAAATGTTCGCACAATCACTTGAAGCCTGCTTTCAATCGTGATTAATTGTTAATTACGCAATAATGCGGTCACCGGCTTAATAATAAGAATATATGGGAGTCACGAAAAAAAAAGAAGAAATCTAAAGGCAATATGAGTTCGCTTTATTACAAATTCTAATTATCATATTATTACTATTTCACTATTTCTCAACGCCTTGCCAGCCGTCTAACGTTCTGTTGCATATCAAAAGCTGTTATCTTATTTATCAAGCGCTCGAGCGATGAATTAAAACTGCTCGCTATTTGCAATTCATATTAGTATTCGTCATCTACCGCCGAGCGGTGATTCGATCATTTTTTTTTTTTTTCCACATCGCGAGAGACATTCAGGCATTAATCTAGGCCCGAGACGCGCTCGCGTAGGAATTAATTCAGAAATGGTTCCCCGGCGATGACGTCGATGCGACTCCACTTGCTGTCAGCCGGCGAAGGTATCTAAGCCCGCAAGAAGTGCCGCTATGTCCCACATAAGAGCCGAGGCGGCGAAGGATGATTCTGGGACAGCCGACCGGCGCGTTCGGTTATTACGTACCTTCCGGGTCCGGCTTTTGCCATTGGTTCTTTTCGGCTCTTAAACCTGATACCTTTAACGGACTCGGTAAATTCCAACATTTTTATTTTTATTTATTAAGAAAAAAAATAGACTTATATAAAAAGAATAAAATTGCTTCCGTGTGACGAGTCGTAGATATTTTCGTACGAGTTCGTAGATTTTGTAAATATTTTTTTAACGAGTTAGCTTTGAAAATTGGTCTGTTATTTATCGTTGGTAAAATTGCTGCGGAAATTAATTTCCACTTTTTAATTTTAGATTAATCTAATTTAATTTTCTCCTTTATTTGAAATATATATGTAGTTTGTGTTGACCGTGCGAGAGGATGACAAGCAGAGTCGCGAAGCGTTCAATGGACATTTTCCTATTAAAATTACTTTCGGAACTACAATCATAGAGTAGTGTGTTAGAAGTAAGTGAAAAAATAAGAGAAGATTTACGAGCAGCTCTTTTGCCACTAAATGCCATGACTTGTCCTTTCTCTGCTTATTATTCTACTTCAAGACCGCAGATGGTGGTTGAACCACTTAACTCGTAATTCAGCGTATCCTTACTCACTGAGATAACGCATTCGCCGTTTTTTGCCGTTATTACGATGAAAAAGCCTATACATGATTATACGAGTGCAGAGTGTTACGCGATTTTTTTTTATATAAAGTTACTACGACGATTTCAGAGTCGCGTCCGCGTGGCGAGACGGAAGCAAATGTTTTTCCCGCGTACACCAGGAATTGTCTGATTATGCGTTACGACGCGACAAGTGGATCACTGGCACGCACTGGAAACTTCTAGCGCTATTAGAACAGAGCCACGGCGTCTTTGTCGACCGGGAGATGTTCTATTTCGCGCGTCGGTTCTCCTCCCGCACCGATTTTTTTGGATCCCGTTCCAAGTCGAGGCACATCGATCGTGTTCTTCGGCTTTGGCTGTCGCTCGGAATGCGCTCCTCTCCGTGCTCGACACCCGCTCGCATTCCAACGCATTCAGGAAAAACTACTTCCTGAATTAACCATCGGTTAGCATCACGCATCGCCTCATCACCGATAGCGTGAACCCTTCATCATGCTGTCAGAATGTGTGCAGGATGTTAAAGATGGGCTGTATGGAACAAAGTTGCTCGACGTCATTAACTAACAGTAATTTTTATCTGACTCGCCTCTTCGTGGTAACGTTATCCAATCCGAACTCTGCGCACATTTTTATGAGGCTATTATTTAATTGCCTCGTAAATTATCATTAGGTAATTTACGATATAATGAAAAAAAAGGATAGAAGAAAGAAAATCCCGTTTAGATGCACGAAAAGAGAAGCTTCTTTATTTTTTAGAATTTTTAGATATTCCAATATTCTTTGTATTAAACTATTATATCATTATAATTTTTAACTCGTAATATATTTTTATGTAAAAGTAAAATACTGAAAAGATAGAAACACTTTCGAAAATAATTTAATTTTTTCATAAAAATATAAATTTTGCTTTCAGTCTGAAAAGTCTAATCACGTTCTCGTTTTTGACTGATGTTGTGCCGAAAATTGTTCATTCAAATACGCATCTCGCCGTTACGTATCAATTCGATCTGGAGCATTGCGATGTTTATTGCACCGTAACAACGAAATGAATATTATAACTTTCACGGGCGCGCATAGATGCTGATACTGATATCAGCATCCATACTCGTGAAAGCTCGGCTATTCACTTTTCTTCCTGATCTAATACGAATGTCGACTTCCTGATCTAGTTCGATGTCGCCATTTTGCTTGTAATTATGCCCGGTTTTCCCCCTATTCTTCTAGAATTACGAACCTTGAAACATTAATGTTATTACGGTTTGTAATCTATTTTATGCAAATGGGATTCCAAAGTTTTTTTTTTTTTTTTTTTTTCAAATTGCGTTCGCGTTACGTACTTATTATACATAATTATTATAACGTAATTGCTATTTATAGAAAATATAACTTTCTATCGTGCTGCATCATGTCATTTTGGATCGAGTAAAATGATGATGAAGTAAATGCTGAGAATCCTTTTTACGTGCAAGTTTCAACTTGACCGAATTTGCGTCTCCAGAGTGCTTCTTCGAGCACTTATCTTCAAAGTGCACTCCGGTTCCATTCTCGCAGGAAACAAATCGAATTTAAATTCGTGCCCTTCCGTCCCTCCCGGGATACGGGAACGCTCGAGGCATTCGAGAAATACCGTATCGCCGCCCGGGCCCGTGTGGTGCACCGTACGTCAAGTTCACCCACTTCGGGCATCGATCGTCGTCGGCGGCAGCGGAAAGAGCCACTCGCTCGCGCGCTTAGCATACGCGTTGTATCTTGGCGGTAACGCGACAACGGGCGACGAGCGAAGGTTGTTCAACTCGGGCGGATCTTGTAGCACCGTCGGGTATAACGGGTCCTAAGGCCCGCGCACGCCGGCCAGGCACGCTCCACCTTCGTTCGGCTCGCCTCCTCACGGCTAGGCGAGCGAGCGCGCGCGTGCACCGTACCCTCTTCCTCGGCCCGCTACGAACCTTCTCCAACCTTCTCCAACCTGGGTACGCGAGTACGACTTGTCGGACAGTCAGTCAGCCGTGCACCATTGTCGAAAGATCGTCCGGGTAGTCGACACGCGTCTTCCGACACTCTTCTTCGCTTCAGTCCGCTTCGTCCGGTGTCGCGAAATCGCGATCTGTTCTTTCCCTTTTTTCTCGTCGCGAATTTTCGAATATCGCGATACCCGGTCGGATTCCGGAGTTTATCCTGAGCTTTCGAGGTTCTCTTCCGGTGGTATTTTTTCTTTTCTTCCGAACAGGTGATCGTCAAAGGGCTAACGCGCG
The DNA here is from genome assembly GCA_035220575.1 of Temnothorax rugatulus. Classification (NCBI taxonomy): domain Eukaryota; kingdom Metazoa; phylum Arthropoda; class Insecta; order Hymenoptera; family Formicidae; genus Temnothorax; species Temnothorax rugatulus. The sequence continues at coordinate 209,056 of JASTWL010000168.1, forward strand.
GATTCGGGCGGGTTCGGTGGTGCACGGTAAAAGCCGTTTCACGGTTTATTTTCGCGGTCGTGCGCTCCGCGAGATCGTCGGGTGTGTGTAGCGATCGCGTTTGAAGTGATTCGATGCTCCATCAAATTAACTGATTGTGACAAGGTAAGACCTTGTTAAATTATGACGATCATTAAATGTGCTTTGTTAAGTAGCACACTTGATTTATTGAATCATGCGAATTTGCTTAAACATTTGCTTTTTATCAATTTTTCAATTTTTTTTGGTAAATATTTTGTACGAATATAATTATTTTAAAAGGTACTACATAAATAAAATTATTTTAAAATGTATCATAAATGAAATAATAATTTTTTTTTTTTTTTTAGAAAAATTCAAACAAAATTACAGTCAATATGAGCAAAAATGTAATTTAATATTTATAATATCTTTGGTGATAGTCTCGATTGATGTTTTTCTTAATTTTTCTCAATCGAATGTTGATTATTAACCGAATGAATTTTGTCTGCGTTTGCCGGCTCGTGCATTGATCCATAAATATCCTTTCTTGAAAAAATATCAATTGCACTTTAACATGCAACTGCCTGAACGAATATCATCTACGCTTATTAAATGCGATATTACGATATTATAAAAAGTTTGTTTTAAAAATAACAGATACAAAAATAACGGAATTTATTCAAAATAATTAATAATGAATTTCCGCATTTATAATTATATAACGGTTGCGAATTTTAATGGATGCGCGAAGATATTATCCTGTTATCGAGAAATGTAAATGAGAGATATTATAACATTTATAACGATGTTAGGATACAAAAACGAACAGGAGCATCGCACGGATCAGCATTCAAGATATGTTATATAGCTAATAAATTACACTTGTATCTATTTCATTGCGCCACAGCTCGCAGTCACTTCCTCGTGAAGAGCACGCTGCTCTCCTTCCTGTTTCTCCTTTTTTTTTGCATCATTACGTTACGTGTTACACTTGTTGAATCGTGTTGCACGGATGTCTTACTATATTGTCTCATTAGGTGATTAAAGGTAATAGGACCATTTTTGGAATTTATACGCCACGCTCCAAAAGAGGTCTGAAAATGAATGCACAGATTATCTTAATATGCTCGTGACCTATTTCTATCGGATCGAACGTTGATTATTGAAAATGGCAAGATTCCTCTAATAAGTTTGGAATTATCTTTTTATCATTAAAGTTTTTTGTCGATTTAATGTCAAATTATATATAATTTTCATAAATTTAAAATAACCAGAAAATTAAAATTTTATTTATCCATTTACATCTGCAAAGTTTAATTAGTTCTTAAACATTTTCTTTTGTGTTATCATAATTTATAAAATACCAATATAGGAATGTGTGTCCGATTTTCAACAAAATGGCATTAAACACAGAGTATCCTTGGACCCAGTGCTAAAACTGATACGGCTTTAGCACATGAAAACAAGTCGAAAATGTCTAATAAACATATTTTGAAATCCGAACGGTTTTGGAGTTAGGTTTACAAAAAGTGCTAAAAAATTCCTCCGTCGACTTCATAGATCCACGATTCAGAACTATGGCAACTGAACTTAATGCTGCCGTTGTCATCCGTGAAACTTTGAACATTTTTCAAGAGGTTCGAAATAATTCGTGCTAGAAAGTATGTTGAAGTCGGAGGAATTTTTCAGTACATTTTGTAAAGCTTTTAACAGAATAAAGAACATTAAACAATATTTACTTTAATTTATGTGTCCTTACAGAAGCAACTTCAATACCTTATAACTCCGAAACCATTCAGATTTGGATATATGTATATTTATTAGATATTTTTGACTTGTTTTCATGTGCTAAAGCCGCTGTTTTGGTCCTGGGGCACTGGGTCCAGGGATATAGTCCTGTATATCACAGAATACTTAATTTATTATCTTAAAAATATTTTTTTTAATTATTAATGTTCCGGCAAAAGATTAAATTCATTCATGTACAAACAAGGGTAAATAGTCGTTACATTTCTCTTATAAATACCTTCGTATAAATACTTTCAATTTTCGCTCGTTCTCTTCTCTTTCTCTTTCTTTATCTCTCTGTCATTGAATTATTTAGTCTTTCACGCTTCAACGAAACTGTTTCTCATAATGAAGGCTTCATGCCGATGAAAAGATAGCTGTTGCATCTTTCGCGATAACGAAACAGCAAGCATTATCGTTATTAATGTAGGCTAAATTAAAGATCAATAACAGGCACTTTTGCGTGAAAAACCGTTCATTGCGCGAAACGGTCACGGTGGAGGCGTATCTGATTTCCATAACACAGCCGCTAATCTATCTCTCTGAACGAGATCCGATCTGGTCGCGTTGAAATTAATGCGCTTTACTGACCCGGATCGAGAGACGTGCCTCTCAGCCGATCGTTCTTACCATTCTTCATGCCTTGTCTCGTTTCGTTTCTTATCCGCCGTGATCTAATTCTAGCGGCGATGGATGTTCGGCGCTCGTTAAAGCGCAAATCTGTTTGTTAAATAGCGTGTCTTTATTGCGCGCGCGATCTTTTCCGCTGGCGTTCAGCGTTCCGGAAACGGGGATCTCGTTCTTTCAGCGATCTCAGGAATATCACGAATAATCTTCGGCGATTCCCTCTATCAAACCGTCGCGTCGGCTTGGAGATCGATACGTTTCGAAGTACTCCTGTTTCTTCATTTGAACATCTCCTATAAAATTTATGATAATGTCGGATTTTAAGGAAGTAATATTTTGCTGATGCATTTAATGAGTTTATCAAGATATTGTGTGTGTGTGTTACCGTTTCCCTTTTTGGTTATAATCTGTTAATTTATTTCTTGTTAAATATTAAATTCCGCTCATTATTGAATGAGTTGAATGAGGTATAGGGAGGGGAGAGTAGTTCCCTGTAAGTGCATTTGCGTCTATTTACGCTAGAACGTTTCGGAAAATTGCTATGTGTGCTCGCCACCGAAAATAGTCAGTGCGTAAATAAAAGGAGCATGAATAATAATAATTATTGTTGCGTACAACGGTTCTGTTCATTAAAAAGAGAGATGAAACTATCAATTGTATTCAAATTGAAATTCTCGTGATGTGTGATCTTATCTTAAATTAAAGAAATTATACTACACGCTATAATAAAGTTATTATAAGTGTGACAAATGATAATCTCGTTATTTAACAATTTTTTTATTACTAATTTTAAATAATACATTTTCGCGCCACACCCCCGAAAAGTTCATGATATTTGAAAATTAAGCCTAACTCGACACGCTTAAAATTCTAATGTTTATACTTAGCAATGGAATATTTGATAATATATGCTTGATTAATATATCACTCAATAAATTCGTTCAGAATTATGAATCTCTTCACAAGATTGTTTGCAACTCGGCAGAATCGCCTGCCAGCGGTTTTCTGGTTCGTGAAGAAACATTCAAATGGTTAACGGTACCCTAGCTCGTAGAATTCGCGCGTCGGATTCTACCGGCTATTCTACCGATGGAATAATGTCTTGTCGGACTTCTCGCACACTTCGACCGCTCACGTTTCCTCTCGAGATGCACGACGCGGCGGCGTCACATACGATGGACGCCCGAAGAAGATCGACGCCCGTTCGGTACCGTTAGCGGACACGAATATGAAGATGAAAAAAAATGCAACGGTAAAAAAGAAAAACAACCGCGTGACAATCAGCTGCGATCGTTAGAGAATTCCATTCGTGATGTTAATGTTAGGGTTTACAGTGTACGTCGGGCTCCTTCAGGCCGAGGTCGAAAGCCTTCGTTAAAACCTTCGGTTGGAGATTTCAACGCGGGAGAAAGAACGTCCCGTTCGTTTATGATCATGCAGCCCCCTGCCATGCCGCCGTCACGCGTCCGCGACCGCTACAGACGATATTTAAAATCTTATCTACATGATGTACGGTTTTCGAATTTAATTTGTATAAATATATAATTTATATTTATTGATTACAATTCTTATTTAGGGACGATTGTCACAATTTTTACTAGAGTTTTAAAAGGTTCTCCAGGTTTCTGAAAGAGATTTTTATCTGCGTTGCAGACGTCATGGCACAAAATTCTACGCGAATTTCGTGCCGTGACGTCTGCAACGCAGATAAAAAGTCTTTTTTAGAAACTTAGAATTGCGTAGATAAATGCTTAACTTACGTCAATGGTAAAGTAATGCTATTGTTCGCATTCCGCGTGCATAGACGATTGGAACAATCGGAAATGAGCATCGAATACGAATATACTTTCAATCGAGACCTTAGTTGACAAATCGGTGATCAGAAATTCACGTCACGCAGTCTATGTAAACTCGCCAAGAGTCAACCGTCTCGACAGTTGCGTCAGTGGTAACCATTAACGATCGCATGCATTTTGAGCTGTTTTTTGATTATTTTGCCTGATAGCGAAACTCTTGGTATTCGAGGGTATTCTCATATCTACGGTCACTGAAAATTCATATATGTATAATAGTTATAAAGAATACTTGATTCAGATATCCATCTCTGTCATTTATGACAGAGTCAGCATGACAGTATGCAACGTCAGTTTTAACGTTGTTTAATATCAAATTTTAATATCCAGCGTCTTATATATGTATAAATAACACGAGAACTTAGTTCTTACATCACCGTTTATATACATGATTTTACTTGTGAAATAACAAGAGGTAACTTAGCGAAGAAAGAGAAAGAAAGGGAATTAAATTATACTACAATAAATTAGAGAATAACATAACAGTTATTATTTATTCGCACTTTATAAGGCACTTGTATCGTCGGATTATCGTAAGACCAACTGTCGAAACATAAATACACAGTACAGATACGAATTTTTGCAATATAACTGACGCGTATCCGTCCGCATGAATATTAACGCAAGCGTCGCATCTTTGTCGGTCATAAAATTAAAACCTACGACTTCCGCGCGCGCGCTTGCTCCACCGCTTCCGACCGTCGTTTCTTCCCTCGCAATCGCTCCTTTCGGCGATCACGCAAGATCGTTTTTTGCGACCGATGACTTCTCTTCCTGTTGACTGGTTCTCTCGATGACGCATTGCAACGAGAGATCCATCCGAGATCTAGATTGTTTGCTCAAGATCAGGTTCAGGCGTTTGAGTGTAGGTCATCGTGTCGAGGACAGCCTCTAGCCTCGCGAATCGAGATTCGCGAGATAGACGATCTTGCCTTTTTATAATTCGTCGCGCATCATCCTCAACGACGTAGTTCCCAGAATTTGTAAAGAAGTTGAACAAAATTTTTCGATGCGGTCTCTTAGATCTTATTTTAAAATATTTTTCCTTGGCTTTTGTTTCAGTGCGAAAATGCGGATGCAGCTGCTGAAGATCGTGGTGGTCCTGCTGGTGGCAGGATCGGGTGATACCAGGCCTCAGAATGGTGGGTATCCCACAGAAAATCATGTAACATATATACGACAATGTATATTTCGAGTTATGACGCGATCGGAAGTGATCGGTGCAATGAAACGATTATTTAGCAATGAAACCGTGCAACGTGACGATTAAGCTGGCAGCAGGAAACGATTTTCTAAACGCGAAATTGATGCTTTGTTCGCGGTGCAATCGTAGCCAATAAACCATGCTTATTCAATTGTGCAGATCTGTTATCTTTTAATATATCTTAATTGCGGCAGTCTGAGAATGATCAAACAGCGATTAGTGATTAGTAGATACGATAGTGTTCGCGCCGACTTTGTGATTCACTCGGCAGTGATTTGTATTTATGTAACAATTGCCATTTCTCGCTCTTTCTATGTAATAACGAGTTGTTCATCTCCTCTTCCGAAGGATTGAATTTGTGTGCTCAATGTTCCAATTATGGAGAAAACGCATATGAGGCATCAATCGCGTAATTACTCAATAGCATCAATTCTTGTAGCGTGTCGGATAACAACCTGTCTTCTTCGTAGAGCCGCAATTACGCCGCTGCTTCTCGTGCGTTAACGTTGCCACCCGCGTTTTTCTTGCAAAACCGAATTTCTTAAGACGGAAGTGTTTAACTTGGCAGTCGCTTGAATCTAAGGCGTTGAGAAATCTTCGCGTCGCAACGGAATAGTGACTTTACGTGTTTGGTTATTATTAACACATTATTAGCGAGCTTTGTCGACGTTGCGTGTCGGCAGGTTTGCGTGTCATTAGAATTTCTGCGCAAAATCCAAAATAATAACTTTTCCTTCTTTTTACCTTTTAGGCGTGGATTTGCAAGCGACGACGACGATAGAAAGGAGCGACGCGGAATGGAGAGGCATCCAAGTTTCGAGCAAGTCACACGACATTGTTCGAGACGATAGCAGGTATACAGGGACTTCCGGAAGTAATAGAAAGTCGTATATCACATATTTCCGCGATAGTGCTGATTCGTCGCGCGAGCATAACGCAGTCGGTTCACGCGCGAGCGATTTCGCTCAGAGCGCGACGGCGGCGCGATCGTTTAGCGCTCGTCGTTCCAAGCTCGACGACATCTGGACGATGCCTGAATCCAGAGCGATAATCGCTCCTCCACATTTTTCAAGGACGGATGTATTAGGTAAAATCGCGAGGATCGCCACTGTTCGAAACTCGAGCGAGGCAGATCTTCGAGGATCTTCGCTTCACGTTTCCCCGAGCAATTCTAAAACAATTCAGAACGAAAAGATAGGCTGGACAGGATTTAGCCCCGATTTAAGGGTCGTTCGAACGAATTATTCCGGAAAGATGAATAATGGGAATTTAGAGAGATCGAAATCTGGAGTGACTGCGAATGATAATCTCGAATCGGTAGTCGCTCGAACGAGGTACTCGTACTCGACGGGAAACGATTTCTTGGCAACTCATGCATCTGGTTCCGAGAAGACGAATGACGATATCTCTGTCGCGGTAGGAAATCGTCGGAAGTCAAGCTCGATTAGGTCCGATTCATTCGCGAATAAGGGTATTGAAGGCGAGACCTCACGTTGGAAGTCAGAGCAGGGTGTAAATAGATCTTTCTTGCAAATAGGAAGGACGAACGTTCCGAGTAACTCTCAACAGGTAGACGCTGCTACTCGTTCTATTCATAAAAATCGCAATTCGATTCGTAAAAATACATACCCGGTCGTACTTTCGCACGAAAATTCAAAGTCGGGTGTCATCACTGATTCTCTCCGCCACTTTGGCGGCAACGGTTTGAATAATTCAGAAAGATCGGCACACGGGACGAAGACGTCCTTGGTCCCACATTCGAAATCTGAAGTCGTCGGTCACAGTCGTTTCCCTCACGGAAACGCAGTTACTCATAGAAGTTTCGTTAAACTCCGGCATCCGTACTTGAATTCGAGTCGGCGGAACGCCAGCGACGTTGTGTCGAATACGAAGTTGAAGAATGGCAACGACGCTGGTTCTACCGGTGTGGAACTGAAACAGCCAGCGAAGGGCCATTTAACGAGAACAGGTGCGAAGAAGCCCGGTTCGAACAATCACGCGACGTCCAAACCGACGAAGAACAGTCATTCCTCGTCCGTTCAGAAGTCGCCGAGTCAGGAAGTCGATGGTGGGAACAAAATAAAGGACGAGCACGGCGGTACGTCCGTACAATACAACGCGTACTTGAAGAACTGGCCGAACGAGGCACTCCAGGACATGGAGGATTTATACAATTACGAGAAATACACCGCGTCCTTGGAGGACACGAGTCACGAGTCGGGTCTTTCGGACGCTGACGGAACGCCGATCCTGTCGTCGAACAATTACTTTGATACGGACCCGATCCTCGACTCCAGCGTGAAGAAAATCATTCACTGGTTGAAGGTACCGGCGATCGTTCCGAACAGTACACAATTTTTGGATTACAATGACGAGAAAACGACCGAGCCGGTCTTCGAATCGATCTACGAAAACTTGGAACCTAATCGTCCGTTGAGCGATTACGTCGACAATTATGAGAGCGTCGTTCTTCAGGATACAGCGCCGAATCAAGATCTCGATAAAACAGACTCTCACGCGAACTATCCGATCCAATGGTCAAGCCCGAGTTCAGTCGTTCGTCCCCAATACGTAGGGTCTTCGAATTCTTCCGCTACTTTTGTCCCTTCCTCTTGGTCCGACGTGGCGTCGCTACGGAACAAGACTGTTTTTAACCCTCTGACACACGTGACGCAGAATACAGTGGTTCATATCCTGAACGACGGCTTGAAGAAGCCGAATGTGACCGTGACGCAATTGAAAACGCCCGAAACAGACACGGCGGCCTACCGATCAAGCGGCTTCTTCGGGATCTTCCTCGGGGTCCTCGGGGCTGGCACAGAGACCCAACGTTCACATAATGTTCACTTCTCAGAAGGACGAAGATAAGGGACCACCCAAGCAGGAGACCAATACTTTCCCTTCGACCTACAACGCGAACTGCCCGACGATCATGATAAACACTTACACTCGAGTGAACAATACGATTCAGAGCAAGGAAGGGTGCACCGATCTGAACATAATTGTCAACTCGCACGTCTCGAATACGAACGTGTTCACGCCAAGTGGAACACCGGCGATCGCGGGGGATCAGCAGACCTCATTGGCGACGCAGAGCTACGGCGGCGCGGACGAGAGCGAGAAATACGCCGAAGCGTTCACCGATCTCTCCCATGAGGATTCTCTGAACAGTTACGTAACCGCGTCGACTGGAACGTACAACCCCAGCCCGCTCGAGACGCCGCGACCGGGTCAGCATAACTATTACGATTCCCAGACAGATCCCAGCGAGATCCCAGCCCAGTGGAACGATCCCGTTCAGTCCCCGGGACTGTCGACCGTCGAGGTGTTCCAGGGTACTCAGATCAGCGTGTCCGGCTCGAGCGTACCGTTAGCGGACGCGGAAGCGACGGCGAGCCCCGCCGGATCGCCCGTCGACGGTCCCGCTGCTGGTCCCGGCGTTTCCGCGAGCGGGCCACCTGTCGCCGAAAGTCTCGACTCCGAAAATCCCGCTCAGGACTTGCCCGTGTACTTAGTCAAACCTGGTCCGGTGAAAGGTCAGGCCAGTGGCGGTCTAGGTACCTTGCAATTGCCGAGTCTTCCCAGTCGACCTAGTATCGCAGTTAATCCCGCCGCTTTATCGAGCGTTGCTAGTCAGGCTTCGTCGTCGACTTCAGGCTCTTCGGGATCGTTGTCCAACGACGACGACGACGACGACGACGATGATGATGATGAACTGTCACCAGGCAGTGTACTGGAGTCTATGGCTTCAGTTTTCACGTACTTTTCCTTCTTAAATCCGGTGGGTTACGGCTTCTTCAGCCTCGCCGCGGCGCCGTTCGCCGCAATGGCAGCCGGCGTGCTCGGCGTAGCCGCGGTCGTCTTCCCGTGGGCGATACCGAGCGTCCTCGACTTCGGGCGTTCCGCCCACAAGACGATCAGTTTCGCACCGAATCTCGAGGAGTTCGTCAGGCGAGCCGTGCACAAGTACGATCGTCTGAACGAATGGAAGAGTAGACGTAGGAAGCGCAGAAGATGAATCGCACTTCGATTGATCTTGTAACGCTCTTGGTGATCTTCGGATGAGTAGGAGAGCCATGGCATAAAGCTTGTATGAAGCAAGTACGCTCCCGTTTTTAGAGTTACCTTAAATTGGACGAAATTTACAAGATGTACCGTAATGACCGTTCGCATCGTACGGTAACGGATTGAAAATGATGCGTGATTAGTAGAAAAAGCAAAGAGAGAAAATGGGTAGATGATTATGTTTGTTTTAAAACATTATATGCTGATGTAGCGCATATAATGATAATGCAGGATAATCGTATGGTATTTTCCTTCATTAAGGATGAAGTTTACTTGATCCTGAGTGGATAAGATAATAACTAAATAAATATAATAATTAACAGTTCTCACATCCGTCCTTCATAAATATAATTTGTGTAAAATAATTAAGATAATTATATCGCAAAATAATATATTTTTGTATGTTTAATAGCTTTATTCTCTTACGCCAAAAGTAGCATGGTAAGAAAATACTTGCTATTTAATTAATTAATTAATTTATTATAATTACATAGATAAGATAATCAGTGCAATCTCATTAACTTAATATTATATTACGTTTTTATTACTATTAATAATTATTAATTCACGTTATATTACTATTTATTTATCGCTAATATGATCATGTGTAGAATAATGAGAGTATTGCGCTTTTTATTTTATCGTATCGTGTATTTATAAATTCTATATGTAGTATTAAAAAAAGATGCTCTGTTTATAATATTTAATATTATCTCTTTGCGGTCTAAATTTCTCGCAAATGAGCGAAGATCAATTATCTCGTTCATAATTTCATCTCACTGGCGAGTCTAATTTAAATCAAAGAATTTTTATTATTTATAGAAAAATTTGTGGAGGTCCCAAAAATGTAGTTTGCTAATTATAATTGTGTATCTATTCGAATGCTTAGGGAATTACGTGATAGACCGCAAAATTATGTCCAGCTCGACATAAGACTGCAAAGGGTTATGATTAGCGTTTCCTATTATATTGGTACTTTAACTTAATTAAATTTTACAGTATTTCAGGGCATTAACAGTATTTGTGCCAACGAATATGTAATGTTAATAAAACATTCAGAACAAAAGATTAATACTTCATTGGGCGGTCATATAATTTTTTACGCCTTCATGTATGTTATATATAAAAATATACGTTCCTATCTTTGTACCTACGATCCCTCTAAATCCTGATCTATTATATATTACCATAAAAAAATAATAAACATTTATCATAAAGAGAACGCTAATTAAAATTATAATTATAATTAAAGATTATACGATGTTTGATGATTACATTTACACTTCATTTAATCATTTAATTTCTTAAGCATATAAAAAACAGAAATAACTTTTACTCTATCAAGTTTAATCTCATACTACCTTTTTCTTATAGCTTAAAAAATTTATTATATGTTTAAAAAAACTCAAATTTTTGTTAAACTAAAATTTATTCAAACTAAAATTGGAAATAAACCGAAGATTACAGTTTTATGGTATCTATTTTTCTTCTTCAAAAATTTAATTCACGAAAATCTCTAAATTTTAGTTGCTAATTAATTAAAAACTATTAATGCTTATAGATATCTCTGACAACAGAAAATAACAACTTAAAATTATCTTTAATCCAAAAATAAAGAAGTTTCAATTTAGGTTAATCTTTTTAATTCATTTATTATGTAAAATACATTGTAAACACGTATTAATTTATTCTAAACTACATTGTTTTATTACACTATTGCTTTCTTATTTTACATTTAATTATATTCATGGTGCTTGACAGTGGTGTCAGTCTTTTACTGTGCGAATCAAGCCTTAATTATTGCACAGAAAAGGTAAGAATAATGTTCAATAACATTAGGCATTTTTGCTAATCTTTTGGTTCGTCCAGCCATATATATTTTTGTAAAAATTATTTACAAAAATGTATTTATCAAAATTATTCACAAAAAAAGATATTCCTACAAATTATTTATAAGAGATGAAAGAGAGAGCAAGAGAGAGTGTATATGTGTGCATCTATCTTATTATTTTATAAATTATTAAAATCGTAATTCAAAACAAGATGGAATGTCATCATACAATAATTATCGCAATATGATATGATAAATATAAATCTCTTATACATATAAAATCTGATACTACGTCGCGTTGATAACGCGATGATTGTTTAAATTGGAAATACTCTCTGCGAATCTATATTTCATTGCTCTTCAACAAATCTAATGGTGAAATTTTATTTCAGCGAACAACTGAACGACACCCACCGTGATTTGAAGGATCTGCAATATATGGATCAATCTCTGAGAACCGTCGCCACTCAACTCCTCAACGTTACAAATCCACAGGACGTGATGGAGGTAAATAACGAGGAACTCGTCAAGGCCGAACCTAGCGTCGCGACTACGCCGAAATTCTCGGAGAAGAACACCCCTTCGTTGATAAGAGACGTTAGTTCGGAGACCAGCAATTTGGAGCCCGTGAGTTTCGGCAGGCCGATCAATTCCAAGTTCAGCTACTTCGAGACCAGCCATCCGGGCCAAGCGATGGCGATGACGGAAGAGGAGCTCGAGCGGGAGATGAGCACGACGAGGCTGATTACCGCCTACAAAAATCATCCGACGACCACCGGCGGCATTTCCACTTGGATTCTGTTAAATCCGCCGTCCACAACTGTGAAGAGCGTGGAGATCGAGAAGACGAAGACGCAGCAGCCGTTCCAGACGGAGGTACGACTCACGGTGAGACCGAGCTCGTCGGTCGAAAAAGTGGAGACGATCCCGCAGCCTGAAAAGATCACGGAGAAGACCACACCTCAGTTGACGCCTGTTATAACCACCGAGAAAGTGACCGTGATCGCGAAGAAACCGACCGCGACGACGATGAAGAAGATCGCGACTACTTTGAGACCGGAGAAAATTACTCAAGATTCAGGAAAGGTAGAAACTTCGTCGAGCACGACTTTGAAGGTGACTCACACCACGACAACGAGCACTTCGACGACGAGCGACGGAACGTTGACGACTGTTGTCACGACGAAGAAGAGTCCACCGCCGAGAACCACTTCTAAGCCGAAAGTCACCACGCCGAGAACGACCTCGCATTCTAAGCCGACGACAACGAAGGCGATAACGACGAAGCCGGCGACGACGAAACCGGCCAGACCGAAGCCAACGAGGAAAACCACGATCAAGCCTGAAACAGCGAAGAATGAGACTTCCGCGTCGACGGGTAAGATCGAAAAGGTGACCTTTAAACCGGTCCCGATCATCACGACCCCGCAGAACAAGCAGGAGAATACCGAGAAGCCGCTGTTCGTTACGAAGATAAAAGCGTCGGTGCTCATGGACACTCAGAAGACTCCGATCACTTTGCTTCCAGCTACTACCGCGTCCACCCTAAGCGACAGTACGTTGAAATCGACTTTGTCCAGCGCGGATCTTGTGGAGGTGCCAGTGAGATCGAAGCCGATCGGCACAAAGGGAAACAACGTGCTGAAGGTGCAGCTGAAGAAGCCCGTGGACGAGACTACGCAGATTGAGATAGAGCCGATCAAGGTAAACGCGCCGATCCTGAAGATCGAGAAGGTCGACAAGAACAAAATGGATGAGATCGTGGTGAAGGACACGGATGATCTTAACAATTCCAGAATAGATCTGAAGTTTGACTTTAATCCCGAGCTGACCAAGATTAATGTGGAAACACAAACGGAGGTAGCGACGACATCGGCGTCAAGTACGACAGCGTCGACCAGCACGAAGCGGCCGAGGCATAGCTCGAAGAGGAAGAAGAACAAGAATCGCAGGCGCAAGCCCACGACCTCGATGCCAACCTCGACGACAGTCGCGATGGTGCCTATCCAGATGGAGACCAGCGAGAGCGTTACTGATTCCACCTACGTGGATAACGAGGTCCAAGAATCGAAGATCGCGCCCGAGACAAAGGTCGGGAACTCGACGAAGACCAAGAAGAAGCAACCGCAGAAGGCGATCGGCACTCAGATCTACAACTTCCTCAGTCGCGAAGTGATGCCCAGCTTCGGCGTCATGTCGCTGGTAGGTCTGGGTCTCGGTCTCGCCTCGTATTTCCTGTATCCCTTCGGCGGTACGATTACACGTAGGAACTATGAGGTGGAGCCGAACTACAAGTACAATATGGATGAATACGGCGGTAATTACGGGCAGAGCGAGGAGGAGATGTTGTCCAAGGTGTTCCAGGGTATGACGAATTACGAGAATAAATATTCGGGAGGGAAGGACAGCTACAACAACGGGAACTACTATCATTATCAGCATTACGATGGCGCGTACGACACTCAAACGACGAAGAAGGTCGACTCGAGATATCCGCCGGTGTCTACTTCTCCCGTTTACAAAACAGTGGAAAACACCCAGCCGGCGGTGAAGTATCGGAACACAGAGTTCCGGTATCCCGAGGCGCAAACTACTCCGGTTTACTACGATCGCAAGCGTCCGGATCTCGGAAGTTCGGCGGAAGTCAACGCGGGCTCGGCGGCGAATCGGCAATTCGTGGTCGGCAACGTACCCAAGGAATATCCGTTCGACGTGAAAGTGTCGAACTTGCCGGTGGACAACAAGAAGGGCGTCGGTTACGTGTCTACGGAGATCGGACAGACGCAGTTCGAGAGAGACGTTGAGCAGGGCTTCGATTTCCCGAACGCGGCCGCCTTGCACAGCTATGCCCAGGCGCATCTGGGAGCATCGACTGCCCGACCAGACGACGGATACGAGGAAATTGAGATAACGCCGACCGCGGTGGCCGTCGAGCACGGGCCGCGATCCCTCAAAGTCAGACGCGCCGCCGTTGACGAGGCCGAGGGCGGTCGAGGGCGAAGTTCGAGGTTGAAGAGGGACTCGGTAATACAGATAATACCGTCGAAGCACGAACTGGAAGAGGAGCGCGAGGAGGCGGAGAAGGAAGAAGATCTGAGCAACGAGATTCTGGACATCATCGATTCGGCGCTGCCGGGTGGCGGGATGCCGCATAAGAGGGGCAGCAACGAGAACAACGAAGTGGAGGATCTCAAAGAGCAGAAAAGGAAGCAGGAGGAGGAAGCTAACACTCGCGTGAAGGCGTCCACTTTGAAAACCAGCGTGGAACACACGGAGGACACGACGGAGATTCCCGCGACCCCCACGATTGGAAAAATAAATGAAGACGGTGGCAGTGTCTCTCCGGAGAATTCCTCCGATAAGGGTACGACGCATCCCACGGACCTGAAGAATCCCGAAGCGACGACCGTCGAGTGGTTCGACGGCTCGACCACGAAGAAACCCTCGGAGGGCTTCAGTCTCATAAATTTCGTGAAGAAGGTGGCCGAGATCAAGTTCAGACTGGGTTTGACGATTCTCAAGCACGCCAGCGAGGGCTTCGCGCGGTATCTAGGTCACGTGCAGAAGAGGATCAACGGCGAGGAATGAGGGGAAGGGAAAACTCGGAGGAGCAGCGATGGAAGTTCTCGCGTCATACGACGACACGCGTTTCCCAGTTTCACGGCGCAATACGGTGGACACACGCGGGTCCACCGTGTAACGCCGGACAGCAGCGTGACGACGGCCGTAGTCCTAGTAACGGTAGTCAGAGGGAACGCGAAGAAGCGGCTCTCCCCCTCCCCGACTTCTTCGCAGTCGATTTAAGACGCGATTTCACGGGCAATCATTTTTGTCCATCCGTAAACGATGCGATACGATACGATACGCGATCGTCCTTTCACTTAGAAAGCTAAAACGACGAAGAGGAACATAGACTACTGTTACGATCACTGAACGCGCGGCGTCGTCCTCTTCAAGGTATCGCGAAATGTATCTTCTTCTAGGATTTTTCTCGGTGCTCGACGCGCGAGGGATCGACAATCGACGGCGATGGCCTCAACGCTATTCCACACAATCATTGTTCAAAAAAAACTTCATTTGATTAACACAAAGTGTCTTAACTTTAGTCTTCGGGTCCTGGTACGCGTGCACGGAATGCACCTCGACACGCGCTATACAGCGTGATAAGATGCATTCTAGGGGTACTTTGCCGAAACCAGAACGATCGAGATAGCCGCGGGATTGGTGAGGGGTTTCGAGAGATTTTTTTCCTTTCTCTCTCTCTCTTCCACACACGGGATCGATTGGATCTTTATTGAAAGTCGCTTTTTAATCTCTCTACAATTGTTTGGTATATGCGCGCTGCTCTCTTACCCTCTCGCTGGAGGGCGAGCGAAGACATATGGTGGAGCCGATTACTGGGCAGCTTATACTGTAAAGTACGCTATATATAACTAAATAAATAAAACGAGTTGAACGAATAAATAAATAAATAGATAAGTATGCAAACTCTCTATGTAATACCCTGATATGCGCTATGTAAATAAATATTGGAGAATATGAACCGCTTGTGTCTCTCTCGTAACATTGATCTTTGAAGCGGAAAGTTGCCGCGATTACTTCGAGTCGTATCTGGGAGAAATACCGAACAGTCCGAGATGCCGTTGGATCATAAACGAACACAAATTCGACAATTTATGACGTAATTTAATTTGTTGCAGATAGAGCGCTTATCGCATCGCGGAATAAATTGGGAATTTACATTCGCCGACGCGACGATATTAGCGATCAAGCGTAAAATATGAGATGATAAATATTCATGTGGCGATAAAAGTCGGAACGTATTACGTTTCCTTTTATACAATCGCGCTGTGCCAACGGCAATTTAAATACGGTAATCCAAAACGAAGAACTAGCAAAGTGGCGCTCGGAAATTGTTTTCTTTTTTTTCCTTTCAACCGCGATTACGACGAACTTTTTACCCCTATAATTTCGCGCTTTACCCCAGTGACTACGAGAACAGCAACAGGTATTCTAAATCGATCGTGCTTATACACTCGCCTGTAATAGGGATACATTGGTTATTCAGAAGCGTATTCAGTATTAATACGCTGTCTATAGTCTAACTGATTAATATATAATGCAATATCTTGGAAAATGGTTTGCGAAATACATCACTTGACTTCAGATCCAACATGCGATCGAAATGTAGGCTCTATCTCTTCATAATTCGGAATTGAAATTAATTTTCAATAGACTTGAGAAATACGCTATAAAAATACGAGAACGTATAAGTGTTCCAATAATACTGCCATGCCATATATATAATGTACCGTTTGGTCGTTCAATTTAATGACACGGAACAGATGCGTAGTCGACGCGAAATCAATTTCCGGGTGAACCATTTCCGTTTCTGGACCCTCAATGTTTTGTCCTGCATCCCAACGTAATTCGCACGTGTCGTGCGCTGCGTTCCTTATCGTTCACCCTATCGTTCCTAATGAGTTCTTCGAACGCGAATTCTGCTATCATAATTCCTACGGTTCTACTGGTCTCTTTAGTTGAACGTTATACTCCCTCGTGAGCTTATGCACTTCGAGATCGTTGTTCAGGGTGTGTTCCATCAGTCTCAGATCTCTCTTTCGACGACCCAGCATTATCGGTAGCATCATCGCCATTGTCGCCGGAAGCATACCTGTTGTTGGACAAATGGTATGATAATTAACAAAATTAATTTAAATAAACATACTAATATTCAGCAATTTAAATTCTCGAGACGTATATTACGCACATTGGATTAAGTGTATTTTTATCACGAAAAGTTGCTCTTTGTTGACGTGAATAATGTAGGAATAATTTAAATAACATTAAATTCACTTTTGTAATATGACGTAATTGGAAATTTTAATAAAAACGTTGAAATTATGCATATATTGTTATTTACATATTAATGATTTTTTATTTTTTGACTAAACCGAATATTTAAGTAATCAATCTTAATGTCAAAAGAATTTAAAGCCAGTATATCTCTTTTTACGTTACCTCGAAATGTAAATCTTGTCAGGGACAAGCAATTAATATATTTTATAGTATATTTTAAGTTATTTTGAAGTATATTTTAAGTTGATTTGTTACAGCCGTACCTGCTCCGACGGCTGCTAAAACGGCCGAACTCGACGGTTGTGTGCTCAGGGTGTGCTGTCTGATTGGTCTTTTGTTCAGGATATTCGGTACGGTCGACAGCGACGACAGCTTCTCCATCTCGTACTCCTTGCGGCTCTGTTCGACGCTCTTGAACGTCTTCTCGACTTCCAGAAGACCTCCGTGGGACGTCGTCGTGTTCGTGCCGTTGATCGATGGCAACACCGTCAATCTGACCTAGGTAAACGATCTTTCATAAAGCGGCCGTCAGCGATATCCCCTTTGACAAATCTCCACGTCACTAACAATAACTATCTTCGCGAAATTAAATCATCCATGACATTTCAATCATTGTCAAATAAAGGCAGATTCGTCAAATTGAAAAAATAAAAACTGCTTGACGCGCGAGGTAGGGGACATACTTTAGCTAAATTAATAAATCAATACTTGATCTCTCTTTGATCATCTAGCCTAACCTGGCGTTTCGACGTCATCACAGCTATTGCAGGATCTTCATCTTGTTTTCCCCCGTTTCCGCGACCTGTCGTGTTGACCCTCTTGAACGGGTCTGCTGAATTTATCGCGTCGAACTTGATTGATCTCTGTCTCGATTTCGCATATCCCCGGTTCGACGATAAGAGGACCCACTGGCCGTCGCCGCTCGCCGGATGACTCGGTGGATGATTGTCCACGTACTGATAATGCGAGAAATTCGGCCTCTCGGTAATCAGAGTGGGCCGAGGTCGAGCCTGATCGTATCTGGACGGGTAATCGTGCCAATTGCTTCCATCACCCGATTGGTCCTTGTCCGAATATCTATCGATAAATTGATACGAGGCGGTCTGCGGTCTGGACCAAGTGCTGGGGAAATTGGACGGTCTGTCGTCCGTGATGATATCGCTGTTGGGACGAGGAGGGTCGTACTTGTTCCAGGACGGTCCCTCCGGCGGCCACTTCTGCGCCTGATTAGACGCGTCGTCAGGGCGGTATGGGGGACGTGAAATTGGTTTCTGCCACGGCTTCTCGTTGCTCTCGGGCCAATTGGGTTTTGGCTTGTCGTACCTGGGATACGATCGTTTATTTTGGCATTTGCTTAAAGCTGATATTTCGCCGAGAAACACCTTTCGTGTAATATAAGATAAAAATAAAAAAATATCTAATTAATAGACTGATATAACGCAATTTTTATCTAGAAGACTCTTTTGATAATCAAAAAAATTAAAAATAAAAAAATTCATTTGCATCTTTTGCACAAATTGGCTTTGTTATGCAAATAAAGGCATAAAGAAGTAAGAAGTGAATCAATTTCTACGAGACTTTCTGATTATGCACTTCTTAATATTAATGTAGAGAGTATCGCGTAAAATGAGGTATATTGCTGAACTTTGTAAACAACTTGCAAGAAAGAAAGTTTCAATTGGACGCTAACAATAAATATCTCTCGTCATAATAACCACGAAACCTATTTTCAAAAATTGTACATAAGACCGCGTGATGAAAGGAAAATTAATGGTTGTGGTACTTACCACGGTATGTTGTTTTCATAAGTGGGTCTGATGGTAAAGTCACTGGCCCATGGTTTCATGCTCGGTTTATCCCATGGCTTTATCTCTGGCCAAGGTCGTTGCGTGCTGGGATTGGCCTGCCACTTGGAAATTTTGCTCTTAGACCACGGAATTGCTTCCAGCGTCACCCAGCCGTTTCTGTCTTCATAATTGTTCGTGCCGTAGTACTTGTTTCTCTTCAAGGTATCGTTCAACGCCTCGCTTAACTAAATCAGCAAAAATAATTAAAAATTAACCAACATATTCTTTATTATCTAACAACAAATTATATTATAAATAGCACGGAATTTAAAATTATTAAAATAAACCTTTCTTGGCTTTTTTTAATTCAGTTATTCTAAAGACAAAATATCAATTATTTTATCTAAAAATGGTTCTTACCGCATCATCCGTTGAAGTAGCATTCGAGATCTGATCAAATTTCTCGCCCTGTTCGTGGCTGGTCGTGGTCTCGGTGGTCTCGCTGTCGATTTCGAGAACGAGTGGTTCCGCGGGTGGTTTCACGATTCTGAAGGGATATTTGAAATTCCTCTCGGTAGTGGTTTTAACCTTGTTCGCATATTCCTCGAGAAACTTATTGAGCACGTCCGGATTGAAGGTCGAAGATTCGACAAAGGAATTTCTTCGATTATACTGATCGCTCGATATCTCTTTGGTCATTCTCCCGTCCTCGGCTTGGTGCTCGTTCCCCGCGTTATCGTACAGAGGATTCGGCGTGATCGCTATCGGATCCTGAAGAATCCTCAAGTTGTCCGCCTTCGTTCTAAACATCTCGGACGCGTTCGTTCGCATTTTCACGAAGTACCTTGTGCTAGCCAGCGAACCTCCTGACGTCAAGATCGTCAGGAGCAGGCATACCGCTCCTCTTGTCGTCATCTGAAACACGAGGAACCTTATTTCGTACATCTCTTAGAATTTTGTTAACAGAATTCTCGCTTTTAGTTACTTAATATTATTACAATAGATTTGTTCAAAAATGTTTTTATGGAGCCTCATCTCTAACGCGAAGAAGAAGAGTAATAAATCGCGTATTAATAATTGTCAGAAAGCTACATTATTCTGAAAATGGCATTAAATATAACAAGGGGAAACGACGGCTTATAAAAAATTGATAAATAACCAGCGGAATCACAATGAAGTCGTATACTAGTCGAGTTAGAGTTTTAGAGAAACAGTTAGAGAATTACTATTCTCGTCGAGATCACTGTCATCACCCGGCTGAGATGACCGTTCCGTGACTTCGCAAGTCGTTTACTTAATTCTACGGAATTCTACTATGTGATTATAACGCGATAGAGCGCCGAAGGAGAACGAACAATTCGCGTACACTACGTGTCGCACTGACCGTGTCGATATTAGTCGTCCGAGTCGCCTTCAATTACATGAACAACTAGGCCCGTGTGTCGCCGCTCGGAGATCCGTTAGCAGGAACTGCCGCGCAACGCGTGCACCGGGGTACGGAATGACAGTGGTAACAGTAACAGCAGCAGCAACAACAGTAACAACAACAGTAACAACAACAACGACGACGACGACAACAGAGCGACGTTACGAATGCGGAAGTGGAGTACGCCGGCGACCTCGACTCCTCAAGGTCCGAGATGGCTCTGTTGCTGAGACGTTGCCCTCGTTTGCTTTTAATCCAGATCCCCACTTCGTCGGTGCTTGGTCCATTTTGCATCTTCCTCCGTTCCCCGTGGCCGTTGTGTTATTCCGTGTCTTACCTCCTTGGCTTGGTCAACCTGGAGAACGGGCGCCACATTGTCTCTCCTTCTCGCCCGCGATTTCCGCGCGCGTCCCTTTCTCTCTTCCCATCTCGCGGTTTCTTCCTTTCTCGCTCCAGCCGCTCCATCCCACGCCGCGGCGGTTCCCCACGGGGGTTTTTTCTCCTTCGCTCCTGGATAACGATCGTTCTTGGAATACAATGAAACAACAATGGGAGGCGAGGTCAGTCATGCCGGTCACGATCGATGATCGATGAGATCGGGCCCATCACTCTGGCCTCCGACAAGTGAGCGATGTCTGTATTTTTGCGCGAGACACACTGTTTGTACGTTATGTAGGACCGCGAGACGTAGCGGTTTCCAAGGCATTCGCTTTTCTAACAGCCTCCTAGAATGGTTGAGATACGAGACATTTCATATTCTTGGACAGATATATATTTATTTATTTCAGAGATGCCTCGCTTTCGCGTGAATTTCTGTAGGAATAACGAGCGCTAGATGACTAGAGTAAAACGATGGAGATGGAAAGTTCTCTCAAATGAGGCTGAAACGTCTTTCTAATTCTGTTTACATGGCAAATATATATTATGGTACGTTTAGATTAATATATATCCTAATTAGTCTACGATCTTAGAATCACAAATACGCTACGTATGTATATTGCATTATTAAAATTTATATTTGTCGGTTATAAATAAAATTCTTAAACATTCTCATATTTTTCATTCGTCGAGATTACTGACGCCTCCGTTAACGAATCTTTGATCGATCCGCTGGTACGTTAAAACAATCACTTCGACGAGTTATTTACAATACGCTTTCTCACTTATCAGCATCTCTAATCAGACACACTTACAACGTTGCAAAAATCCGGACAGTAATTCGAGACGCGCGTCTAACGCATCCGGACGAAGGAGCAACGGAACGATCGTACGCAACCTGTCTTCAATCTTGCGGCGATTTTAATTGCCCTGTCTTCGATCTCCGCGGCGATTTTAATTGCCACTCTTGATGGGATTGTTCATGCCGCATAGCGATAGCGAAGCGAGCGAGCGAAGACGTTGCCGATGATTGACCGAGAAAACTCAAGTGGCGCGTAGCCGATCTCCGATCATTTTCCCGTACTCGTCTCGTTACTTGTACTCGCATTGTCCTCCTCCCTCGCTTCGGCGAGAGTCGTATTCGCCGACGTTGGAAGACAACGTGACAATGAGAAACAGACCCAGACCGTTCGTGTCACGCGCTAATTGCGGCGCGCTCGTGACAATGAGGGTGACGACAAGACGGGCGTCTCATTGTCGCCCGCTTCTGTGTCGCGTCCCCGACCATCGACAGTGTCATTTTCACGTGAGTTTTACCTTTTGTCAAACCGCTACTTTCACCGTTTACACGGTAGAACTCACGTTCTGACGTGGGACACGAAGGAGTTGCTCTCTCTTCTATGCCGCGGCCTCCTCTAGGCGCGGCACCGCGAGTAGTTTCGGCTGCATCAGAGAGAGCGCGCATGGAAATCTATCGGGAATCTCAATCCTTTCGAGACTGATTCTTACTTTGTTTACCGATTCCTACGATAGAGATGTAAAACATGAACATTTTGTAAAGAAATTCTGAATTTATTCAAAAGGACAGAGGTACAATTCTCTTTTTAGCTTCATGATCTTCTGCTTGCAGAAACACATCGAAATAGAATATACAATATAGTCAATATTGATATTTGCATGATTTATAACGGTGTTTATTTAAATAATTATTTATAGATTACTTTTATCGTGGTGTGAAATGTTGGTACTGTTTACAGTTAATTATAACACATATGCACATAAAAGAACTAAAATATATAAAATTAATATTAATTAGTTTCAGTTACTAGTTTCTTCTCTTTCTCTTTCTCTGCAGTGGAGTATATGAATTTACTAAGACTTGTTAGTATTATTACAGTTAAATAATTCTAACACAATAATCTCTTTTGGCATAAGTAAATATTACTGTTTTAATAGGAGAAACTATTTATTTAATATATTAATTTATTTACTTTATTTAAATGTATTATAATAATATATTATACCATATTAATAGATATATTGTATTATATATTTGCAAGTCAAATGCATGCATATCGCGATGGTACAGAAAATGATGTTTCTGGCTAAATGGCCGCACAATTAAGGACACGCCGGCACGATGCCGGCGTGAAGGACAAAGAAAGCCGTCGTTGATTTTCATGCTCGGCAAATCGCCGATTTGGCCTTCTTCGACGTATAGTAGACGGAATCGGATCGGCGAACAAATCGTAGAATCGGCCGTTTACCGATTTTTGCGCTTTCGCGGCCCAGAAACCTCCGTCGTTCCTTTTTTTTCCCCTTTGCCCGTGCCTTTACCTCTCACGTCGCCGATGGTGATTCTTGCTCGTCGCGCGAGTGAAACGCGTTCTTAACAGTTTCCGTTTTACGAGCAGCTTCCGATTCTTCCGCCAGATTTTCACCGATCTAGGATTTTTTTGCCTGGCGCCGACCCAGAAACGGACGATTTCTTTTCTCGTCTCTGCCGAGCAGCCTATGCTCTTCCACCGATTTCCGCATATATTTGCGTATGCAACGCATTACGCGTCATCCCAAACAAAATCAATAATCAACAGACGTGTGTCCACGTTATGTCATCGTATATTCTTCATCTTCTGAAGTTTATTACCGATAGCTCAAGAATTTGCATGGAAAGTCTTGAATGTAAACTTAGAGCATTAAATTTCAGTTACAGCATTTCTTTTAAAATATTCGAAAGCCATTGGTGTATGAGTTTATCCAATTGGTCGTTTGATAGTAACGGATCGAACTTTGCTACCTTGCGAAATCAGGATAATTACGTAAAACGGGTTTTTCTTTCTTTCACTGTGAATATAAAAATGAATTGGCACGTTTTCGGGATTACAGAGACGTGAGACGAATTTCTTTTACTTCCAATTCCGGTTACGAGGCGGTCAGCTAGCTTACTCGAAACTGGAATTAGGTCAGCCTAGACACCTAACCGCGAAAACAATTGTGACGACGCTGAAGAAAGGGTAGAATAGTCCGCGTATGCAATAAAACGTCTACTTTCATTGTCGGTCGTATTAAAGGGAGAGTCTCGGAAATCCATTGGGTCTTTAGAAGAAGAAGAAGAAGAAGAAGAGGGAGAGTCGCGTTAACGAAAACGATATGAGACGAACTGAAAGGGATGAAAAGATCACCGCGAGATCTAGTCCAGATGTCGGAGACGCAATGATAGAAAGTTTCAAGGAAAGTATTTGTGTGGATTAGTATCAAATAATATTAGATAATTGTCGGATAGTTTCTTGAATATATATTTCAAATTAAATCAGTTTTATACATTTGTTGAAAAAATATAAGAAAAAGAAAAAAACCTTTAAAAGAACCTTATAAAGGTAAAAAAATGTACGCTTAGTACACAAAAAAACATTTAAAACTGCGTATCTTTACGTACATAAAAATATCTATTAAGAAAAATTACAGAAAATAAAAGGTAATATATTATCGAAATTCTCGATTTGACGTTTCATAAATTTTCTTCTTTGCTCGATTTGTAAATTATTTGCTTCTATCTTTAATGAATTGTCGATATTTGTTGATAATTTAATAAAGTATCAGTAGAAATTGTTCATACAAATGTGAAGCTAATTGTACGAGGCAAAGCTGTTTGAAAGAAATGTAAACAGCTTGTGTAAAGTTACTTCTCTATTGTGAAATATGAAAATGTTAAGATCACCGCGGAGCATATAGAACATATCGGTATGACCTCGCCACGAAACAGGGTCAGACTCTCACCGCTCGGCGATAAAACTTGGCTTAGAAAGTCTTTTCACCCCTTCCGCTCATTATACTCATGTTCCGCGAACGCTGCTAGAGCAAGTAACGTCTCGTATCTTACTTATGCAATTTAGCAGTCTGGTATGTTTCGCTCGTTTCCATTCTACTGTGCGTGCCGCTGAATTTCTCCGGAATTTTCTTTCACGAAGTCGTGTGAAATAAAAATGCAGAAAAGCGATAACGTCCAAGTTCCTCCATATCAGTAATACCAGATAGTAACTGCTTGAGTGTTCAGTCAAATTGCACAAATTTCTACCAGGGTATATAATTCCGGCTTATTTGCAAGTTATATTTTTCCTACATTGGACCAAAGATTCACAAATTAACTTTCATATGTCTTGCACAATTGTAATAAATCATATCATTTTAGAAAACTACAGTTGCAAGAACGAAAAGACAAAACGAACTCGAAGATGAGACGAAAGGAGAAAGAAGGATAATAAATTGATTACTTTCTCTTTGATTAATTGTTACTGATTTGATTCATATTTCAGTTTTATGTGAAATTGCTTTCAAACACACAATCTTGCTTCGTTGCGGCGTGTCATGCATTATGATGCGCTGCTTGAACTAAACGCCGCAACGCTCACTTTGTCAACTACAATTGGAGTGCGGACGACAAGCGTGGCGGTGATTAAGAAATCGTTCTCACGTTCACGCTTTTTAAAATACGCCCATCGTTGCTCTTGCCTTTTTTTTCGCGAGTTAAAGTCGCAGGACGTCCTGCCAAATGACTTAGTACGGCGAACGTCACGCAATGGAAATAACTGTTCTCCGCGCCCGCTCGTCATCGCAGACGCATAAACATCATTCGCACTGATTGCCGACTTAATCGAACGAGAAACATGTGGTTGCATAAGATCCCCATGTGTCGCTTCTTCCTGGTTCGTTTCTTTATCGTCGGTCTTACGTTCTCGAGGACTCTCGAAGCGTCGGAAGAGATACGCGAAACGAAAGTCATCTTCGAGGAGACTTCCTCGACATCGAATCAATCCGTTCACGAAACAACGACGGCCGTCGTTTCGTTACTAAGACCGGTCACCGACAGTTCTAATCTGGAATTAACATCACTGACCGAAGCCCGCTCTCAGAACGATTCCAACGTTTTTAAACCTAGCAAGCATTTGGGCGAGATCGAGGAACCAGTTGTTCCTCGGACGAACCCCTTCAACAATGTGCAGCCCGTGAGATTCGACAACAATGTTCACCTGGACGCGCGGCACGAGCGGTTTCAGAATATCCTTCAGGACGCGTCTCAAGGTATCTCCAGTCTGCTGGACGAGGTGACGCGTTCGAGCAGAATTAAGTTCCAGGACGACGGCGTGGTGCAAACGTCAAACATCCGCCATTCCTTCGACGATCGGCGGACCGTTACGGAGAGCACGAGATCGCAGTTTGAGGAGGGTACCGTTGGCCACGTGTTCGATCAGACGTTCGTCCAAAACGTCGCGAAGCCGGAGATGCAGGAGATATTCGGGAAAACGACGACCGATCATCGATCGACCGGTATTTACTACGACGCCTCGAGGTCACCGTACGTCGTCAATTATTACGCCGATCAGAGTCAGAGTGCTTATCAGCCGACGTCGCAGGAGGCCGCGATCGAGGTGAAGAGACCGGAGAGTAACGGTGTTATGGTAGTTCAGCAACACGAGTCAACTTACACGAGAAAGCGGAAGTTCCCCTATCCGTTTTATCAACCGGGTGGCGAATATCACGATGTGCAATTTATGGAGGACCCACATTCGACTATCGCTTATCCGCGAATAAGAAGGTAAGCTCTCGTAAATATGACATTGATATGTTTGCTTTAAAAATAGTTCGTAACAACGCCAAAGAGATAATATTAAACGTTATTTATTTATCTATCTAGTACTACGTTTACGCGAGCGTTACTTCTGTAGTAACTTACGATAATTCACTCGTTTACGCGGAGTAAGTTATCGTAGGTTACTACAAAATCCCGTTTACGCGAAGGAATTATCGTAAGTTACTACAGAAGTAACGCTCGCGTAAACGTGGTATAGATATTCACATCTCTGCATGATATTCACTTTTCTGTATTCCTCGATATATTCCTCGTTTAACATTTATGCGTTAATTGCATTACGTAACGCAGCCAACCGTATAAATATTGCTTCAAGTTTGATTAAGATATATTATCATTTTTTAATTGCATATTTAAATTGCATATTTGTTTGATACGTATATGTATGTCGAGAGAGAGAAAGAAAGAGAGAGAGAGAGAGAGAGAAAATGCAAGACATGTTATTCAATACCCATTAAATCCACGCAAAGCAATAAATAAAAACTTTCTTCAACTGAATTTGTATTACGATCGTATTTAACATGATTACTTAATTTGTATTTCCTTGAAAAAGACATAAATGTAATATGTTTAAAAATAATAATCTGATATCAAAATATATTATATTTTAGATTTCTAAATAATTATATTGTTTCTGATTATACTTTAATTTTTAATTATCTAATCTAACTTATATTATCTCGAATTGTTTGTACAACTTTATAATGCGTTCCACTGGAATCATATAACGAAACGATTCATCTTTTTAACATCTATTCAAGACTCAAGTTATTTTTCTTTCAAATATAAAACCAGAATATGTCGTTCACAGACCGTTCCCTTGGAAGAAAATCATTACTCTAATTGGTACTTTCCTGCCGCTGGGTTTACTATTGGCGACGTTAAAGCCCAACGTCATACGGATCGATAACACGACAACGTAAGTCTCTACATTTTCCTCGATTAACTCAAACACCCGCTTATATTTTCAATCCACGATTAATTCCATTAGCCAGCCGAGCATCGTCCTCTCGAAGCTGCGATCTGTCGATCTGCCGGTCGAACACAAGCAGGCACGCATACTCGACGATCAATCGATCGGTTGCGAGGATCAGTCTATCTGCGAGTTGATCTTAGCCGGCGGTGAGCCACAGTCCAACATCCTCTGGCACATCCTATGGAACTTGGCCACCAGGTAATCGACTTCTCCAGGCACATCTTCTCATAAGGTTCTGTCGCATTATATTAACCGCGATATGCCCGAATATATATATTTTTAAAATTTTAAAAAGATAATAACATGCGTTATTTTTTGTATTGGGACAGAACTCCGGACGACGTCGCAAAGAGAAATGGCCTTCGTGAAGTGTTCAGCGCCGTCAAGAAGAAAGACTGTACGGCAATCAGCTGTTAATGACTGCCTAGGAAGCCTGAGGATCAGTACACACGCGATATCTCCTTCGTGTCCGTTGATTTATGGCGTTAATGTTCGCACATTATGCAAATTTCACGGCTTTACGCGTGAAACAGCGAGAGTATAAAAATCGGTGAAATATTGTACTACATCAATTACATATAATATTATCATTTTACACATACATATAATAATTTTATCTATAATATTAGCATCACTTGTAGCATTTAATTATATTATATAGATAATATCGATATTATATTAGCTACATTATTATCCATTTTAAATTAAGAAATCATTTGAAAAGAAGAATATCTTCACCTCATTTATTTCATGATGGTATCCAGCTTTAATTGTTACAAAATATGTAAAACGTCCTGTAGTTTATTAACGACGATTCTTAATAAAAACATAATACCGTCAATATATTAGAACGATGATTTTTCTGATCATCTATGCTCGCAACAATTAGTAAGTCTTATTTTTACGTACAAATGAATGTTACGCTCGAGACGCGAAAGCTTTCGTAAAAGTAACGAATGAAGAAAGGGACGAAAAACTGGGCTTAAAGAACGAAATGCCGAGGCATGTTGAAGGTATGTTATTCGGAAATTCGTTCCGCCCGTGCATCCGTGCCGACCTCGTCCTCGCAAGTGAAAGTAGTCGCAGGGTATAGAAGTAGGTCGGCGTTATTCTATGGCAGTGCGGCCCGAGAATTTACGGATGCAGCGGACTTTCGGACGACGAATAGGGGCTGACCAATTATCCGGCGCACACACGCCGTACATTACCGTTGACAATAATTACAAGCGGCCAAGCGGCAACGAGGCACGCTGGCAATTTTTAATTAACAAGCTGCCGGCGAGATTAAACGGGTTAACAGATAATTTTGTGGCTTAACGTAACCACGCGTGCTCGACATTAATTGACGCTCGACATTTATGTTTCACGAGTGTAATTTATGTAAATAAACTATATTGTATTATATATTTTACATCACTTGTGTTGCAAATGTATTTGTAATTCATTACTTTTTAAAGATAGATTCTACGATTGAAATATGCAGTTAATTGTTCATAAACAAAAATGAGACATCTGTTATTATCAAATAATTGATATGGAACGAAAGAGAGAAATTAACTCGAAACAAAACAAAATCGATTAGGCAAGTAAGAGTTTTCTGGTGAAATAAACTTCGGAAGAGAGAATAAAACAATCATACCCTTCACTCAATTTTAAGCGAACTGTAATTTAACAGAACGTTAATTTGAGACTTAGATGTAAAGATAAATAATGCTAATAACTAGAAAGTCGCAGTAAATGACGATCTCTCCCGACATTTTCACTAAGGAAAGAAATGACACCGAATTGGTCAAAGAATCTGAGAAAATAATACGTTAGAAATAGAACACTGGAATTATTACTTCGGCCTATATTCAGTTATTGAGAGAATCCGTTCAATTCGTCGCTTACGATGTAAATGTAATATAAGATTCACAATCAGTTTACCGGCGAACGTAACATATAAAATTATTTCGCGACTTTTAATCGCGCGATATTATATAACATGTAGAACGTATTACAGTTTCTTGAACGGTATCCACATGACAGTACATATTTGGAATGTCTTTTTTTTTTTGGTCACGCTACCGGAACTGTCAAGTGCATAATCACCGTTATTATTCGATTATTCCTGTCACTTAGGCCCTGTTATTTAATTAATGATGTTCGAACTACTTTATTACAGGTGACGCCGGTATCTGTAGCGGCATCAAAAACGTCAATTTACAGTAAATAATGAAATATTATTTTTCATCGATATATCATTTTGCGGCGAAAGTTCAAGACGTCAAAGATGCGCATCAATAAGAGGATAATTGGCAATTAAGAAATTAAGAGGAAGAAGTGTAGTAAAGACGAATGCCGGATAGGAGTTGAATTTCGGGTCGCGGACAAACTTCTCCATTTTCACTTTAGGAATGCAGGAAAGTCTCGAGTCGCGTTGATAACCAGTCAGACCGTCCGGTACGTTTTCAAATCGAATGACTCCCCCGAATGAATTCTTTAAACACCACGAAAACACTCGAGAATCTTAACTTACGACGAAGAGAAAAGAAATTATCTCAGTGTGACATTCCTGAAGGTCTGTTTCCTTGCGTCCGTTATTGCACCCATTCGAATTTATTTGACTAATTAAGCAAAACAGTGCTGCAAATCATATCTTCCAGATTTGGAAAGACGAGAAACAACTTGTGAAACCACTTAATGCGAGTCCGCTATTGGAATATATTCTTTATGACATTCTCTCTCTCTCTTTCTCTCTCTCTTTAGAAATAAGATAAATTTAAAATTTTTTTGTCATACTAAAATACATTTATATACGAACAGATATCTAAATTTCGCTTTTGCGACTTATTTGTGAGTTCAACGACTCGTTTAAAAGCCATATCCACACTACATTTCTGTGTTAATGCATGATAATAGTATTCGTTCTTCTCTGTGGGCCATTTATCACATTGTCCTCGGCAGAAAATTTTTCCCACCGAGCGAGACACCGAGAATAAAACGTCTCCGTTAGGCGATACTCGCTCGATAGCATTTCTTGTGTCATCTGGTTTTGGGCAAAACTCGAATACTTCAAGGACGATCAGAAGTCCGAGGAAATCGATGAGTCTCGTTTCAAATCTGAAGCAAAATACCAGAATCGTACTCATCGACTTCGGCATCGAAAGTGAGCCACTTCTTGCGGCGATTCCTCTACTTCTGAGAGCGACGCGAGTTTCAAGCACAGTTGAGCAACGAGATCGCTCGTAAAACAGAAGAGCGCGCGCATTTCCGCCGCGCGTTCGCGACAAACGCTTCCGAGATTCCGCCTCTTCGATACCTTTTCACGTCCGAGGAAATTGTGCCAAAGGAACGTCGCGTCCTCGCGCGCCCAAGTAAAACACACTACAATGACTAGGCGACGTTTCGCGTTCCGGAAAATAAACACAAATAAATAAACGTGCGCCGTCGGTTTTTCCTACATCCGCTTAAAAAAGAAGCCCTCCTTTTAACGACATCGTGTTAAAAAAAAGAACTTTCACCGTTTCTTCTCACGATCTGAATAATTCTCTAATCATCATCGTGAGATTCGCTGAGAAGATTAGAGAAGTTCGCCGATCGATTTCTATCGCGGTGGGAAAATGCAGGATAATTATTTTTCCGACGGTTCGCACCGACATTTTAAACGCCTTTGATCATCTAACACTCATAATTTAAACACGATCCGTTTTCACTTTGTGACATTAGTGCGACAATTTCACGTTATTTCTACCTGCGATCTCAGATAAACGACGAGCAAAGGCGCATCTCTCTCCGTAGAGAGATTGTGCACGAACAATTAAATCGTACAGTCGGCGAGAGAATAATTGTCGGGACGGCGATCTCGGCCACGTTACGCGAAAATGTTCTGTCATACTTAACACATATCGCGTATAAATGTGTCCCCCAAATGTATTAAGGATACCGGAACACCAATAAAAGGATGTTATTTTTTTTAAGTTCTAATTTTATCTCAAGAAAAATTTGATCGAAACGGATCGAAGGGAAATTTGAATATTTTATGTCGCCTCTCCTTTTTTCAGAAGCTTTTTTTTAACTTTTAATATTAAATAAACTAAGAGAAACTACTTAAATGAACTAAATTTGAGAGAAACAAAATTGTGTTCACGTACTTGCGCGTCGCGCAAACTTAATTCATTGGAATCTCTCAATTTTCAGCGTTAAATAATGCCATAATCAGTCTCAGTTTCGCTTTTAATAAGAGAGAAACTTTGCATAAAGTACGGAATATTATCTGATATCATTATATAAATTTTCTGGGGCATCTCGTGCATGTTCAGCTTTCACAATTTTACACTTGAACCTGTCCGCTCTACGACATTGCCAGATAGAAGATAAATATCACATACGATGGCACACCGTCGCGGCATGCAAGTCGTCGTCGTTTATCACGAACGGCTCTCGTCTTCCCCGTTGCGTTAAATGCACGGCTAAACGCACGGCGACTCGATGTGCGAGGCTCTTTTTAATATCAGTAAGTTTCACCACGACGGAAGTGTGATGCGGCTCGCACTGTGTGAAAGCGCATATCGCGGATAATGTATGCGGATGGCGAGCTTATTTCCACGGATGATCATGCATTAAGGATTGTCGCCGACAATTCTCGATTCGAGCTGCTAAATTTTTTCCCACGAACTATTAGACCAATAAAACTTTTATACGAAGAGAATATTAATATAAATATAAATTGTATATAATTGTATTATATTAATATAATATAAATTGTAATGTTATAGAATTTATTGGTATATAAAAATTGACAATCAGCTATAAGCGTATTTTAAATTGCATTAGTAAATATAGTATGATGATAATCGTTACAATGATATCATTGTAAAAAGATATGTAGGTATTTTAAAACATATCGCTGTAATTGGCAAATATTTTACTATGTTTAGAAAACTACTATTGAAATAGACATGTAACATTTCAGAACAAATTAAATTCATTCGCTAAATATAAAATTAAAAATTACATCTTGCGATGCGCGATTTATTGCAATTATCATGATTTCAGTAACGTTTTAGCATCCATCACTTATTTTATAATAATTGTGCAATTGGAAATTTTGTATTCATTATGCTGAACATTTTTGTCGCGATACGTAAGTGTACGTAGGATGCTCTCTGCGATACGTGGGCTCATCTTCGAGGTATGTCAAGGAAAACGAGTGTGCCGAACGATATTGGAAAATGTCGTGAAGGCCTTTGTGCATCGCGATACGCGTGGGATACACACAATGTACACACAACGTGAGCACAATGCCGAATGATTTCGCTGATTGTTGGCGCAGCGTGATACCTTGAGGACGCGAACGCTCCTCGAAAGTCGAGAACAAGGTGGGAATTAAGGAAACATTCGTACGATCTGATCGGCGATCTGATTGCAAAATGACAAAAGAGAATGTCAGAGAGATGTTTCACGATTCGAAGCTTCTTGAGAATACTTGTGTCCTTTCAAAATCCGAGATACTTAAGAAGAGCCTCACGTTTCTTTTATTGCTAAGGTCGTATAATCTGTAAACATCCATTTTTTTTCTCTCCATGATTAGTTCGCGACGGTAGACATGGATGCATCGAAATCGAAGACGAAAAATATAATTTACGGAGACCTTGTGTGAGTTTTTAGACAGTCAAGCGCTTTAGCCTGAGGTTTGCTGCTAATTAATGGAGCTGTAAACCTGTCAAATAATTTATAAAATACGTTAAATTTCATAAATAACTTTTATTTTTAAGATGCAACGATATTGCTTCTCATTTTATAATCATTTCCATTTGTTTTATGAAATCATTATTTACAACGGTCGAATCAGACAGAAACATCAGAAAAATTTATTAACAATTAATTAACAATTATTACGTAATCTCTTGTTATATAAAAATTTAATTATTAATTAATATTAATCTCAAATTAAATTCTTTTATTCTTTTATTTATTATTATTAATTTAATTATAACTATTATTTTTATTAATATAAATTTATTTATATTTAGATGTACATAAAAAAATACTGTAAGATTTACAAACAAACGATTGAATTTAACATGAATACACCACTTATTTTCCGTTGAATTGTTATTTATTGCTGCACAGCTATCTCGATAATAATTTTACAAAGATACAACGAGCATTTATGGTGTGTGAAAATGAATATTAAAAAAAGTTAATTATAGCAATACCAGTAACCATCAACGTTTAAGATGTAACGAAAGTGGTGGGTCTAATTCACAAGTTGTTGGACAAATTTCAATCACGTTAGGATAATTTTACTTTTCAAAAGGAATTAGCCGACAGACGTATTCTAAAATGCTCATATTAGATTTCCATAAGAGGCACGCCGAAAGCCGGATGTTGACCCTTCGGAGCTGAAAAGAGAAACTCGTTACATGATGTCTACATGGATCACGACCGAGACTTCTCTCTTCGCTCACATTAAGATGAACTTTCCACCTGCTGAGAGACGATAAAACAATGACAAAGCAAACATATGAATCACGTCACGATAATTTGCTGCTTGACAAGAATTACTGGTGAATGCATGTATAAATCTTCTTTTCCGATCCTCATCTTTCGTGAACATATCTATTTCCATATCTGTTCGTTGAAATGTGTTTTATATAGAAACTGTGCGTTATAGAAACCAATGTCCGTGCATACTAAATCACGTGTCCGTGAGTGTAATTTCCAGAGAAAGAGGAAACAAAAGAAATTGCATGACGACTGCAGGCGATGGAGAGGGATTTAATGCACGAGCAATTTGATCAATTGCGATAAATACGAACTGCGATAATATGCTGTATTAGTCACGTGCTGCATTCAGGAGAATTGCAATTTCTCTCTTTCTCCTCTCGCGTTTATGCGTTACTATGGGCCACACTTACCTACTGATCCATATTACTCAAGCGGCGGTACTCAAACGATCGTGAGAAATTTAAAAGTTCGGATCTTTTGGAAAATTTGTCAGTTTTTGGATTTTAAAATTTAATATTAAATCCAGAAATATTTACATATTGTATGTCCTGGAAACTTTAATGTAAAGTAAAATTTACTTTTTTAAGAGATCTATTCATCAAACAAATAATTTTTATTTCCTCTGTTCTTTTGCTTTCTTTATTCTTAACCTTTTCATTTTTTAATTATAATTTTATCTATGTTGCTTCCCTTATTTTTCATTTAATTTAATTTCCTATTCTTCATTTTTTTAATTTCATGTATTTACTCCTGTGGTATAATAAGACATTAAAATATGCAAGTAAATATTCAATATGATAACGTAATAAAAATTTTTAATCGATTATATCAGAAATGTATAATGTAAGAAATATATTTGTACTAGTAATATTTTCCTTAAATATTAGTAGAATCTATTATAAATTATAAAAATAAATGGCAAGCATATTGTTGTTTTTGCATGTTAATTAATTATTAAAAGTAACATATAATTTTGTATTATAAATAATTAAATGCAAAATAATTAAATATATAAATATAAATAATTAATAAAATGCCGGTTGTTCCAACCTGTTGGTAAGTTAACTAATAGTTAAATCATATGTCTATCTTTGTCTAATGTAAAAGATAAACAAAGACATATATATGATTTAACTATTAGTTAGTATAACAGGTTTACCAACAGGTTGGAAAAACCGGCCCTAAATGCAAAATAATTAAATATATAAATATAAATAATTAATAAAATATTTTGTTATTTTCTCCCGCCGTTACTTGTCCAGAATCTCCAAAAAAAGTGAAAGTAGATTCTTTGAAATATTTGAATCTCTATATTTCTTAATTCTACAAAGATTATTCCGCACAATATTCCACACAATTGTGTATACATTAATATATCTATAAACATTAACATATCTATACTTATTTAATAAATGCAAATTATTTTAAATTTTGATTTTAATAGTTGTTCTGTTACAGGCTAATGTAATTTGTTCGTATTAATCAAAATTGCATGTCAGATAATTTATATCGTAAAGAAATAACATTCGGAGAAAGATAGCACTTAGCGACAATAGAAAATTATTAATAGTATTAATATCTCGATCGTATGCACTATTCGAAAGGTGTTCAACTGCTGCGGATAGGAAGAACTGATTGTTGATTTAAAGCAAAAAGAGATCAAAGAGATTTCGTCAGAAAGGGAACACGTGGTACTTGCGGCCCGCGGTCAGAATAGGACGTTACACAGGTGTGCATCGTCGTCGTCGTCATTTAACCGATCGACTTTCACTGGCGGGTCTCTGAACTCACTGGCGGCCTCTCACGAAGAACGCTTCTTCCGGTTTGTCCCGAACCGGCCTCTCGTTCGTGAACTTGAAAATTAAACCGGCTGCCGTCGATGAAGTTTCGCGCGTCTCCGGAATCCCGTTGATAAAGATCTGTACCCGATAATTAAAACTTGCTTGCACGAGAGAGAGAGAGAGAGAGAGAGAGAGAGAGAGAGAGAGAGAGAGAGAGAGGAGGGGGGCGAGGGAGAGGAAAGGAGAGAGAGAGACCGAGCCAGAGCGGAACAATGGTATAACGAAACACGTATGAAAATACAGTAAATACTGCGACTTTTCTGAAAAGTCATTTTAAACGGAAAAGGACCATCATGGTTGACACAATTTATTTAATCCGTAAGTAGGCAAGAAAGGACAATGCAATATCTCCGAAATTTTTGCAATGATGCACTTTGTAATAATCTATAATATCAAGGAAAATTTTTAAGTTAATGTGGTAATGATGCTATTGTGATATAAATAGTATTTATTTTTTAATTTAATAAAAATTATTAAATGCAATGGATGAAGAAGCACATTAGACAGAAGAAGCGATTAGACAGAAGAAGCGATTAGAACTGCGAAGCAAGACAAATCGGTGCAAATGTTGCCATTAAGAATATCGCCATGGAATCTCCACTCCGTTGTTTCCAGTTTATACAACGACAGCATAAAATAATATCTCTAGGGTGAGGCTCATAAGTGGATTAATTTAGAGAAACGAGTCTCTTCGTCATAACAGCTGGAGAATGAGGTTGTGCTTTTATCCACATTCTTTAAGAGTTAAATGAAAGTGTTTAACCCTTAAGCTGCATAGGTGGGTCTACGGCGTCCGAGCCAAAGTATCTGCTCCGTAACTGTAAAACTTGCAAGACTGTCAGAAGATATTAAATAAACGATGTTTATCAAAATGACTGTAAAATCGTCAACTACAATGTAGACAGATGTTTCATTAATTTTTTTTAGATTTTTTCAAATGCTTTAAGGTCGAGGAAAATAGCGTTGAATATGACAGACCCACGTATGCACTTAAAAGGTACCGAAAAAACGTATGCACTTTAAGGGTTAAATATTAAATGTTATTTATTAGAAATTTTTATTTATTTTTTATAAAATAATTAATTTTATATGATAAAACTAATTTTATTAATGTTTATTCTTTATGAAGAAAAAAGGTAAATTTAGAAATCTGCAAATCTCGGACTCTCAAAAAAATCGAAGGATCTATAAATTTATGAGATTATATGTCCTACAATTCAATATCGCTATATGAGATATTCGCATAATTTGAAAATCTGGGAATTATACAAGTTCGGAAACACGAAATGAAAGTGGTGTAAAAGAAATGAAGACCGAAATGTGAGTATTGAGAAAGTATTAAGAGGAGAGGAAACCAGAGATAAAGATGTAATGACGTGGTCCAATCGTCGTCCCGAATGTGTAAATTCTTCTTGGCAATGGCGCGGTAATTGGAACGAACGGAAGTAACGCATTATTGCCATAAATTAATTTCGTCATGCAGCATAAATAAAAGTTGCTTTAATTTGTAAAAGAACCCGAAAAGATTTAATTTATTTTTATTTCTTGATAAACAACACGTTCTTCTATACCATTACGTCTGTCTCTCTCTTTCTCCGTCCCTCTCTGTTCTCTAGTCGATTAATAGCATATTATCGGTAACTCATATGAATAGTATTCTCCTAAAAGTTGTTTAAGCTACCTAATGAATTTTTTTTGCTAAACGATATCTCTGACATTTAAACTGAGAACTGGGATTTGCATAGAAACTACAAATTAAATACAGGTCCTCTGTCTCATATTTTTGGACCACGAGAAAATGAAAGACGAATATCTCGAACGGTTAAAAGAAGTCTGAAAAAGAACTCTCTGAAAAGAAGCCCGTTTTTGTTATATAAATATGGCATAGTTTCCTCTTCCATTTAACACTTGTCACATCTGAATTGTGTACATCAGAAACGTCTTCAGTTGCGTGTGCATTTTCTTTCGCTCGTGTAAATAAATTGTAAAAATAGAAAAAGGGTGAACTTCCTTCCAGAAAGATTAAACCTTGTGATCACACATTTATTATGACGGACAAATTAATATATTATAATGACAATTTAATATAAATAATTTTAATCACCCCAAATGTCTCCCTTAAATCTCATGGATACCGAACGATAAAAGAAGGATCAGCCTCCCCTCTCTCACCGGAAGGGTTAAATGCGGACGTCTCGCGTCGCTACGGAAGAAGACGAAGGCGGGCGCGAGAAGTAGGTCGGAGAGAAGTTTCGCTCATACGCTGATCGGGCGCACGAGGAGCCGCCGGTCGAGCGGCTCCGTCAGTCTCGCGAAGATATTCCGGGAGTCAACAGGTGCGATAGGGAGCCTCCGGAGAGAGCCCCTTTTTCTCCTCTTTCCTCGTCACTTTCGTCACGCGTTTGAAGAGCCGGTGCAGAGACACCGCGATTCGCGCGACGTTTTTCAATTCGCGACGAAAACCGGTGACAGCCGCATATCATGCAGTCCTGAAGAAAGTATCTTCGTGTTTTCCCCCCGCGGAGGTCTCGTGCACGTTTCTCCGCGCCGCCTCGTAATTTTTTATTATTTATCGCAGAGATTGCTAGGAAATTCAGGAAACAGCGACGATGAGGAAATGCCAGGTAAATATTTCTCTTCCCATCTTTTCTACTTTTATCGTTAAATATACATGTGACGCGTCGCAAGTTTAGGATGGCGCGATTTTCGTAGAAAGTTCTGCGAATTGTATCGTGCGCGTTTCAATAAGTTGTTAAACTGGAAGAAACGTGGAAACTGCGCGGCCAAACTGTGCTATTTTTTTTATCAATGTTGTGAAAAATTAGTTTCTCAATCGTAAAATATTCAGCATTACGCAATTAATTAATGCCTATTTAGAGAAATCGCTTTTCCAGGCTAAAGTAAGCATTTCTTTATTGCTTTAACAACCAGGTGTGACTTTACCTCTTTTACGTGATATCTAGAAAATTTTAACAATCTCACCTGCAAAAACTTTTATGAATGAAACATTAATAGGACAGAAGCAATAATGATTAATTAATTGGCAAAAAGTGCGGATGGGCTGTTATTTCCGTCGATTACGTAAATATACACGCGCGGCTTATCTCTGTTCGTGATCGGTGCAATAATGAGCCGTGAACGATACCGCACAGTTGATCGCGGGTTAATCTCGATCATCTCACGACGCCCGTGTTTAATCGATCGGCACGCGTGACGAAACCCGATCTTCACGATCAACGATCGGCGATAGAGCGTGGGCGGTTTCCAGACGAACAAACGCGACGGTCATCGGGAAAAAAAACTAGACCTAGGCTTAATTGCCGTGCAATTAATGTCGACCCGTGGATTTTCTGGAGCGGAAACCACGAGTGACATGCATCAGTGTGACATGCGTATCGTTGCGCTGCATATTTCTTCGCTTTAATGCGTATAGCGTTAAACTAACCGAGATCCTTTATGTTTCGCACGAAATCCTTCAAATGGAAAATGTATGCATCATTTTTCGAAAATAAATATATAATAAATTGTTAATTAATAATTAATTATTAAGCGGTTTATTAATTATTAAATAATTTATTATTAAACGTAAAGTCTTGAAAGTTGACATAAGATTTTAGATTTAAACAAAAAGACATACAAATCATAAAAAGAAAATCATACAAATATAAAATTTAACGTAGTGTAATAAGTTAGAGACAATCTTAATAGCTGAAGAAATAATCTCAAATATTTTAATTATTAAATTTGCCAAAATAATTTTTTAAACACGATAAAATATAATTACTGATTGGATTTCTATTTACATTCGCGCAAGGTTCCAAATTATTTTAAACGTATCTACAGCTTTGGGAGAATAATCGACCTTTCATTCTTGAAATGCTCTTAAAAGTGTAATTTCTAATCAAGTCGATTAAATCCTAATTCTTGAATGTGTATGAGAGAAATAAATGAGCAATTGCTATCGAAATTAATACGAGAGATTGCAAAAAGTACTCTGCCGGCCACGTATCAATATCAGATATCAATAGTTGTCAATCGTCTATCGAAAGTCATCGGAATGGAAAAAGTGGATCGTTTCGCATACTCCCTGCCGACGTACATGTATATGGCACGATACGTACGCGGCCATGTAGTAGACGAGTTAACGCACGCGCGTGTTTCGCGCAAAACGTGCACGGGGAAAGCATGTCGTTCCATTTCACTTGTTGGCGGAGCGCGCGCGCTCGGTCCAGAGCCACCTTTCACGATTTTATTTCATTTTATCCGCTTTTTGCGCGTGCGCGATTAGAAAGTATTTTTTTTCTCCCGCCGTAACACACGTCGAACTTCAAGTGCACGTACTTCAACGGCCGGATGTTCGGACGTTTTCTCGTTAACGAGGACTTTGAGTGATTTCGAAAAGTTGCACTCCAAATAATGACATTCTCCAAGGAAACGAGACTAATAGCACAAATTTTAATTAATTAATTACTGGCGCGACCATCGATCCCCTCCCTTCCCCCCGAGAAGGCGGACGTGTTCTGCTATCACTTTAATGATCTACATATTCGTATTTCTTCGCGAGCACTCCGTGTTACGATTCTATCACCTAGTTTCGATACGTCGAGATGATATTTTATAATTCACGCAATGTGTCAGGTGCAATCGCGCGATTGTCAGCTGCGCGTAATTCCAATCAGGGGTAATCGTCACATTTTAGATAATAGAAAGTAACCCGCCGTTCGGTTACTACATTGCTATTTTCTAATGCCGGGAAAGAATGCCGGCAATCTCGAGGGGCTATTAAATTTCTCTCGGCGCCGAACCGCTCGAGCGTTGCCGCTCCGATGACTCGGCCGATTCATCCGTTACGAATAAATCGTGATGCGCGCTGACGCGAATTCGCGGGACGCGACTCGAAAACCACGGCAGTTAAATGTTTGCCGGTGTATTTGTTTGCGGGCAGATTGCGGGGCTTCTAGGGACACTCGTGTGAGGCCGACTTTCGAAAACCTTTTTTAAAACTCATTTCGCATTCCGGTCGTCTCCGTTTGTTCTTCAATCGTCGAGGCGCAATCATGCATGGTACGCAACATCAGATGCATTCACGCTCACGCAAGAATTACAGCGCGTGCAGTATCTCTGATGAGGCGTCGCGTCACCCCGTCGTGTCGATGAAAATTATCAAACAATCGAAGTCAACCGTAAACTGAAGAAAAATTGCAACTTTGCACAGATCTAACGTAACATTTCCCAATCATGTTTTTTTTTTTTCTAAATTTCGTTCATGTTACTTGATGGCCACTATTAGCTGAAAAAAGTTTGGATACGAAATCTACCATAATATCGTTAACGTTAAGCATTATTAATCTAGGATAACTAATTCATCGCAATATAATAATTATTTTGATTGGAAAAGCTAAAAGTCAGTATAAAAAATATAATTTGACAGTTTCAAGAATTATATGATGGATTTTATATTACGCAATTTAATTTTATTTTAGATTATCTCTCTTCTGTTCTTCGTGGCCTTGACCCTTGGCACATGCTATGGCGAGTTACCCAAACCAGGCTATACCAGGACGATGTTGAAGGTCTCTCGCAGTCTTCCGGGTGAAACGGAAGAGCTGAAAGTGCGAACGAGCGAAGGCAACGTGGCCACTTTGATCATCAAGCGACGAGACAAATCATCGTTCAATGATTCGAAGCCTGCTCGAGAAGATTCGAATTTTATATTAGAAAATAAAAGAAATTTTTCGATAAACGCACAGAATGAATCGGTGCTCAATGATGAGAAAAACGAAGCCAAAAGGAAGGATGAGGTTCGAAGACTCGAGGAAGCTCAAGTGGAACAGATAAGGGCGACGATCTCCAGATCTTCAGGATCAAAAAATGAAAAGCCGGACATCGATCGAATCGATAAGAGACCGGCATCTGAGAAAAGCCAACCTATCAGTGTAATCGATTATAGTAGTTGGACACCGTTGGACGCGGAGGGAAGAGCCTTGAAACAGGAGACGCCGGAAGAAGAGGAGGAGTATCGAAATTGGAAACCGTTGCCGGCAAACTTAGAGTCCACCGTCGAGGAGAGAACGAACTACGACAGGCTGGGAGAGGCTGGACTCGGCAGTATCCTGTTTGCCAGGAACTTCCAGGACCGAGCTCAGAGAAACCTCGAGCTTAACGATCAAGGTGTTGCGAACGATGGGTTTCATTACATGTATATACCTCATATAACGTCTACGAGGACAAATATCGGTGCCAACCTGTTGAGAAACCGAGATGGTAAAGCTGTACCTCCGGAGGTGACTGTTCGTTCGGAGATCAACGTGAAGACCGTGCCGAAGAGATCGCCCATGTCGTTGGATATCGACGGCACGCCGATAATTCATGGTACGAGAGTGCCCGACGAGCCTATCGACAAGGTGCAGACCTGGCGAAACGCTCGAGTTATCAACAACAAGCTGATAACTCCTGAAGGCAGTCCGACGGTTACCGCGGATCCTCCCGTTGAGCCTTTCGGCCTTGATAACGCGGAGAGGCAGAAATTCGAGAAGTTCTTTAAGGATATTAATCGAAGGTAAGGAAAGATACGACTTGTAGAAAATTAGTCAAATATTGCTTGAGTATCGGCAAAGAAATTTTAAGAGTGCTTAAAACAAAGACTCGCCAATTACAACTACTTATCATATCCGCATAAACATAGATGCTGATAAAATTTAATAATTATATCAATCATTTTAGTTATCTATTAATTACAGATTATTATATTGTTATATTTGGCAATATTCTTCACAGTTTTCTCATTTTGCCTTACGCCCGACAGGTATGGTCGTAATTATGACGAGGAAGCCCGCAACGTGTACTTCGAGTGGGATCCGAGAATTTACAAAAACGAAGCCTTGAAGGCTGAGGTGTATGAGCCACGTAACGACCATTACCGCGCGAGTGTCCACAAGAGGATGCTGCATCCGGACGGCGTCGCGAGCTACCCGATCTCTCAACGTTACACCCCCGAGAGTCAGACCATCGCGCCGGTGGCGCTGAAGCCCGGCGCCCGCGCGCCGGTTCTCCAGTACGCCCATCCGGAGCTGGGCGTGCAACCGGCTAAGATCCTGAAGAACGAGAAACGCCGACCGGACAATTTCCCGGAGAATCAACACTCGTTCACCGAGCAACGTCACAAGAAGAAGTACGTGCTGAACAATAAGAACATCGTGGACAGCTACACCACGAAGAACTACTATCCGAATCAGTACTTCTACGGCTTGAAACGACCGTACGAGCCGCCTTTCTGGGTGAAAATCTCCGAAAATCTGAAGAATCAGTTCTCCACCGGAGTCGAGAGGGTCTCGCAGTTTACCAGGCCGGTGATCGATCCTTTGGTGGAGGCTACTCACAAGATCTCGCAGAATCTCGGTCTGTCCAAGGGCAAGGAGGC
This sequence comes from Temnothorax rugatulus, assembly GCA_035220575.1. Classification (NCBI taxonomy): domain Eukaryota; kingdom Metazoa; phylum Arthropoda; class Insecta; order Hymenoptera; family Formicidae; genus Temnothorax; species Temnothorax rugatulus. The sequence goes on from JASTWL010000168.1 coordinate 252,250, forward strand.
CCAGGACAAGATCGACACGGTGGCGTCAGGTACCAGTATCCTAATACCGGCTCTAGGTCTCGTCGCATCTGGCGCCGCCCTCGGCATAGGCGCCGTGGCGGTCGGACGGTATCTCGATGTCGACGTTTTGAAACGATCAAACGTGGACGACGCCGATTTAGAGCACAAGCGCGCTTTGGAAGCTGGAGCGTACTTAGGAACGCTCGAGGACGAGAGTGTAAGATCGAACGAAGCGACGCCGCAGACCCTGTACATTCTGCAAAACGTCCCCCAGGATGAGAAAGCGGGAAACGAGGGCACGAACTCGGCGGAAAGCGACGGGGTCTTCTTGGTCCTGGAGGAGGACAAGCGTAACGCCGAGAGGATTGAAAATCGGGAGAGTAAACAGGTGGTGGACGAAGCTGATTACGTGGAGACTCATAGACGTAAAAAGAGAAGTCTCGACTATCTAGATATCTTTAAGACGGACGCCGACATGAAAAATCTGGTCCGCAGCAAGCGTTTCCAGAGGAAAGGAGCCGATTCCATCAGCGAGATCGTGGAAATTGATCTGCCTGCTGGCTCGGATCGCGTCGACATCACCGAATTCCTAATTCCAAAGAAGAATAAGGAGAAACACCTGAATAAAAATGCTATTCTAATTGTCGAAGACAGCTTGAAGATCCCATCAGAAAATCTTCAAGTAGATATGTTGGATCAGAACGGATTGAAAAACGCCGCGGCTTCGATAAATGAAGATAATGGACGAAGAAGAAATCAGAGAGCCGACGGTGCTTTTTTCGTGTTGGACAGATCGCAAGTTCTCGGGAGTGATCTCGAAAAGGAGACAACAAACAGGAGACGAAAGCGAAATGTCGAAAGTGACCAGGAGCTTCTGGACACGTTGCAGAATCTGGAGAATGCGGAAGTCGCGGAAGTTGCTCACATACCGGGCGATTGGACAAATACGCCCTGCGCCAAGAGGATATTTTGCGACACGATGATCGAAAGAGGTTCCGATGCCTCGGTGCTCATGGAGAAAAAGATGGCAGCATTACTGAGACTGTGAGTACTTTCGATCTATCACATTTTTTTTATCTGTAAAAAGAGACGGGAACATTTCTATTTTACTACTTTACGTTTGGAAATCGTTGAATGACCTTAGAACATAATTATTATAATATAATCGGATGGATACGCGATTTATGTAAATTTAATAGATTATTTAAAATTGAAAAAATTTCGGTGGAATAAAAAATTATTACAATTGTGCCTCTTACATTTCTATTTAGAAATTATTATCTTCTCTTGTTAAGTATTTGTTTGTCTTTTGATTCTTTCACTTAAAATTTTTGAGATTGTTGTTAAAATACATACTGCATTTAAATCCTTCATTTCTTACTTATTTTTATTAATATAACTTTTATTTTTTAAGTACAGTATTTAATTATTTCTATTTTTTTTTTTGAAGTATATTATTTCAGTATTTGTTGAAAATTCTCATATAACAATGATTGATTGCAGTATTACATCAAAGTAAAATTTCTTATTAAAGATGTCATAATTAACGTGACAGTTTTTCTTCACTGTTAGCATTTATAAAATAATACGCGTAATATGCACATAGGTATATTGCGGTTACGCTTGCTTTATTAAAGATATTGCAAACCGTATTATTTGTTGGTAATGGTCACTCTCGAAATACAATGAACTATCGCATCGACTCTCGCCGTGTTCTCACGAAACCGTACAAGCCGATTTAATCGACCAGAACTATCAGGCACTCGGAGCGTCAACGAGACACCGATAACAGTCGGAACTATAGCCCGAGTGTATAACTTTCTTCCAGCTTTCGCCGACGACGCGACGTCCTACTGACTGATTCGACTTTTACCTCTTAGCACAGTTTCACTGTATGCGCACGCTGCGCCCTGTCCGCTATCGCGCTGGCCATGTACGATAGAAAAAAAATGGGCGAGAGAAAGAGGGAGAGAAAGAGAGAGAGAGAGAGAGAGAGAGAGAGAGGGAGAGACTCAAACATGTTATCACGAAAATAAAAGAAAAGAAAAGACAAAGAGAAAACTCGCGTGCAGCTGATGTGATAATTTACTTACTACGTCGCGTTCGCTTCTCTTTCCAGTTCTTCCTAATCGTGTATATAATCTCTACTGAGTCGCTTTCTGATGTGGTTTCATCAGTGTCGTGGTAATTAAGCGAAATGTATCATGTCAAATAATTCATCCTGTTTAAAATTTGCATATTGGAAATATTTATATTCGTAATTATTAACACATAATTATAAATTGATTAATTCGTAACGGACACAAATAAATTTTTCACACACCTTTTTATTTATGTCATTCCAATGTAATCATTGTAATCAAGACTGTTTCACATGTCTTTTAGTTTCGAAAGTTAGAAATAGTTAGAATTCGGAAAACTTGGAGGAGTTTCCAAGGTCTCGTTTAAGAAAGACAAGTATCGCTTGAGATAAGTTCAAAGTGGGATAAGAGAGCTTCTCGCGAGTAATTCCAACGATATTACGTGTTCGTTATACACGAATGGATTGTTAATGACAAATATGACATTTCCTGTACCGACAACACGTGAAGTACACGCTATTTATTCAATTCGATTCACTGCGAACGCGTGCATCCATATACCGATGAGAGAGCGGCATTATATCATGTACTATGTTGTAATGCATACTATTCCCGAGCAAGCAGTTCTCACATACGTGACGAGAATTTGCGGGACAAACTGCATTTCTAAAAATAGCAAGAATTGCAATGTCCAATGAAAGAAGGACAATATACTTCCTTTGCCAGTTTTCTGCTCACGGTTACATACATTATGCCTCCAAGATTTTAAAACTTCTCCAAAACAAGTCCGTTTCTCTCAATTTCGTGCATTTAATTAGTCGATAAATATAAAAATAAAGTAGTAAGTATTGAAATAAAATTTTACTAAAACAAATTTCACTTCTCTTTGCTTAGTTTGATATTGATCCGCTATCGTCGCGTTTATATTCAAGAAGCATAATTAAATTTTACTCCATACAATTATAATGCATTATAATTAATAAATACTTAATTAGTCTTTAATTTACCTCAGCATGAAAGTACAGATACTTCTAAGTCAGATTATGTATCCCGAATCGGTGCGCCGCGCGCCCTAAAGAAAGCGAGTTAATTGGAGCGAGCGATTGTTAATGGAGAACACGGTGAGAAGATTAAAGATTCGCAATCTAGTGCACACCTAATTAGTAATTAACCGCGGTGCCGGTCATTTGTCGAAGTGTGTCTCCGACTTTCTAATGGTTCGCTATCCTACACTAATCGACGTTCACGCGTACTTACAGAATCCAACCTGGAGCGGCCATACAGGTGTCCAGTCACTTCGAGGAGGTCATGGACGCTGTCAGAAGGCACGATTGTTCCAGCTTCCTGTGCCCACAGGCAAGACCCGGCAACGTCTTCCTTTAGACACGCCTGTAGTTCTCAAATTGCATCCATCGACTCATCTCCTACAAGTTGGCACTCTCAACTCTAAAATTCAGTTCTGCGAAAAAAGATATTCTACTCTTAGCATTTTGTTGCGTTTGCATCCTGGAAAGGACCCCAGTTAGTTAAATCCCCCTTCTTTTCTCGGACACAATGCACAAACTGCTCTTGTCTCGACGTTTCTATTATGGGACAATTTATCTCGGTTATCAACGGAAAATATTCTTGCGTCAAAAATGCCAACAGGATATCTTATATAATTATTAACAGTGCGCGAATTCCTTAACTGCGTCCAATAACTAACGAAACAACAAACAAATCAGCACGAAACATTTTTTTATATAAAACTAGTTTACTCAAACATGTTGATGCATACAAATGCCAACAATAAATAGAATTAATGCGTTCTTCCAAGGCTCGCCGGATATAATAAATTCGCATGGTATATATAAAATATTTTTCGATTAATAGAAATTTGCGACTCGCGTGATTGTGATTAGTTGCACTTAAGATCTTCAACGAGATCTTCAGGAAAACATTTCATTAATTTGTGTTTGCGATGATTCTGCAATTAAACATGTTTTTGTTAAATACGTTGAGTCAGCACCGAGCCAAAACTGTACATACTTGCCACCGAGGCGATATTATTTAATATGCACTCATATTTGTAATTTAGATAATTAAGTATAGATTTTAAGAGAGAAGATGTAAGCTTGGCGGCAAGTGAGTTGCATTTTAACCCTTAAATGACACACCTTTCCAGAATCTCATAAATGACATAAGGGGTCTAAATGACCCCAGCATGAAAAATGTCTCGTAACTAATTGATTTTTTGATCTTTAATTATGCCAATTTCTTTCAATGTTGTTCAAGGTCTAGACAAGAGAATAAAATGATGATATTGTTAAAATTTCAATTTAACATAGTATAAAAATTTAAGATCGCCAAGAGTTAAAATCGTGGCTCCAAAATCAAAAAAATTAAAAATAATAAATAAATAAATATGAGCTCCATTTTTGGCGGGAACATTTGAAAATATTTCATTCTAAAGGGTCTGGGGTCCGCTGGACCCCGGGTGGCATTTAAGGGTTAATGCAATTTCCGAATGTTTCCAATTCCACCGTATTGCGGTACTTCCTAATCGTCTTCTGGTGAATATCTTCGCCTGTCGCTTCATCTCGTCTCATTTCTGATCCCAGCATTCCGTCCGAATATAAATTGTCATGCGTAAAGTATAATTTATTTCGACGCGTTGAGAGGTCAGAAACGATCGAAACGTTACTAAATATTACTAATTTTAGAAAGAGAAACGTCATCGCCAGCCGTTTACGCGAATATATTTATTTCTCTCCTTACAATGAATAAATTATATTTTTTACGACATACGTGCAATGTTCGAGTCTATTCATTCTTACTTCAGTGACATCTCTTTGCAGATTTTGAACCGCTGGAAATTAAGCACTGGTCGATGTGAATGAACGAATATTCCTCGTTGGGCAAGCAATTTGCTTATAGTCGAAAAGCAAGCACTACATTCACGGTATTTGATACACTGCATGGTGATCACGTACTGCTCATGTTACTATTGATTCTTATCCGAAAGGGTTTGCAGAAGTACTCACAGATGGTAGCGGTTCAATCCTTCGTGTACTGAGCAAGCGCAAAATCAGGCAGTTTGACATAATCACGAAGAGCGACTCAGTTAAACGATAATTTTCGTTCCGTGAACTGCAATGAACGTCAACGAAGGTAGAACATATCTCGAAAAAGTAGCAAAAAGTTTGCACCACGATATTCTACTAAAAATAATAAATAAGCGCGCCCGCCGTCGAGTGAAATATAATACAATATAATATAAAACTTGCGTTTTCAATCATTTGTGTGTTAATAAGAACTTTTCGTTCCGGCTAAAAATGTATAAAATTTTTCCAAAAACTGATTATAACTAAACTTCTATCCGTAAAGAAACAAATTAAAGAAGAAATGTTATTAAATAATTTGTTTCATATAAAATATTATTTGTGTTAATAATAATGCTTCGTTTTTAATATTTTTCTAATTTTAATCAATTCTAACTAGTCATATTGTTTGACATTACAATTTACTTTTACTATCTTAGTGTTACAAAGATATTTCTTTTCTTAAAGTGACCACATATTCTGTTTGTTACTTAATATATATTGTTTGTGAAATAATTCCTTAGTAAGGGACGCTCAACATTATAATATATAATAATTTAATTTAGATAACTAACGGTTACTTATCAAATAAAAAGAATAATTCGCTTTCAACAGTTTGTCGCAAAAATCCGCATTAATTTTTTGCCAGGTGTCTATACATCTGTCATAAAAGTTCGGAACTTCGTGTTTCCGAGAACACGAAAGTTTCCGAGAATAGATAGAAACTTTCTATGCTAACAAAACCTTGCTTTCTCGACGTATAGATTGATCCAAAGTGTTTTTGAGTGGCAAAATTGAACATGGTGCATAAATTGAATGGTTAATTCTATTGATGTGTGCACGATCTATTTCTTTCTTCTCTCCGTTATAGCCAAAGAGTTTGTCGGAAACTTTAATTCTTAGAAAACCGAAGAACGATTAAAATAGCAAGCGTTTTCATCAGAATAATAATACAAAATCTTACAATAGAAGAAGAATCTTTTAAAGAGAGTTATAAATATTATTACTTCTATTATTCAACTGTTTTTGATATTTTTCCTTAGCAATTCAAATTAGTTGTAACTTATAATATTTTATAACAAATTGTAAGAAGTAACACAAATGAAGTGAAAGTTACTATGAGTGCTACTTACAATTTCAGATAAATTTAATTACAAAACATTCTTGAAATATGACGCGGATTTTAAATTTCTAAATAAATAAATGATTACTTCTCATGATTACAAAACAGTAAAAAAATTTTTTTAAATAACGTAGAGAGATAATGTTTCTTCTAAATGTGCAATAAGTGAAAATATTCCTTGTAAAATTTGATTTAATGATTAGATTTAAATTACGTCTTTGCGCTGAGTCGTCAATGTTTACGGATATTAGGCGTATGGCCAGATCCATTTACGCCTTTGAGTGACTTTCACCGGCCAAGTATAAGGTTCATAATTGTTACGTGTATCCTGTGCCTTTATGTGATCGTGCCGCAATTGACGAATATGATTCTTGCCTGGGGTAATGTGGTTAGGATGGTGGAATACGTTGCCTCCGCGAACTTCAGCTTGATGGCACTATGCAAATTAGTCGGTACTTGGTATCACGGTGAAAGTAAGTTATTATTTCGAAAATAAGTTGTTATATCGATATTTTTATTGTAAGAGGTATAAATGTGAAGATTCGATACTTATAATTTTAACATCAATATTGCGCAACAGTTCTATTTATAAAAACGGTCTCGTTCATGCATACTGATATATCATGTTTAATCTGAAAGCGCTTCGAACGCTGATGACATCGGTCGTGACCGATTGGATGACTTCGAAGAACGATCGGGAACGAAATACAATGTTGAATATCGCGAGACGTGGCAGAACCTTATCTCTTAGATGTTACGTGGCCTCCTCGTGCACAGTCACGTTTTACATTTCCCTCAATCTGCTGAAGTTCTATCAAAATATGCACCAACCTCAACGGACCCTCGTGTATCGGTTTACCTATCCTTACAACATTCAAAAGAGTCCGAACTACGAAATTACTTTTTTCACTCAACTTTCCGGCGGTACGTACTCGGCCCTCATCAACTGTACCGTCGACAGTTTCGTCTCTTTACTCGTGCTGCACATAAGCGCACAGCTGATAAATCTACGAACGGCACTGAATGACCTGGTCGACAAACTAGCCAAAGGATCTATATCCTCCTCGAAATTTAAGGAAGGTTTAGCTGCGATCACTATCCGTCACGAACATCTCATCAGGTATGCGGACAAATTTCAAGGCAGGTTATTTAATATAGTGCAAAACATCTCTAAATTTACAGCAATTTATTCATAAGATATCATTATTAATTATTTATGATATTTTAAAATAAAATTCAATGTGTGTCTCTCTCTCTCTTTCATATTTATAGGAAGAGATGTATACAATGTCCCAAAGACAAAAAGTATTTTCTGATTAATATAGTTTTTTTAAATATAATATAATTCTAAAGATTCTACAAATTTAAAAAAATTTTAAGATTATCAAACTTAAATGTAGACAATAAAAAAGTGAAATATCAGTTTACTTCAAAAATTGAGGTCCTATATATTAAATCTTTTTTAAAATTTGTACATTAAAATAATTATAATTAATCAATAATTAATTAGAGTATAAAATATATGAATTTCTAAGGAACGCAAAGATAGTTGACGACTGCTATAGCGCAGTGCTATTTGTACACATGTTTGCCGCTACTTTTCAACTATGTTTCGAAAGCTTTCAAGTTTTCACGGTAAGTGAGATGATTTATTTTGTTTTCTTTATGCAACAGAAATATTTAATGCATATTAAATGTTTTAATTTTTTAGTTTTATAATGATGTTCTTTCATAAAGAGTTGAGATATAAATTAAAATTTTAAGGTTGATTATTATTATAAACAATTGTTGAACTTAGAAATAAAAAAGTATTATTTTCAGATAGTATCAAATCATTTGGATGTACCTCTTGTCAAAGTGGCTTTTCTCTCGTTTTACGTCCTTCTTGTATTAACACATTTGTATATATATTGTTACTCAGCTGAAAGACTTTTAACGGAGGTAAAGTAGTTATGTATATCAAAAGCGATTTTTCTGTGCAAACCAGGAATATAATTTTCAGAGCACTAATATGGCGTATGGCGTGTATGAATGCAAGTGGTACGATATATCACCGAAGGACGCAAAGAATTTAATGTTTATGGCGTATCGATCTACAGTTCCGCTTAGATTGACGGCTGGAAAATTTGGAGCTTTTTCATTAGAAATGTTCGGAACAGTAAGATATCTAAGAGAAAAAACATTTTATTTTTCGCGCAACAAAAATCTCATTTTTAGCCTACAGAGAGAGACAGAGAAAGATAAAAAACACGATAATAAACACTTAATATTTAATAAGATTTTTATTTTTCACGTTCTAAAGTAATTTAAACTTTATTATAAAAATTAAAAATGTTCTCTTTCGATCATACTAATTTAAAGAGAGTACTTTTACAACTATTAAATTAAATCCGAGCTGCAGGTGCTCGAAGCAGACTGGCTAAAGATTCTGCATCATCATATACATACACACGGTTGCATCTCGCGTCAAGTTCACTTGCAGCACAACGGTGTGATAGAAAAATGACTTTAAAGTTCATGTGAAACAATATAAAAAGCATTTCTAAAATAAATTTCAAAGTCTTAGATGTAGACGTGATAAACAATTTAAAACAGAGCTACTCTTAAAACTGTGAGGGAAAGAAAATTGAAGATATGACAAGACTCGAACACGCTTTAAAACAGGAGAAAATTTCCAAGAATTGATCCATAAGATTTGTTTTGTCATTCTCTGTAAGCTGAACATATTGTGCTTTTTAAATATATTATATTATAAACTAAGGATATCAGAATAGTATTGTCATTAAACCGATGAGACAAAAATCGGAAATTATATTTTATTTTTATTTTACACAGACGGTGAAAACGTCAATGGGATACCTATCTGCATTGCTGACAATGATGGATTAGAGTATAATGCTGGAATGATACTAAATTAATTGCGATACTTGATTACTACTTATTTTCTATATACTGTGTTAATAGGATTATATATATATTATCTGTAAAGTAATTTTTGCTGGATAAATATGTTTTTGTGCAACAAAACATATTATTTATTTATCATTTTTTGGCGTCACAACTTAATTTCTTAATTAAGAAGATAATGCTACAAGGGAATTGTGCCTAATATCGTACCCCATTTTTAAAAACCAAAATTTTTACTAAAAACTTCTATAAAAATATAACTAAATCGCATCATTTTATTCTAAGATTATCATAATATGATCTGTGTAGCATGAATGTGTTCAAAGTTTATTTTAACTATTTTTTATTAAAGAAAAAAAAGTAGTATCTTTCGACATCGAAAAAAAGTGTTTATAATATCGCACCCTTACACCCTTATTTTTGTTAAAAATACAATTATAACACGCAATATATGTTGGAAATAGAAACAACTTAAAATAGAACACATAAGGTTGGTAAAAAAATACCCTCTTTTAACGATTAAGAAAGAGAAAGTCCATGGGATTTCACGAACTATAGGGTGAAGTGATGTAGTCAGCATCTTGCCTGGCCGATTTACTCTCGGAAAAAGATCTTGCTACTCATTGGAGGCTGAGGGAGCTACAGAGGTATTCTAGAGGCAGACCAATTAGGAAAAATGGGCGGTATAATGAACATTCGAGGGCGGAATTAGGAATACCGCAAGGAAGAAACATAACCGATTAAAGCGTCAAAATAATAGTTAGCAACGAATATCTCTAATTTAGGAATAAAATTAGACACAATATCACATGTTTTCAGCAGAAATTCATTCTTAGTACATATCTTTTTTGCTGTATTAATAACGTAAGATACCTCTTGCGAAATTTCGAAACCTCGTTAAAACTATGAACTGCCACGCTACTTTTTATATCCCAGTTCTAACTGAAATAAAACAAAAGATTATCCAAAGCAGCGTTGTTCAACAGCTTCCACTGCTCACTGATAGAATGCAATACATAACAGTATCGTAGTCTCAATATCATAGGGTGCGGAATGAGGAACAAAGGCAATATTAGACCCAGTTCCCCTACACATAAGTTGTAAAATACGTAAATTTGCCGATTCAGACTTTTGCATCGCAGTATCTCCGCTCATGGCACACGTAGACAAAAAATAAAAACAGTTTTATTACATAATTCGAACTCAAGCAAGATTAGTTCTGTGATTCTGTACGTATCCATGTCTCAAAAAATGTATGTAATCGGCGCTTGGGGTGACGTGTCTCGGATGGTGGAAAATTCCGCAAATTTCAGTTTGGCAATATGCAAATTGCTCGTCATCCGGTACATAAAATATTTTCTGATCAGTGGATATTTACTACTCGCGTGGTTGTAATTAGTTACATTTAAAATCTTTAACGTAATCTTTAGAAAAGTACTTCATTAATTTGCGTTTGCGATGATTTTGTAATTAAATGTTTTCATCAAGTGAGTCGTAGAGTCAATACCAAGCCAAAACTGTACACACCTGCCACCGAGGCAATATTATTTAATATGCACTCATATTTGTAATTCAGACAATTACGTATAAAATTTAAGAGAGAAGATGTAAGCTCAGCGGTAAGTGAGTTACATTCTCTGTAATTTCCGAATGTTTCCAATCTCACCATATCACGATATTTCCTAATCACGCTTTGGTGAATATTTCTGCCTGTCACTTTATCTCGTCTCAATTCTGATACTCGCATTCCGTCCAAAATTATGCGCCATGCTTGAAGTATAATTTATTTCGATGCGTTGAGAGGTCAGAAACGATAGAAACGTTACTAAATATTACTAATTTTAGAAAGAGAACATCGCCAGCCGTTACGCGAATATATTTATTTCTCCCCTTACCACGAATAAATGATATTTTTTACGACATACGTGCAATGTTCGAGTCTATTCAATCTTACTTCAGTGACATCTCTTTTGTAGATTTTGAACCGCTGGAAATTAAGCACTGGTCGATGTGAACGAACGAAAAGCCCCCGTCGGACAAGCAATTTGCTTATAGCCCAAAAGCAAGCACTACATTCACGGTATTTGATACAGCGCATGGTGATCATGTACTGCTCATGTTACTATTGATTCTTATCCGAAAGGGTTCGCAGAAGTATTCACAGATGGTAGGTTTAATCCTTCGTTTACTGAGCAAGCGCAAAATCAGACGGCTTGATATAATCACGAAGAGCGACTCAGTTAAACGATAAATTTCGTTCCGTGAACTGCAATGAACGTCAACGAAGGTAGAACATATCTCGAAAAAGTAGCAGAAAGTTCGCGTCACGATATTCCACTAAAAATTATAAATAAGCGCGTCAAGTGAAATATAATACAATAGTATAAAACTTACACTTTCAATCATTTTCAAAATTAATTATAATTAAATTAGTATCGGTAAAGTAATAAATTAATGAAATCCTTATATTATTAAATAATTTATTTCATATAAAATATTATTATTTATCTTGATAATAGTGATTCGTTTTCAATATTTTTCTTATTTCCAATTTTAACTAATCATATTGTTGTATATTACAATTTATTTTTTCTTTTTTACCATTACAAAGATATTTCTTCTCTTGACTATATATCCGGTTTGTTACTCAATGTGTTGTTCATAAAATAATTCCTTAATAGGGAACGTTCAATATTATAAATAGATAATAATTGACATAACTAAAGATTTCTCATTAAATAAAGGGAATAATTCGCTTTTAACAATTTGTCGCAAAAATTCGCATTTATTTTTTGCCTGGTGTCTATACATCTGCCATAAAAGTTCGGAACTTCGTGTTCCACGAAAGTTTTGCGAAAACAGATACTTTCGATATGCTTGCAAAAGCTCGTTTTTTCGACGCGTATAGATTGTTTCAAAGTGAGTTTTGAGTGCCAAGGTTGAACATGGTGCATAAATTGAAAGGTCAATTCTGCTGATGTGTGCACGATTTATTTCTTACTTCTCTCGGTTATAGACAAAAAGTTTGTCGAAAATCTCAACTCTTAAAAATCGAAGTACGATTAAAATAGCAGTCTTTTTCGTCAGAACAATAATACAAAATCTTACAAAAGAAGAACTTTTCAAAGAGAGTTATTATAAATGCTATCACTAAGAACACTTTAAATTTTCAGTTTAGCTTTAGTAAAATAATATCTAATAATATCGGGTATAACTCACAACGAGTTCGCGTAAAAATACACGGGGCGGTCTCGCGCTGCGCGTGTACACTATCGTGTCTCATGACATGTTATTTTACTTTTATTATTCATCTCTTTTTGATATTTTTCCTGAGCAATTCTAATTAGTTGTAATATTCCACGACAAATTGTAAGAAATACAAATAAAGTGAAATTTACTATGAGTGCTACTTAAAGATACCTTTATATAACTACAAAACATTCGTGAAATATGAAGTGATTACTTCTAGCAAGACAGTAAAACAAATTGAAAAAAAATAATGTAAAGGGATAATGTTTTTTCTAAATTAGCAATAAGCTAAAATATTCTTTATGAAATTCGATTTTATGATTAGATTTCAATTACGCTTTTGCGCTGAGTCGCCAATTTTTGCGGATATTCGGCGTATGGCCCGATCCATTCACGCCTTTGAGTGACTTCCACCGACCAAGCATAAGATTCATAATTGTTACGTGTATCCTGTGCCTTTACGTGATCGTGCCGCAATTGACGAATATGATTCTTGCCTGGGGTAATGTGGCACGGATGGTGGAATACGTCGCTTCCGCAAACTACAGCTTGATGGCACTATGCAAATTATTCGGTACTTGGTATCACGGTGAAAGTAAGTTATTGCATCGATATATTTTTATCGTGAGAGATATAAATGTGAAAATTCGTTATTTAATTTTAACATCAATATTGTACAACAGTTTTATTTATATAAAATCGATCTCGTCCATTCATGCTATTCGTACTGATGTATCATGTTTAATCCGAAAGCACTTCGAACGCTGATGACATCAGTCGTGACCGATTGGATGACTTCGAAGAACGACCGGGAACGAAATACAATGTTAAATATTGCGAAACGTGGCAGAATCTTATCTCTTAGTTGTTACGTGTGCAGCGTGTGCGCGCTCTCGTTTTACCTTTCTTTCAATCTGCGGAAGTTCTATCGAAATATACACCAATCTCACCGGACCCTCGTGTATGGGTCCACCTATCCTTACAACATTCACAGGAGTCCGAACTACGAAATTACTTTTTTTACTCAACTTTCCGGCGGCATATACACGGCCCTCATCAACTCTACCGTCGACAGTTTCGTCTCGATACTCCTGCTGCATATATGCGCGCAGCTGATAAATCTACGAACGGCACTCAACGATCTGGTCGACAAACTAGCCGAAGGATTTATATCCTCCGCGAGATTTAAGAAAGGATTAGCTGCGATTACTATCCGTCACGAACATCTCATCAGGTATGTCAACGAATTTCAAGCCAGGTTATTTAATATAGTGCAAAACATTTTTAAACATTTACAGAAATTTATTCATGAGATATCATCATTAATTATTTATTATATTTTAAAATAAAATTCAGTGTGTCTCTCTCTTTCATATTTATAAGGACTGTATACAATGTCTCATGGACAAAAAATATTTTTTTTATTAAGATATTTTTTTAAAGATATAATATGATTCTAAAGATTCTACAAATTTTAAAAAATTTTAAGACATACTTAAATGTGGACGATAAAAAAGTGAGATATAAATATACTTTCAGAAATTGAGATCCTAAATTAAATCTTTTTTAAAATTTGTACATTAAAATAGATAATTATAATTAATCAATAATTAATTAAAGTATGAAATACATGAATTTTTTAGGAACGCAAGGACAGTTGACGACTGCTATAGCGCTGTGTTATTTGTACACATGTTTGCCGCTACTTTTCAATTGTGTTTTGAAAGCTTTCAAGTTTTCATGGTAAGTAAGATGATTTGTTTTCTGTATAGTTTATGTTTATGCAACAGAAAAATTTAATACATGTTAAATTTTTTAATTGTAATTTTTAATTTAAATGTTTTTAATTTTTTAGTTTAATAATGATGATTTTTTAATAAAGAATTGATATATAGGTTAAAATTTTATGGTTATTATTACAAACGGCTGATTATTACAAACAATTGATCGACTTAGAAATAGAAAAATATTATTTTCAGATAATATCAAATCATTTGGATGTATCTTTTGTTAAAATGGGTTTTCTCTCGTTTTACGTCGTTCTTGTATTGACACATTTGTATATTTATTGTTACTCAGCTGAAAAACTTTTAACGGAGGTAAAGTAATTATGTACGTCAAACGCGATTTTTCTGTGTAAACCAGAGATATAATAACAATAATTTCTCTTCGCCTGTAAATATTAAAAACAATCCAAAGTTATTTAACGACACAACTGGCTAAAATTAATTCTTTATTAAATCGTAACGTTTCGATCCTAATCGGATCCTTATCAAGTGAGAGTTGAAGCTGTGTAAAAATATCTCACTTGATAAGGATCCGATTAGGGTCGAAACGTTGTAATTTAATAAAGAACTAATTTTGGCCAGTTGTGTCGTTAAATAATTTTGTATCGACAGAAATATAATTTTCAGAGCACCAATATGGCGTATGGCGTGTATGAATGCAAGTGGTACGATATATCATCGAAAGACGCGAAGAACTTAATGTTTATGTTGTATCGATCTACAGTTCCGCTTAGATTGACTGCTGGAAAATTTGGAGCTTTTTCATTAGAAATGTTTGGAACAGTAAGACATCTATAACAGAAAAAAAAAAAACACTTTATTTTTCGCGCAACAAAAATCTCATTTTTAGCCTACAGAGAGAGAGAAAGAGACAAAACACGAGAGATAAACACTTTCAATTTTTAATAAGATTTTTTTCTTTTGCGTTCTAAGTAATTTATACTTTATTGTCAAAATTAAAAATGTTCTCTTTCGATTACACTAACTAAAAGAAAGTACTTTTACAACTATTAAATTAAATCCGAGCTGCAGTTGCTCGAAGCAGAATGGCTAAAGATTCTGCACCACCATTATACATATATCAGGAAACACGGTCGCATCTCGCGCCAAATTCAAGTTAGCACAACGGCGAAGTGGAAAAACGACACTAAAATTCATGTGGAACAAAATAAAATGCTTTTCTAAAATGGATTTCAGAGTCTGGAGATTCAAATGCAGCAGCAATGGATAATTTACAACAAGGCTACTTATTGAAACTTTGAGGGGAAAAAGTTAAATATATGACAAGATTCGAACACGCTTTAGAACAGAAGAGAACCTTCCAAGAATTGATCAATAAGACTTGTTTTGTCACTCTCTGTATGCTGAATATTGTGGTCTTTAAATATATTATATAAACTAAGACTAAAAGATTAGTATCATTATTGTTATAACCTATAAGACAAAAATCGGAAGTTATATTTTATTTTTATTCTACGTAGACGGTGAAAACGTCAATGGGATACCTATCTGCATTGCTGACAATGATGGATTAGAGAGTATAATGCTGAAATGATACTAAATTAATTGCGATACTTGATTACTACTTATTTTCTATATACTTAATAGAATTACATATATTACCTGTAATGTAATTTTTGCTGGATAAATATTTTTATGCAATAAAACATATTATTTATTCATCATTTTTCGACGTCATAACTTAATTTCTCAATTAAAAAGATAATGCTGTATTAAATAGAGAAAAAGCAATATTTTTAATATTCACAATATTCGGTTCAGTAACATGATAATTACATGTTACTCAATTGTTCCACACAAGTGTTTGTACATGTATTCAGATGGTAGCGGTTGAATCCTTTGTATACTAAGTAACTACAAAATCATGGCGATTTAGTGTAATCGCGGAAAGTGATTCAAGCGACTTTTTTTGCGCTGTAAACATCAATGATTATTTATCAACGAAAACAGAATATAACGGTTTACCTACAAAAAGTATGATATCAGAAAATGCCACCAAGTATAAATAAATCTTTGGAAAGAAGCCGTTGTATATTTTTGAAAAATTATAATGTTTCAAAATTTTTAATGCAAAAATATTTAATGCAAAAATACTTGGCGCTGTCAGCTACCTGAAAATATTCAAAAAATAATTAAAATAGGTAAACATGTATGGAATGGATATAATAATATGATTTAATTTAATATTGTGGAATTAATATAAAATATTAAATATATTATAAATAACATTAAAATATCATAAATTTAAGTTATTCAATGTGGCAGCGTCAAGTTTTTTGCATTAAATATTTTTAAAAATTTGATTAAATTTTTTAAAAATATACGACAGTTCTTTTTCAAAGATTTATTCCTACTTGATGCCATTTTCTGATATTGTACTTTTTGTGGTTAGACAGACACATACATACTTGGCGCCTTCTTTTTTTAAACTAAAGTTTTATATATATCATGCCTTTTTTAAGTATCTATGCTAGATTGTTGTATATATGTATGTGCATTAACCTGTAAAGTTATTACAAGTTGTGTTTAACTTCAGGCAAACGCCTTTTATTAATTACATATAAATTGTAAAATATAACTATTTCAAAGCTAATAAAACTATGCTTATTGTTAACAACGCAGTATAATTTATTTATCTTTCGTGCAACTTGTTGAATTTTACTATTTGTAATTAATGAGTACTGTCAATCTATTGACCTGGCATCAATAACAGTACGTGATGCTTGGCTAGTTTTAAAATGCGAACACTTGTATCTTTGTGGTAGAGAAGTTGTCATAAAAACTTTGCGGGATATTCCCAATCATTTTCTTAAACGCAACGCAACCGAGAAATTATGGCATCCAGAAATGGAAAAACCAACAGTACAGACGACGACAATGAAGTTTCTTAAATATAAATTTGCCGATTCGGACTTTGCATCGCAATATCTCTGCTCATGGGACGTAGACGAAAAATAAAAACAGTTTTATTACATAATTCGAATTCAAGCTATTGATTAGTTGTCCGTAGTGAGATCCGTATTCATGTCTTAAATGATAAATGTGATCGCTTATAAGGTGACGGTGGAAAATTTTGCCTCTGCGAATTTCAGTTCGGCAACATGCAAATTAGTCGGTACATAAGATATTTTCCGTTTAGTAGAAATTTGCGACTCGCGTGATTACAATTAATTACATTTAAAATATTCAACGTAATCTTTAGAAAAGTACTTCATTAATTTGCGTTTGCGATGATTTTGTAATTAAATGTTTTCATCAAATACGTTGAGTCAATACCGAACCAAAACTGTACACATTTGCAATCAAGACGATTTTATTTAACCCTAGACAGCATATGTGGGGTAATACGTTACCCCACGCGAACTTTAAATTACGCCCCTGACTTAGGAAGGTTAGCTTTCATACCGAGACCCTAACCATAATTCAGTTTGGTCATCCGGCAGTCGACCTCCGTCATTCAGCGAGTGCGTTAGATACGTGCAGCAGCTGTGGCGAAAAAAGAAAATTGTTTGGGGTAACGTATTACCCCATTCGATCGTTTACGTTTGACATTTACCACAGTAAGTATATTTCAGATTTTTTGTTAAAATGACTCGTTTTGGCGTTTTCAGCGTGTATTCAAAAGTTTTTCGTGTAAAACAATTTTATTGACAAAAAAAGCAGTTATACAAATTGTTACATTGTATAACTGGATGGATGGATGACCCTCTGCTGTTCTTGCACAGCAACTGATTAAAACTTTGTAAAGTTTTGTGGAGTTAATTTTACTGTTTCCATATACTTTTATAACTTTTGACTACCTTTGAAATAAATAATAATCGACAGAATCTGCTTTATTTTCCATTTCTTACGATTTTTCTCATCCGACAGTTTTTCGTCATTTCCTCTACTTCAGACGTTCAAAGAAATATGTTTTTTTTAAGAAACGAAAAAATCGCTTACATGCCCTTGAAGGTTGTTTATTCCTCTTTCAAAATCCGTTTGAATTTTTAAAATCGGTGAATTTTATGAAAAACTACAGCATTTTTTATAAGAAAAGTCATTTTAGCCAAATTTTTGGTCCTTTTTTTTGTTTTTTGAAATTTTTTTACTGTTTTTTTTTTACTACCAGAAATTGATGACTACTATCGTCTTCCTTATTAAAAACCAAACAAAATTATCTATTATAAAGTTTTTTAACAACAAATAGAAACATTATACACGCGGTACAAGTTTGGGGTAATTTATTACCCCGTTTGGCCGTTTACGTATGAGAAAATTCATATATGCTGTCTAGGGTTAATATGCACTCAAATTTGTAATTTAGACAAATAAGTGTAGAATTTAAGAAAGAAGATGTAATCCCGGCGGTAAGTGAGTTGCATCGTCTGCAATTTCCGAATGTTTCCAATTTCATCATCATATCCCGGTATTTCTTAATCATTCTTTGGTGAATATTTCTGCCTGTCACTTTACCTCGTCTCATTTCTGATACCCGCATTCCGTTCGAAATTATGCGCCATGCGTGAAGTATAATTTATTTCGATGCGTTGAGAGGTCAGAAACGATAGAAACGTTACGAAATATTACTAATTTTAGAAAGAAAACGTCGCCAGCCGTTACGCGGATATATTTATTTCTCCCCTTATAAAGGATATTTTTTATGACATACGTGCAATGTTCGAGTCTATTCAATCTTACTTCAGTGACATCTCTTTGCAGATTTTGAACCTGGAAATTAAGCACTGGTCGATGTGAATGAACGAAAAGTCCTCGTTGGGCAAGCAATTTGCTTATAGCCCAAAAGCAAGCACTACATTCATGGTATTTGATACAGCGCATGGTGATCATGTACTGCTCATGTTACTATTGATTCTTATCCGAAAAGGTTCGCAGAAGTACTCACAGATGGTAGGTTTAATCCTTCGTTTACTGAGCAAGCGCAAAATCAGACGGTTTGATATAATCACGAAGAGCGACTCAGTTAAACGATAATTTCCGTTCCGTGAACTGCAATGAACGTCAACGAAGGTAGAACATATCTCGAAAAAGTAGCAGAAAGTTCGCATCACGATATTCTATTAAAAATAATAAATAAGCGCGTCAAGTGAAATATAATACAATATAGTATAAAACACACTTTCAATCATTTTCAAAATTAATTATAATTAAATTAGTATCGGTAAAGTAATAAATTAATGAAATCCTTATATTATTAAATAATTAATTTCATATAAAATATTATTATATTTCTTGATAATAGTGATTCGTTTTCAATATTTTTCTTATTTCCAATTTCTTAACTAATCAAATTGTTTTATATTACAATTTATATATATATATATATATATATATATATATATTATCTTTTTTACCATTACAAAGATATTTCTTCTCTTGACTATATATCCTGTTTGTTACTTAATGTGTAGTTCATGAAATAATTCTTTCACTTACAGAAATTTAATACTGTAAGTGATAATTTGGCTAGTGATTAATTACTTGTATTGAGTATTAAAAGCTCTGTTTTAATACTGAAAATAAGTAATTAATCACTAACCTAATAATCGCTTATAGTATTAAATTTCTCTAAGGGTTAATAAAGAACGTTCAACATTATAGATATACATACTAATTTAATTTACATAACTAACTGTTACATACTAAATAAAAGGAAAAATTCGCTTTTAACAAATTGTCGCAAAAATCCGCATTTATTTTTTGCCAGGTGTCTATACATCTGTCATAAAAGTTCAGAACTTCGTGATCCACGAAAGTTTTCGAGAACAGATACAAAACTTTCAATGCTAACAAAACCTTGCTTTCTCGACGTATAGTTTGATCCAAAGTGTTTTTGAGTGGCAAAGTTGAACATAGTGCATAAAACTGAAAGGTTAATTCTGCTGATGTGTGCACGAATCGTTTTTACATTTCTCCGTTACAAACAGTTTATCTAAAACTTTAATTCTTAGAAAACCGAAGTACGATTAAAATAGCAAACGTTTTCATCAGAATAATAATACAAAATCTTACAAAAGAAGAAGAATCTTTTAAAGACAGTTTTAAATGTTATTACTAAGAACACTTTGAATTTTTAGTTTAGTTTTAATAAAATGATATGTATTATTTTTTTTACTTCTACTATTCATCTGTATTTCATATTTCCCATTAACAATTTAAATTAGCTGTAACTTATAATATTCCATGACAATATGTAAGAAATAACACAAGTAAAATTTCCTATGTGTGCTACTTACAATTAGAGATACCTTTAACTACGAAACAGTCTTGAAATATGACGCGAATTTAAAATTTATAAATAAATAAATGATTACTTCTAACAAAAGAGTAAAACATTTTTTTTAAATAACGTAAAGAGATAATGTTCCTTCTAAATTCTTAATTAAGTGGAAATATTCTTTATAAAATTCGATTTTATGATTAGATTTCAATTACGCCTTTGCGCTGAGTCGTCAATGTTTACGGATATTAGGCGTATGGCCCGATCCATTTACGCCTATAAGTGATTTCCATCGGCCAAGCATAAGATTCATAATTGTTACGTGTATCCTGTGTCTTTACGTGATCGTGCCGCAATTGACGAATATGATTCTTGCCTGGGGTAATGTGGCTCGGATGGTGGAATACGTTGCCTCCGCGAACTTCAGCTTGATGGCACTATGCAAATTAGTCGGTACTTGGTATCACGGTGAAAGTAAGTTATTATATCGATATTTTTATCGTGAGAGATAAATGTAAAGATTCGTTATTTAATTTTTACATCAATATTGTACAACAGTTTTATTTATGTAAAAACGGTCTCGTTCATTCATACTATTCGTACTGATGTATCATGTTTAATCCGAAAGCGCTTCGAACGCTGATGACATCGGTCATGACCGATTGGATGACTTCGAAGAACGATCGGGAACGAAATACAATGTTAAATATCGCGAGACGTGGCAGAACCTTATCTCTTAGATGCTACGTGGCCTCCTCGTGTACAGTCACGTTTGGCCTTTCTCTCAATCTGCTGAAGTTCTATCGAAATATGCACCAACCCCAACGGACCCTCGTGTATCGGTTTACCTATCCTTACAACATTCAAAGGAGTCCGAACTACGAAATTACTTTTTTCACTCAACTTTTCGGCGGTATGTACTCGGCCCTCATCAACTGTACTGTCGACAGTTTCGTCTCTTTACTCGTGCTGCACATAAGCGCACAGCTGATAAATCTACGAATGACACTCAACGATCTGGTCGACAAACTAGCTAAAGGATTTATATCCTCCTCGAAATTTAAGGAAGGTTTAGCTGCGATCACTATCCGTCACGAACATCTCATCAGGTATGCCAATAAATTTCAAAGCAGGTTATTTAATATAGTGCAAAACATTTTTAAACATTTACAGAAATTTATTCATGAGATATCATCATTAATTATTTATGATATTTTGAAATAAAATTCAATGTGTCTCTCTCTTTCATATTTATAAGAAGGAGGGTATACAATGTCTCATAGACAAAAAATATTTCTTTAAACATATAATATGATTCTAAAGATTTTACAAATTTTAACAAGTTTTAAAACAGACTTAAATGTGGACGATAAAAAAGTGAGATATAAGTTTACTTTCAGAAATTAAGATCCTAAATTAAATCTTTTTTAAGATTTGTACATAAAAATAATTATAATTAATCAATAATTAATTAGAATACGAAATACATGAATTTTTAAGGAACGCAAAGACAGTTGACGATTGCTATAGCGCTGTGTTATTTGTACACATGTTTGCCGCTACTTTTCAACTGTGTTTTGAAAGCTTTCAAGTTTTCATGGTAAGTAAGATGATTTGTTTTCTGTATAGTTTATGTTTATGCAACAGAAAAATTTAATACATGTTAAAATTTTTAATTTTAATTCTTAATTTAAATGTTTTTAATTTTTTAGTTTAATAATGAAGATTTTTTGATAAAAAATTGAGATATAGATTAAAATTTTATGGTTATCATTAAAAACGATTGATTATTACAAACAATTGTTCGACTTAGAAATAGAAAAGTATTATTTTCAGATAATATCAAATCATTTGGATGTATCTCTTGTCAAAGTGGGTTTTCTCTCGTTTTACGTCGTTCTTGTATTGACACATTTGTATATTTATTGTTACTCAGCTGAAAAACTTTTAACAGAGGTAAAGTAATTATGTACGTCAAACGCGATTTTTATGTGCAAACCAGAAATATAATAACAATAATTTCTCTTCGCCAGTAAATATTAAAAACGATTCAAAATTATTTAACGACACAACTGGCCAAAATTAATTCGTTATTAAATCACAACGTTTCGACCTTATCGAATTTCGATCGGATCCTTATCAAGTGAGAGTTGAAGCTGTGCAAAAATATCTCACTTGATAAGGATCCGATTAGGGTCGAAACGTTGTGATTTAATAAAGAATTAATTTTGACCAGTTGTGTCGTTAAATAATTTTGAATCGACAGAAATATAATTTTCAGAGCACCAATATGGCGTATGGCGTGTATGAATGCAAGTGGTACGATATATCATCGAAAGACGCGAAGAACTTAATGTTTATGTTGTATCGATCTACAGTTCCGCTTAGATTGACGGCTGGAAAATTTGGAGCTTTTTCATTAGAAATGTTTGGAACAGTAAGATATCTATAAGAGAAAAAAACACTTTATTTTTCGCGCAACAAAAATCTCATTTTTAGCCTACAGAGAGAGAGAAAGAGACAAAACACGAGAGATAAACACTTTCAATTTTTAATAAGATTTTTATTTTTTGCGTTCTAAAGTAATTTATACTTTATTGTCAAAATTAAAAATGTTCTCTTTCGATCACACTAACTAAAAGAGAGTACTTTTACAACTTTTAAAATAAAACTAACAGTTGTGCAGAACGGTTCAAGATTCTGCATCATTATATGTACACACATATCAGAAAACACGGTCGCATCTCGCGCCAAGATCAAGTTAGCACAACGACGAAGCGGAAAAACGACACTAAAGTTCATGCGGAACAAAATAAAATACTTCTCTAAAATGGATTTCAGAGTCTGGAGATTCAAATGCAGCCGCAATGGATAATTTACAACAACAGGGCTACTTATTGAAACTTTGAGGAGAAAAAGTTAAAGATATGACAAGATTCGAACACGCTTTAGAACAGAAGAGAACCTTCCAAGAATTGATCAATAAGACTTGTTTTGTCACTCTCTGTATGCTGAATATTGTGCTTTTTAAATATATTATAGAAACTAAGACTAAAAGAACAGTATCATTATTGTTATAACCTATGAGACAAAAATCGGAAGTTATATTTTATTTTTATTCTACGTAGACGGTGAAAACGTCAATGGGATACCTATCTGCATTGCTGACAATGATGGATTAGAGAGTATAATGCTGAAATGATACTAAATTAATTGCGATACTTGATAACTACTTATTTTCTACATAGGTACTGTGTTAATAGGATTACAAATATTACCTGTAATGTAATTTTTGCTGGATAAATATTTTTGTGCAATAAAACATATTATTTATTTATCATTTTTCGACGTCATAACTTAATTTCTCAATTAAGAAGATAATGCTATATTGAATAGAAAAAGCAATATCTTTAATATTTACAATATTCAGTTTAGTAACATGATAATTACATGTTACTACTCAATTGTTCCACACAAGTGTTTGTACATGTATTCAGATGGTAGCGGTTGAATCCTTTGTAAGTAATTATAAAATCATGGCGATTTAGTGTAATCGCGGAAAGTGATTCAAGCGATTTTTTTTGCGCCATAAACATCAAAGATTATCAACGAAGGCAGAATATATCTGTTTAGCTACAAAAAGTATGATATCAGAAAATGGCACCAAGTACAAATAAATCTTTGGAAAGAAACCGTTGTATATGTTTGAAAAATTAAAATATATCAAAATTTTTAATGCAAAAATATTTAATGCAAAAAATCTTGGCGCTGCTAGCTACACCTGAAAATATTCAAAAATAATTAAAATAGGTGAACATGTATATGGAATGGATATAATAATATGACTTAATTTAATATTGCGGTATTAATATAAAATATTAAATATATTATAATTAACATTAAAATATCATAAATTTAAGTTATTCAATGTGGCAACGTCAAGTTTTTTTGCATTAAATATTTTTAAAAATTTGATTAAATTTTTAAAAAATATACGACAGTTCCTTTCCAAAGATTTATTCCTACTTGATGCCATTTTCTGATATTGTACTTTTTGTGGTTAGACAGACGCATATACTTGGCGCCTCTTTTTTAAACTAAATTTTTATATATATCATACCTATTTTAAGTATCTATGTTAGTTGTTGTATATATGTATGTGCATTAACTTGCAAAGTTATTACAAGTTGTGTTTAACTTCAGGCAAAAGCCCTTTATTAATTATTACATATAAGTTGTGAAATGTAACTAGTTCAAAGCTAATAAAATTATGTTTATTATTAACAACACAGTATAATTTATTTATCTTTCGTGCAAATCTTCCGTGCAACTTATTGAATTTTACTAATTGTATTGCTGAGTACTGACAATCTATTGTTCTAATATCAATAACAGTATAATGTGATAATTGGCTAGTTTTAAAATGCAAACACTTGTATATCTACGATGTAGAGAAGTTGTCATGAAAACTTGTCGGAATATACTCAATAATTTTCTTAAACGCAACGCTAACGAAAAATTACGCTATTCAAAAATGGAAAAACCAATAGTATACAGACGACAACAATAACGTTTCTTAAATGTAAATTTTCCGATTCGGAATTTGCATCGCAATATCTCTGCTCATGAGACGTAGACGAAAAATAAAAACAGTTTTATTACATAAATCGAACCCAAGCTATCGATTAGCTCTCTGTAGTGATCCGTATCCATGTCTCAAATGATAAATGTGATTCGCGCTTAAGGTGACGGTGGAAAATTTCGCTTCTGCGAATTTCAGTTCGGCAACATGCAAATTACTCGTTACAAATTACTCGATACATAAGATATTTTCCGTTTAGTGGAAATTTGCGACTCGCGTGATTTTAATTAATTACATTTAAAATATTCAACGTAATCTTTAGAAAAGTACTTCATTAATGTGCGTTTGCGATGATTTTGTAATTAAATGTTTTCATCAAATACGTTGAGTCAATACCGAGCCAAAACTGTACATATTTGCAATCGAGACGATTTTATTTAATATGCACTCATATTTGTAATTTAGATAATCAAGTGTAGAATTTAAGAAAGTAGATGTAATCCCAGCGGTAAGTGAGTTGCCTCCTCTGCAATTCCGAATGTTTCCAATTTCATCATCATATCCCGGTATTTCTTAATCATCCTCTGGTGAATATTTCCTGTCACTTTATCTCGTC
Organism: Temnothorax rugatulus; assembly: GCA_035220575.1. Lineage (NCBI taxonomy): Eukaryota > Metazoa > Arthropoda > Insecta > Hymenoptera > Formicidae > Temnothorax > Temnothorax rugatulus. The sequence goes on from JASTWL010000168.1 coordinate 277,916, forward strand.
TCATTTCTGATACCCGCATTCCGTCCGAAATTATGCGCCATGCGTGAAGTATAATTTATTTCGATGCGTTGATAGGTCAGAAACGATAGAAACGTTACTAAATATTACTAATTTTAGAAAGAGAACGTCGCCAGCCGTTACGCGAATATATTTATTTCTCCCTTTGCCACGAATAAATGATATTTTTTACGACATACGTGCAATGTTCGAGTCTATTCAATCTTACTTCAGTGACATCTCTTTTGTAGATTTTGAACCGCTGGAAATTAAGCACTGGTCGATGTGAACAAACGAAAAGCCCCCGTCGGACAAGCAATTTGCTTATAGCCCATAAGCAAGTACTACCTTCACGATATTTGATACAACGCATGATGATCACGTACTGCTCATGTTACTATTGATTCTTATCCGAAAAGGTTTGCAGAAGTACTCACAGATGGTAGCGGTTCAATCCTTCGTGTACTGAGCAAGCGCAAAATCAGACGGTTTGATATAATCACGAAGAGCGACTCAGTTAAACGATAATTTTCGCTCTGTGAACTGCAATGCACAACGAAGGTAGAATATATCTCGAAAAAGTAGCAGAAAGTTCGCACCACGATATTCTACTAAAAATTATAAATAAGCGCGTCGTGTGAAACATAATACAATATAATATAAAATTTATACTTTCAATCATTCGTGTGTTAATAAGAATTTTTCATTCCGCGGCTTAAATTCTGTAAATTTTTCTAAAATTGATTATAAATAAATTACTATCGGTAAAGTAATAAATTAATAAAATCCTTATATTAAATTTTAAATAATTTATTTTGTATAAAATATCATTATTTATCTTGATAACAGTGATTAGTTTTCAATATTTTTCTTATTTCCAATTTTAACTAATCATATTGTTGTATATTACAATTTATTTTTTCTTTCTTACCATCACAAAGATATTTCTTCTCTTGATTATATTCTGTTTGTTACTCAATGTGTTGTTTACGAAATAATTGTTTAATAAGGGACGTTCAATATTATAAATAGACAATAATTTACATAACTAAAGATTTCTCATTAAATAAAGGGAATAATTCGCTTTTAACAATTTGTCACAAAAATTCGCATTTATTTTTTGCCTGGTGTCTATACATCTGTCATAAAAGTTCGGAACTTCATGTTCCACGGAAGTTTTGCGAAAACAGTTACAAAACTTTCGATATGCTTGCAATAGCTCGTTTTTTCGTCGCGTATAGATTGTTTCAAAGTGAGTTTTCAATGCCAGGGTCGAACATGGTGCATAAATTGAACGGTTAATTCTGCTGATGTGTGCACGATTTATTTCGTACTTCTCTCTATTATAGACAAAGAGTTTGTCGAAAATCTTAACTCTTAAAAATTGAAGTACGATTAAAATAACAGTCTTTTTCGTCAGAACAATAATACAAAATCTTACAAAAAAAAAGAAGAACCTTTCAAAGAGAGTTTTTATAAATGCTATCACTAAGAACACTTTAAATTTTCTAATAATCTCGAGTATAACTGACAACGAGTTCGCGTAAAGATACACGGGGCGGTCTCGCGCTGCGCGTGTACACTACCGTGTCTCTTGATATGTTATTTTACTTCTATTATTCATTTCTTTTTAATATTTCTCCTGAGCAATTCTAATTAGTTGTAATATTCCACGACAAATTGTAAGAAATAATACAAATAAAGTGAAATTTACTATGAGTGCTACTTAGAGATATCTTTATATAACTACAAAATATTCGTGAAATATGAAATGATTACTTCTAGCAAGACAGTAAAACAAATTGAAAAAAAATAATGTAAAGGGATAATGTTTTTCCTAAATTAGCAATAAGCTAAAATATTCTTTATGAAATTCGATTTTATGATTAGATTTCAATTACGCCTTTGCGCTGAGTCGCCAATGTTTGCGGATATTCGGCGTATGGCCCGATCCATTTACGCCTTTGAGTGACTTCCACCGACCAAGCATAAGATTCATAATTCTTACGTGTCTCCTGTGCCTTTACGTGATCGTGCCGCAATTGACGAATTTGGTTTTTGCCTGGGGTAATGTAGCACGGATGGTGAAATACGTCGCTTCCGCAAACTACGGCTTGATGGCACTATGCAAATTAGTCGGTACTTGGTATCACGGTAAAAGTAAGTTATTGCATCGATATTATTATCGTGAGAGATATAAATGTGAAAATTCGTTATTTAATTTTAACATTAATATTGTACAACATTTTATTTATATAAAAATGATCTCGTCCATTCATGCTATTCGTACTGATGTATCATATTTAATCCGAAAGCACTTCGAACGCTGATGATATCGGTCGTGACCGATTGGATGACTTCGAAAAACGACCGGGAACGAAATACAATGTTAAATATTGCGAGACTGGGCAGAACCTTATCTCTTGGTTGTTACGTGTGCAGCGTATGCACGATTTCGTTTTATCTTTCATTCAATCTGCGGAAGTTCTATCGAAATATGCACCAATCTCAACGGACCCTCGTGTATGGGTCCGCCTATCCTTACAACATTCACAGGAGTCCGAACTATGAAATTACTTTTTTTACTCAACTTACCGGCGGCATATACACGGCCCTCATCAACTCTACCGTCGACAGTTTCGTCTCAATACTCCTGCTGCATATATGCGCGCAGCTGATAAATCTACGAACGGCACTCAACGATCTGGTCAACAAACTAGCCGAAGGATTTATATCCTCCTCGAGATTTAAGAAAGGATTAGCTGCGATCACTATCCGTCACGAACATCTCATCAGGTATGCCGACAAATTTCGAGTCAGATTATTTAATAATGCAAAACGTCTCTAAATATTTACAGCAATTTATTCGTGAGATATAATTATTGATTATTTATGAAATTTTAAAATAAATATTAATGTCTTTCATATAAGAAGGGTATATACGGACACGTTCAGCAGAACAAACCGCTCAGTAGCAATCGAACGTGATTGGCTCTTACTTTTAGACCCAACAGATCAGCGTAGCGTGTTGATAAGACGACACTCAACAGTTGTGTCTGCTGAACGCGGCCTACAATGTAACCAAAACAAAAAGTATCTTTTGATTAAGATATTTCTTTATAATATATTTCTCTAAAGACTTTACTTTGAAACTTTAAGACTATTAGACTTAAATGTGGACAATGAGAAAGTGAGATACTAGTTTACTTAAAAAATTCTGAATTAAATCTTAAGATTTGTACAAAACAAAAATCGAAATTAACGAATTTTTGTTGTAAAATTACGTTTTATTAAAAAATGAAAATGCATGTCTTGTAAAGTAATCTTTTGAGAATATCTTCCAAAAATGTCAATAAAAAGTATCAAGAATTAAAGTCTTGGTAGCTATTTTCTCGAAACAGTGTTTTAAAAATCGGTATCAGAAATATTTCGAAGACTATAGTGAACCGATTTGCATTAAATTTTTTACAGCTACTCTCAATACAATAATCTAGTGCTTAGTCATAAAATTTTTTCGATTTATAGCGACTTTTAGTTTTTTTTTTTATAAATAAGAGAAAACCGATTTTGTACTTAAAAAATCGCATTTTTCGCTATGAATCGGTGCCATTTTTTGAAAAATTAATATTTTCCAAATCGGCTATAACTAGCACTATATAGTTTCATTTATTTAGTTTAACGGCAAATTTTTATTTTTTATTTCACATAAGAGGAAGCGGAGGTGTTTCTGGTACCGCAACGCCATTTTTACAAACACCGTTCGGGAAAATAGCTGCCAGGACCTCAATTTTTGGTATTTTTATTGAAATTCTTGGGAGATATTCTAAAAAGACTACTCTACAAGACAATGTATTTTCATTTTTTAAATATAATTTTACCCACAATAAAAATTTGTTAATTTCGACCTAGTTTTAGGCCTGTTAAAGGTATATAACCCCTTAAAATAATTAGTCGATAATATAAGTATGAAATGTATGAATTTTTAAGGAACGCAAAGACAGTAGACGACTGTTATACCGTAGTGTTATTTATACACATGGTTGCCGCTACTTTCCAACTGTGTTTTGTAAGCTTTCAAGTTTTCACGGTAAGTGACATTTATTTGGTTTTCTGTATAATTTAAGCAACAGAAATTAATATATGTTAAATGTTTTAATTTTTTAGTTTAGTAGTGATGCTTATTTGATAAAGAATTGAGATATAGATCAAAATTTTACGGTATGATTAATTGTCATAAACTATTGCTGAACTTAGAAACAGAAAAGTATTATTTTCAGATAATATCAAATCATTTGGATGTACCTCCTGCCCAAGTGGGTTTTCTCTCGTTTTACGTCATTATGGTATTAATACATTTGTATATTTATTGTTACTCAGCTGAAAGACTTTCAACGGAGGTAAAGTAGTCATGTATATCAAACGCGATTTTTCTGTGTAAAACAGAAATCTAATTTTCAGAGCACCAGTATGGCGTATGGCGTGTATAAATGCAAGTGGTACGATATATTATCGAAAGACGCGAAGAATTTAATGTTTATGGTATATCGATCTACAATTCCGCTTAGATTGACGGCTGGAAAATTTGGAGTTTTTTCATTAGAAATGTTTGAAACAGTAAGATATCTAAGAGAAAAAAACATTTTATTTCCGCGCAATAAAAAACCTCATCCATGGCTTACAGAGAGAGACAAAACACGATGATAAACACTTTTAATTTTTAATAAGATTTTTATTGTTTGCGTTCTAAAGTAATTTATACTTTATTATAAAAATTAAAAATGTTCCCTTTCGATCACATTAATTGAAAGAAAGTACTTTTACAACTTTTAAAATAAAACCGACGGTTGCATCTCGCGTCAAGTTCACTTGCAGCACAACAGTGTGATGGAAAAATGATTGTGAAGTTCATGTGAAACAATATAAAAAGCATTTCTAAAGTGGATTTCAAAGTCTCCAGATACAGCTGCGATAGATACTTTAAAACAGAGCTACTTAAAACTGTGAGGGGAAAAAAGTTGAAGATATGACAAGACTCGAACACGCTTTAAAACAGGAGAAAATTTCCAAGAATTGATCCATAAGATTTGTTTTGTCATTCTCTGTAAGCTGAATATTGCGTTTTTTAAATATATTAGATTATATAAACTAAGAGTATCAGAATAGTATCATTTTTATTAAACCGATGAGACAAAAATCGGAAATTATATTTTATTTTTATTCTACACAGACGGTGAAAACGTCAATGGGATACCTATCTGCATTGCTGACAATGATGGATTAGAGTATAATGCTGGAATGATACTAAATTAATTGCGATACTTGATTACTACTTATTTTCTATATACTGTGTTAATAGGATTATATATATATTATCTGTAAAGTAATTTTTGCTGGATAAATATGTTTTTGTGCAACAAAACATATTATTTATTTATCATTTTTCGGCGTCACAACTGAATTTCTAAATTAAAAAGATAATGCTACAAGGGAACTGTGCCTAATATCGCACCCCGTTTTAAAAATCAAAATTTTGACTTCTATAAAAACTTCCATAAGAATATAACTAAACCGCATCATTTTATTCTAAGATTATTATAATATGATCTCTGTAGCATGAATGTGGTCGAAGTTTATTATAACTATTTTTTCTGAAAGAAAACAAAAAAGTAGCATTTTTCGATATCGAAAAAAAATGTTTCTAATATCGCACCCTTACACCCTTATTTTTGTTAAAAATACAATTATGACACGCAATATATGTTGGAAATAGAAACAACTTAAAATAGAACATATAAAGTTGGTAAAAAAAATACCCTCTTTTAACGATTAAGAAAGTCCATAGGGTTTCACAGACTATAGGGTGAAGTGATGTAGTCAGCATCCTGCCTGGCCGATTTACTCTCGGAAAAAGAGGCTCATTGGAGGCTGAGGGAGCTTCAGAGGTATTCTACAGGCAGACCAATTAGGAAAAATAGGTGGTATAATGAACATTCGAGGGCGGAATTAGGAATACCACAAGGAAGAAACATAACCGATTAAAGCGTTAAAATAATAGTTAGCAACGAATATCTCTAATTTAGGAATAAAATTAGACACAATATCACATGTTTTCAGCAGAAATTCGTTCTTAGTATGTATCTTTCTTGTATACATCGAAACCTCGTTAAAACTATGAACTGCCACGCTACTTTTTACATCACATTTCTAACTAAAATAAAACAAAAGATCATTCAAAGCAGCGTTGTTCAACAGCTTCCATTGCTCACTGACAGAATGCAACACATATCAGTATCGTAGTCTTAATATCGTAGGGTGCGGAATGAGGAACAAGGGCGATATTAGACCCAGTTCCCCTACACGTAAGTTGTAAAACTATTTTAAAGCTAATAAAACTATGAATATTATTAACAACACAATATAATTTATTTATCTTTCGTGCAACTTGTTGAATTTTACTAATTGTATTAATGAATACCTACAGTTAATCTATTGACCAAGTATCAATAAGAAACAGTACGTGATGCTTGGCTAGTTTTAAAATGCGATCGCTTGTATATCTACGATGTAGAGAAGTTGTCATGAAAACTTGTCGGGATATTCCAATCATTTTGTTAAACGCAACGCTAACGAAAAATTACGCCATCCAAAAATAGAAATACCAATAGTACAGACGACGACAATGACATTTCTGAAATGTAAATTTGCCGATTCGGACTTTTGCATCGCAGTATCTCCGCTCATGGGACACGTAGACAAAAAATAAAAACAGTTTTTATTACATAATTCGAAACCCAAGCAAGATTAGTTCTGTGATCCTGTACGTATCCATGTCTCAAATAATGTATGTAATCCGCGCTTGGGGTGACGTGTCTCGGATGGTAGAAAATTCCGCAAATTTCAGTTTAGCAATATGCAAATTGCTCGTTATCCGGTATATAAAATATTTTCTGATCAGTGGATATTTACTACTCGCGTGATTGTAATTAGTTACATTTAAAATCTTCAACGTAATCTTTAGAAAAGTATTTCATTAATTTGCGTTTGCGATGATTTTGTAATTAAATGTTTTCATCAAGTGAGTCGTAGAGTCAATACCAAGCCAAAACTGTACACACCTGCCACCGAGGCAATATTATTTAATATGCACTCATATTTGTAATTCAGACAATTACGTATAAAATTTAAGAGAGAAGATGTAAGCTCAGCGGTAAGTAAGTTGCATTCTTTGCAATTTCCGAATGTTTCCAATCTCACCATATCACGATATTTCCTAATCACGCTTTGGTGAATATCTCTGCTGTCACTTTATCTTGTCTCATTTCTGATACCCGCATTCCGTCCGAAATTATGCGTCATGCGTGAAGTATAATTTATTTCGATGCGTTGAGAGGTCAGAAACGATAGAAACGTTACTAAATATTACTAATTTTAGAAAGAGAACGTCGCCAGCCGTTACGCGAATATATTTATTTCTCCCTTTGCCACGAATAAATGATATTTTTTACGACATACGTGCAATGTTCGAGTCTATTCAATCTTACTTCAGTGACATCTCTTTTGTAGGTTTTGAACCGCTGGAAATTAGGCAGTGGTCGATGTTAATGAACGAATATTCCTCGTCGGGCAAGCAATTTGCTTATAGCCCAAAAGCAAGTCCTACCTTCACGATATTTGATACAACGCATAGTGATCACGTACTGCTCATGTTACTATTGATTCTTATCCGAAAAGGTTTGCAGAAGTACTCACAGATGGTAGCGGTTCAATCCTTCGTGTACTGAGCAAGCGCAAAATCAGACGGTTTGATATAATCACGAAGAGCGACTCAGTTAAACGATAATTTTCGCTCTGTGAACTGCAATGAACGTCAACGAAGGTAGAATATATCTCGAAAAAGTAGCAGAAAGTTCACACCACAATATTCTACTAAAAATTATAATTAGGCGTGTCGTGTGAAACATAATACAATATAATATAAAATTTATACTTTCAATCATTCGTGTGTTAATAAGAACTTTTCATTCCGCGGCTTAAATTCTGTAAATTTTTCAAAAACTGATTATAACTAAATTACTATCGGTAAAGTAATAAATTAATGAAATCCTTATATTAGGTATTAAATAATTTATTTCGTATAAAATATCATTATTTATCTTTATAATAGTGATTAGTTTTCAATATTTTTCTAATTTCCAATTTTAACTAATCATATTGTTTTATATTACAATTTATTTTTTCTTTCTTACCATTACAAAGATATTTCTTCTCTTGATTATATTCTGTTTGTTACTGTTTGTTTATGAAATAATTCTTTAATTAGGGACGTTCAATATTATAAATAGATAATAATTTACATAACTAAAGATTTCTCATTAAATAAAGGAAATAATTCGCTTTTAACAATTTGCCGCAAAAATTCGCATTTATTTTTTGCCTGGTGTCTATACATCTGTCATAAAAGTTCGGAACTTCGTGTTCCACGAAAGTTTTGCGAAAACAGATACAAAACTTTCGATATGCTTGCAAAAGCTCGTTTTTTCGACGCGTATAGAGTGAGACGCGTTTCAAAGTGAGTTTTGAGTGCTAGGGTTGAACATGGTGCATAAATTGAACGGTTAATTCTGCTGATGTGTGCACGATTTATTTCTTACTTCTCTCTGTTATAGACAAAGAGTTTGTCGAAAATCTTAACTCTTAAAATTCGAAGTACGATTAAAATAGCAGTCTTATTCGTCAGAACAATAATACAAAATCTTACAAAAGAAGAACTTTTCAAAGAGAGTTATTATAAATGCTATCACTAAGAACACTTTAAATTTTCTAATAATCTCGAGTATAACTCACAACGAGTTCGCGTAAAAATACACGGTGCGGTCTCGCGCTGCGCGTGTACACTACCGTATCTCTTGATGTGTCATTTTACTTCTATTATTCATCTCTTTTTGATATTTCTCCTGAGCAATTCTAATTAGTTGTAATATTCCATAACAAATTGTAAGAAATAATATAAATAAAGTGAAATTTACTGTGAGTGCTACTTAGAGATACCTTTATATAACTGCAAAACATTCGTGAAATATGAAGTGATTACTTCTAGCAAGACAGTAAAACAAATTGAAAAAATAATGTAAAGGGATAATGTTTTAATGTTCTAAATTAGCAATAAGCTGAAATATTCTTTATGAAATTCGATTTTATGATTAGATTTCAATTACGCCTTTGCGCTGAGTCGCCAATGTTTGCGGATATTCGGCGTATGGCCCGATCCATTTACGCCTTTGAGTGACTTCCACCGACCAAGCATAAGATTCATAATTGTTACGTGTATCCTGTGCCTTTACGTGATCGTGCCGCAATTGACGAATATGATTCTTGCCTGGGGTAATGTGGCACGGATGGTGGAATACGTCGCTTCCGCAAACTACAGCTTGATGGCACTATGCAAATTAGTCGGTACTTGGTATCACGGTGAAAGTAAGTTATTGCATCGATATATTTTTATCGTGAGAGATATAAATGTGAAAATTCGTACTGATGTATCATGTTTAATCCGAAAGCACTTCGAACGCTGATGACATCGGTCATGACCGATTGGATGACTTCGAAGAACAACCGGGAACGAAATACAATGTTAAATGTTGCGAGACGTGGTAGAATCTTATCTCTTGGTTGTTATGTGTGCACCGTGTGCACGGTCTCGTTTTACCTTTCTTTCAATCTGCGGAAGTTCTATCGAAACATGCACCAATCTCAATGGACCCTCGTGTATGGGTCCACCTATCCTTACAACATTCACAGGAGTCCGAATTACGAAATTACTTTTTTTACTCAACTTTCCGGCGGCATATACACGGCCTTCATCAACTCTACCGTTGACAGTTTCGTCTCGATACTCCTGCTGCATGTATGCGCGCAGCTGATAAATCTACGAACGGCACTCAACGATCTGGTCGACAAACTAGCCGAAGGATTTATATCCTCCTCAAGATTTAAGAAAGGATTAGCTGCGATCACTATCCGTCACAAACATCTTATCAGGTATGCCGACAAATTTCGAGCCAGGTTATTTAATAATGCAAAACGTCTCTAAATATTTACAGCAATTTATTCGTGAGATATAATTATTGATTATTTATGAAATTTTAAAATAAAATTTAACGTCTTTTTCATATGTATAAGAAGGGTATATACGGGCACGTTCAGCAGAACAAACCGCTCAGTAGCAATCGAACGTGATTGGCTCGTACTTTTAGACCCAACAGATCAGCGTAGCGTGTTGATAAGACGACACTCAACAGTTGTGTCTGTTGAACGCGGCCTACAATGTAACATAAACAAAAAGTATTTTTTGATTAAGATATTTCTTTATAATATGACTAGCTCTTTTATAAACCCCTTTACTGCTCATCGCCCAAATCAATTTTTGACGAAATTAAAGGGCGCAAATCATCACGAATCGCGCATAGTCTAACTCCAGCTTAAGAGAGATAAATATGATAAATTCGAAGTTGGAAAGGAAATCGTTACCTGAAAAATTGTAAACTCTCACAATATTGCGTCCGTAGCTTGCTCGCGTGCATTTCCTCACGTCCGCGCCCCCTCACTTCCGTATTTGCAGAAATTATTGACACACACAGGCTCACGGTTTAGAACTGATTTAGAATATAATTTGCAATTAGAATACAGCACAGCTCGCGTTACGTTCGTTTGACTTGAAAGTTCAACTTCGAATCTGTTTGGCAACCGTTTGTAAACAATAATTCGTTGTAATTCTCTGAAGCTGGCGCCAGACTATGCGCGATTCGTGATTCGCGATAGCTCGAAATTCGATCCATTCGATCCATTCAAGCTGTATGATTTTACACCTTGCTAATTTTGCTGGTCTCCATCACATCACAGTTTTATTAGGAGTATAGAGAGTAACTGTACCAAAGTTGGTCCAGATCGGTCAAAGGGTTTAAGAGTGTACAAAGAACAGACATTCTATTTTATATATATATATATAGATTCTCTAAAGACTTTACTTTAAAACTTTAAGACTATCAGACTTAAATGTGGACAATGAGAAAGTGAGATACCAGTTTACTTCAAAACACATAAATTAAATTTTAAGATTTCGAAATTAAGGAATTTTTGTTGTGGGTAAAATTATGTTTTATGAAAAATTGAAAATACATATCTTGTAAAGTAATCTTTTGAGAATATCTTCGGAAAATTTCAATAAAAAGTATCAAGAATTAAGGTCTTGGTAGCTATTTTCCCGAAACAGTTTTAAAAATCGGTATCAGAAATATCTCGAAGACTATACTGAACCGATTTGCATGAAACTTTTTGCAGCTACTCTCAATACAATAATCTAGTGCTTGCCATAAAATTTTTTCGATTTATGACTTAGTTTTATTTTTATAAATAAGAGAAAACCGATTTTGTAGTAAAAAAATCGTATTTTTCGCTATAAATCGCTGCCATTTTTCGAAAAATCAATATTTTCAAAATCGGCTATGACTAGCACTAGTTTCATTTATTTAAACATTAGACGTTTATTTCATCGACTGCAAGACTGACGACGAGGACCAAAACCAATGGTCGAATCGTCACGATAATTATTGGCCAATTGCAGTCGATGAAATAAACGTCTAATGTTTATTATATCATTGGCGAATTATATGTATTTTTCGGTTCATTTATTTAGTTTAACGGCAAATTTTTGTTTCTTATTTCACATAAGAGGGGGCAAAGGTGTTTCTGGTACTCTCTAAATCTGAATCAGTGAATAGTCACTGATTTAGCAGTACTATGCATTGATTCAGATTTAGAGAGTGTCGCAAACGCCATTTTTACAAACACTGTTCGAGAAAATAGCTGCCAGAATCTCAATTTTTTGTATATTTTATTAAAAGAAGAGATATTCTAAAAAGACTACTCTACAAGATATGTATTTTCATTTTTTAATAAAATATAATTATACCCACAATAAAAATTCGTTAATTTCGACCTAGTTTTAGGCCTGTTAAAGGTACGTAACCCCTTAAAATAATTAGTCGATAATATGAGTATGAAATGTATGAATTTTTAAGGAACGCAAAGACAGTAGACGACTGCTATAGCGTAGTGTTATTTATACACATGTTTGCCGCTACTTTCCAACTGTGTTTTCAAAGCTTTCAAGTTTTCACGGTAAGTGAGATGATTAATTTTGTTTTCTGTATAGTTTAAGCAACATAAACTAATACATATTAAATGTTTTAATCTTTTAGTTTAATAGTGATGCTTTTTTTTCTATAGAATTGAGATGTATAAGATTAAAACTTTACGGTACATTACAAACAGTTGATTATTATAAACAATTTTGAACTTAGAAATAGAAACGTATTATTTTCAGATAACATCAAATCATTTGGATGTACCTCCTGCCAAAGTGGCTTTCCTCTCGTTATACGTCATTCATGTATTGATACATTTGTATATTTATTGTTACTCAGCTGAAAGACTTTTAACGGAGGTAAAGTAGTTATGTATATCAAACGCGATTTTTCTGTGCAAAACAGAAATATAATTTTCAGAGCACCAGTATGGCGTATGGCGTGTATAAATGCAAGTGGTACGATATATCATCGAAAGACGCGAAGAATTTAATGTTTATGGTATATCGATCTACAATTCCGCTTAAATTGACGGCTGGAAAATTTGGAGTTTTTTCATTAGAAATGTTTGGAACAGTAAGATATCTAAGAGAAAAAAACATTTTATTTCCGCGCAATAAAAAATCTCATCTTTGGCTTACAGAGAGAGGGACAAAACACGATGATAAACACTTTTAATTTTTAATAAGATTTTTATTGTTTGCGTTCTAAAGTAATTTATACTTTATACTTTATTATAAAAATTAAGAATGTTCCCTTTCGATCACACTAATTGAAAGAGAGTACTTTTACAACTTTTAAAATAAAACCGAGCAGCAGCTGCAGCTGCTCGGAGCAGAATGGCTCAAGATTCTGCACCACCATTATACATATATCAGGAAACACGATTGCATCTCGCGCCAAGTTCAGCTGCAGCACAACAGTGTGATGGAAAAATGATTTTGAAGTTCATGTGAAACAATATAAAAAGCATTTCTAAAGTGAATTTCAAAGTCTCCAGATGCAGCCGCGGTAGATAATTTAAAACAGAGTTACTTCAAACTGTAAGAGGTAAAAAGTTGATGATATGACAAGACTCGAACACGCTTTAAAACAGGAGAAAATTTCCATGAATTGGTCAATAAGATTTGTTTTGTCATTCTCTGTAAGCTGAATATTGCGTTTTTTAAATACACTAGACACTACAGACGCGCGCTACGCGCGCGCTATTTAGCTTTAACATTACACACAACTGTCAAAATATATGATGACAGTTGCAAATGAAGTAAGCGCAGTGAGAGAACCAATCGGCATCGCGGAAAAGAGACAACAATAAACTATCCATGCCTTTTTTAGAAAAGGACTAGACACTACAGACGCGCGCTACGCGCGCGCTATTTAGCTTTAACATTACACACAACTGTCAAAATATATGATGAACATTACACACAACTGTCAAAATATATGATGACAGTTGCAAATGAAGTAAGCGCAGTGAGAGAACCAATCGGCATCACGGAAAAGACACAACAATAAACTATCCATGCCTTTTTTAGAAAAGGATTATATATATGTACACGTATATGTATAAAAATATTATCATTTTTATTATATCCTATAATAAAAATTGAGTTATATTTTATTTTTATTCTATATAGATGGTGAAAACGTCAATGGGATACCTATCTGTATTGCTGACAATGATGGATTAGAGAGTATAATGCTGGAACAATTATAAATTTTCTATGTGCAACATAATAAGACTACATATGTTATTTATAATATAATTTTTGCTAGATAAATATATGTTTTTGTGCAACAAAACAAATTATTTATTTAACATTTCTGCGTCAAAACTTAATTTCTTAATTAAGAAGATAATGCTATATTAAAAAGAAAAAGCAATATTTATAACTTTTACAATATTTGATTCAGTGACATGATAATTGCATGTTACTATCGATTGCTCTACACAAGAGTTTTTGCAAGTACTCACAGATGGTAGCGGTTCCTTCGTGTACTGAGCAAGCGCAAAATAATGGCGGTTTAGTATAATCGCGGAGAGCGAGTCAGTCAAACGATAATTTTTGCGCTGTAAACATCAATGACTATCAACGAAGGTAGAATATATCTCGAAAGAAAATAGTAAAAATCCCTGCACTGCGATATGCTGTTAAAAATATAATCACATAGAAACATAATGATCAATAATTGTGTCTAGTTTTCAATATTTTCCTAATTTTATTTTAGTCTTGCTGGTTTACCATACGTGTCATTTTATTTTTATTTTATTAACTTAAAAAATATATTTTTTTTTAAGCAACTATATTCTGTTTATCATTTAACATATTACTTATTTAACATATTTATTGGTATATTTAGTGAGGAAGTGAGCACAACAAATATATAATAAAACTAACAATTATTTATTAAATAAAAGAAAAAGTATAATTAATAAATGTTTTATGTGCTTTAATAAATCGTTGCAAAAATTTGCAAGAAACAATTCTATTTTTTTTTTTTGCAAAGAGTCTATAGAAGTTTAGAACTTTGATAGCCCACGAAAGTTTGCGGGAATGGAAATAAAACTTTGGATACTGGCAAAAAACATTTCGTTTTCGACGGTTTTACGGTGTTCTTGAGTGGTAAAGTTGGACGTGGTGCATGAAATATACGGTTGGACGTGGTGCACAAATCGTTCTCTGTTTCAAGTGAAAGAGTTACGTTGGAGGGAAATTTTCCAGAGTTTTAACAACTCGGAAACCAAAGGATAATTACAGCAGCAACTTTCCGTGGCGGATAATAATACAAAATTTTGCACGAAGAGATCTTGTAAATAGAAATTTGAAGCTTAAATGACATAACCGTGCATATAAAATTAGTACGATATTAAAGAAACGTCATCACAAAAAATATTTTTAGTTTTGTCTTGATAAAATCACAAATATTATTTGCCCACTTTATCCACTATTTATTCCTTTAATCTATTAATTGCTATGTGCACAAGCCCAAAGAAGTGTTAGCTATATTCTATAATAATCTATAACAAATTATATAAGAAATTATATAAATGAAGTAAATTCTTCTATGAGTGCTATAATACAGTGAAAAATTAAATAGCTTCTACATTCACTAAAGTAGATGATTACTTCTAGCAAAAAACGAGAAAAAAGTGTTAAAAAATAACGTCAAAAGATTAATGTTTATTCTAAATTATGCAGTGATATTTCTTTAAAAAATTTTATTTTATTATAGATTTGAATTACATGTTTACCCTGACTCGTCAATGGCTATGGATATTTGGCATATGGCCCGATCCCGATATCTCTTTGAGTGATTTTCGTCGGTCGAGTATAAGATTCATTATCGTTACGTGTACTGTAAGCCTGTACGTATCCGCGCCTCAAATGATGAATGTGATCCGTGCTTGGGGTAACGTGACTCGAATGGTGGAAACTTTTGCTGCCGCGAATTATAGCTTGTTAGCAGTGTGCAAATTGCTCGTTACCTGGTATCACGGCAAAAGTAAGTTCACTTTTCGCGACAACATAAATGTCGGATAAATTAATTTCTGCTGTCCACGATATAAAATATCAGATATATAACCTCCTTATTTAAGCACAAAATATCCAGATTGTTCGATAATCTTTATATAAAGAAATTTGCTTGTTTTGGTAATTTATATTCGAACTGATATATTGTGTTCAACCTGGAAGCACTTCGACTGCTGATGGCATCGATCATGACCGATTGGGTGACTTCGACGAGCAACTGGGAACGAAATACTATGTTGAAAATTGCGAGACGCGGCAGAAACTTATCTGTTAGATGTTGCGTATCCGCAATGGGCTTGATTATATTTTCGTTTTCTCTTTATCTGATGAATTTCTTGAAAAATATACACCAGCCTCATCGGAGCCTCACCTATCGGATGGAAAACATCCAAAAGAGTCCGACTTACGAAATCACATATATAATTCAAACGTTCGGCGGCGTATATGCGGTCCTTGCTAACTACTCCATCGACAGCTTTGTCTCGATACTCGTGCTGCACGTGTGCGCACAACTGATAAACCTGCGGACGATACTTAACAATCTAGTCAACAAATTAGCTAACAAATCTATATCTTCCTCGAAATTTAGGGAAGGTTTAGCAGCGATCGTTGTACGACATGAGCATCTAATCAGGTATGTCGGAAAATTTCTGGTGCATTACTTGATATTCTTGATAATGTAAAGTTATAAACATTCTCAGATAGTAGCTTATTTTTAAAATAAATTTTGAAAAAGTTCTACCCTCTTATATCACAAGAAGAAACATATAATATATATAATGTAATTATATAAAAATATTTGTTAATTTATGTATATCTATATATTCTTTTTTCTTTTAAAATATATCGTGCTTTTAAGCGGCGGAAAGAAACTTGGAATTATCAAATCTAAATACCAACATGATAAAAAGTGTGAAATTAAAACAAATTCTTATAAATTCAAGATAGAAAATTTAAATTAAGTCTTTTTTAATATTTGTACATTGAGATT
This sequence comes from Temnothorax rugatulus, assembly GCA_035220575.1. Taxonomy (NCBI): domain Eukaryota; kingdom Metazoa; phylum Arthropoda; class Insecta; order Hymenoptera; family Formicidae; genus Temnothorax; species Temnothorax rugatulus. The sequence continues at coordinate 294,580 of JASTWL010000168.1, forward strand.
CGAATAACAAGTCATTAACATTTAATGTTATAACTGTAACTGTAATAAGTAAGTAATGTACGAATTTTCAAAGAACACGTCATTAACATTTAATGTTATAACTGTAACTGTAATAAGTAAATAATGTACGAATTTTCAAGGAACGCAAAGATGATCGACGATTGCTACAGCACAGTCTTATTTGTAAACGTGTTACTCGTTACTTTTCAGATGTGTTCTATAACGTTTCAGATTTTCACGGTATGTAAGATCATTTATACATGTTCCTTCCCGTGTATTTTATAAAGCGGTAGAATTGAATGAATATTAATTAAATCATTATACTTTTTTATTATATAACAACATAATATATTACGTCAGATTTATGCAACAATTGAAACATATTATTTCCAGATAATAACAGATAATTTGAAAATGCCTATTGTCAGAATGATTGTCCTCTCGTTTTATATCACCTGTATGTTGACGCACTTGTATACATATTGCTACGCAGCTGAAAGACTTCTAACGGAGGTAAAATAAATTATATACATTAATGCAACCTATGCAAAAAAATTATTTTCAGAGCACCAATATGGCGTACGGCGTGTACGAATGCAAATGGTACGATCTATCAGCGAAAGACGCAAGAGATTTAATGGTCATTGTATATCGATCTATGATTCCTCTTAGATTGACGGCGGGAAAATTTGGAACCTTTTCGATAGAGATGTTCGGAATAGTAAGATATATCTATAAAAAAATATGTATTGCTTTGTCTATCTATAGTGACTATTGTGTGAGTCTATGCTTGTATGTATAGTTGTATAAAAATATGCATACAAACATTTTGTAATTATTAAACTAAATATTATTTTTTATTATACGTATATAATAGAAAATAAAAAAGAAAAATAAAGAACAATATTTAATTTAATAATTACAAAATGTTCGTGTGTGATATACATTTCTATACAAATACACATACTTCTATTATAGACATTTTCTATTGTATATATGTATGTATATTTTTTCTGTATTTTATATATACATATATTCTTTATTGCAACAATATACGTTTTGTATATTGTTTGTATATTGTATATCATTCATCATGATTATAAAACTGTATTTTATCTATATCTTATACTCTTGTTTAGACTCTTAAAACATCAATGGGGTACTTATCTGCATTGCTAACAATAAGAGATTAGAGAAAATGATGCTGTGGAGAGATGATCAAATAGATCATGAACAGACAGACTTTTTATGACTGACTACGTTATCGATTTTTGAATAATGGAATAAACAGATTTATATGCACTGTCTGTAACATCACTTTCGAATTAAAAAAAATACATATTCTTGCGCATGTTGAACAGTTTATGACCATTAGAACTTACATCAACAACTTATACGAAGTATAAGTCAAGTAGTGTATTAAATATTAATTAATAACTGATTAATAACTATATATTGTTTGTTATTTAACACGTTATTCATTAATTGTTTCTTTAATAAAGTATGTTTAGTATTACAATTATATAATATTTACATAAATATCGGTTATTTATTAAATAATTTGTTTTTAATAATTTGTCTTAAAAATCTATAAAAATTATAATTTTTACAAGGTGTTTATGTATTTTTTACACATGGTTTTATTAAAGTATTTAAAACTTTAGATACAGATTTAATAATAATTCTGTTGGGTCATCTAAATTTTAAATAATCATATTGGACGCTCAAGCTAGTTGCTAGAATGAACAGTTTTTGCAGCACATCATCATACTTAAGGTGTTCTATGTAAATTATTTTGATCGTCCAACAATTATTTTCAAATCTGCATCTGGCCTAATTTTTATGTATAACAAAACCGTGTATTTCAACAAAATCGTTCTTTCCGTGTATATTTATATTAAATATGCTCGATTTTCTTTTCGCATTTGATGACGTAAGTTTTGATTTAATAAATGCAAAAAAGTAATTATAAGTGATTACGTAAATTCAAATGTTAAAATAATAAAATTATAATATAATCGAATAGTCGAAAAATGCATGTTTTTTCAAGAAATGCGAAGACAGTTTTAGCGCAGTATTATTGTGTATATGTCAACCGCTATCTTTCAGCTGTATTTTCAAATTTTGACAGTAAGTAAGATGATTTGTTTCGTTTTTCGTATAACTTATGCAACAGAAAAATTCAATATATATTAAATATTTTAATTTTTTAGTAACATTGACTTTTCATGTTAATACATACGTTAATATTTTTTTTTTATTTTTAATCTATATAGACGGTGAAAACATCAATGGGATACCCATTTGCATTGTCTGAATAATAGTTTAGAGAAAATAATGCTGGAATAATCTAAATTAATTGTGCGTACTTGATTATACTATTTATTTTCTACTTTAACTCTTTGTTAACAGATTCTACCTGTTTGTTTATATATATATATATATATATATATATATATATATATATTTGTTCAGCAAAAATTATATTACAGGCCTTATATACATATAATTTTTGCTAAACAAACACATGTTTTTGTGCAACAAAATGAATTATTTACGACTTTTTGGCAACGTCATAACTTAGCTTTTTAATCAAACAGATAATATTAAAAAAAAACATTGATAACATTCGACTATTATCATGTAATGTACATGCTACTCGTGTTACTATCGATTACTATACACAAAAGGGTTTATGAAGATACTCACAGATAGCGGTTGAATCCTTTGTACACTGAGCAAGCGCAAAATCACAATGGGTTTGGTACAATCGTGAAGAACGATTCAGTTAAACGATAATTTTCGCGCCGTGAACATCAATGAATGTCAATAAAGGTAGAATATATCTTGAAAGAGAAATAGCAAAAATGTTTGCACTGTGATATTCTTTAAAAATATAATCTCATTGTTTAAAATAGTTGTGTAATATAGTACAGCATATAAAAATCAAGTTTTCAATCATACACGCATTAATAAAAACTTTTCGTTTTGGTTATAATTTTAAAACTTCCGAAAAGTTTAATTATTATTAAATTACTATTATTTGTGTGGTAACAAGTTAATGAAAAGCTTGTATTACCAAATAATTTATTTCATGTATGAATGATATTATTATTGATATTTATGTTTAGTTTTCAATATTTTCTTAATTTTATTCTAATTATACTGCTCTATCGCATATTATTTTATTCTTATTTTATTAACATTATAAAAAATATTTCTTCTTTTGAAGTAACTTATATCCAGTTTGGCATGAAGTATGTTATTAATCGTATTTATATTTAGATATTTAATAAGAAAGTAAGCACAAACTTTTCGAAACTAACAGTTGCTTATTAACAAAAAGAATATTTTAATAATTTGTTGCAAAACCTCGCAAAAAAGAATCGTAGTTTTTTTGCAAAGAGTCTATATATAGACTTCTTATAAAAGTTTAGAATTTTGGTCCATGAAAGCTTGCGAGAATAGGAATAAAACTTCATACGTTGGTACGTTTCGTTTTCGACATATAAATTTAGTGTTTTTGAGTGGTGAAGTTAATCATGGTGCATAAAGCAAATAGTTGCGCATAAATCGTTTTTTGTTTGTAAAATCATATGTATTATTTGTCCAGTTTGCCCATTATTTATCGCTTTAACATTCGTTGCTATGTACATAAGTCTAGAGAAGTGTTAGCTACATTCTACAATTATCTATTACAAATTATACAAAAAATAATATAAATGAAGTGTGAATCCTCTCTTCTATGAGTGCTACAATACTATAGTGGATACAAAAAGTTAAATAACTTCTAAATTAGCTAATAAGAGTAAATACTTTTATCAAAAAATGTTAGAAAGCAACATAACAAGTTAATATCTATTCAAAGTTAACATTAAACAATGATATTTGTTCTAAAATTTGATTTTATTAGATTTGAATTACGCGTTTACTCTGAGTCGCAAATGGCTGTGGTTGTTTGGCATATGGCCCGATCCCGATATCCCTTTGAGTGAGTTTCGTCGGCCAAGCATAAGATTCATTATTGTTACGTGTACTGTGTTCCTGTACGTATCCGCGCCTCAAATGATGAACGTCATCCGCGCTTGGGGTGACGTGTCTCGGATGGTGGAAAATTTTGCCTCCGCGAATTTCAGTTTCTTGGCAGCATGCAAATTGGTCGTTACTTGGTATCACGGCGAAAGTGAGTTTACTTTTCGCGACAATATGAATATTGTGTAGATTTATTTGTATCGTCCATGATATGAAATGTCAAAGTTATATGTCTCCCTTATTACTTAAGCACAAAATGATCGGATTCGATAGTCTTTCTATAAAGAAATTTGTTTGCTTTAATTTTCGGTACATTGATACGTTGTATTCGAAGCACTGCGGCCGCTGGTGGCATCGATCATGTCCGATTGGATGACTTCGACGAGCAATTGGGAACGAAATACCATGTTGAAGATTGCGAGACGTGGCAGAAGCTTATCCTTCAGATGTTGCATGGCCGCAGTGGGCACGATTATATTTTACCTTTCTTTCCATTTGATAAGATTCTTTAAAACTATACACCAACCTCGACGGCATCTCGTTTATCGGCTCGAAAATATCCAAAGAAGTCCGATTTACGAAATCCTCTATTTTATTCAACTATCCGGCGGCACATATTCAGTTCTCGCTAACTACTCCGTCGACAGCTTTGTCTCGATACTCGTGCTACATGTGTGCGCGCAACTGATAAATCTGCGGACGACACTTGACAATCTGGTTAACGAATTAGCCAGTAAATCTATATCTTTGTCGAGATTTAGGGAAGGTTTAATTGCGATCGTTGTACGACACGAGCATCTCATCAGGTACGTCGAAGAATTTCCGCACTATTTACTTGGTAGTGTAAAGCATTAAAGCATTCTTGGATAACAGATTATTTTTTAGATAGATTTAAAAATAAAGTCCTACTTTCTCTCTCTTTCATATGATAAGAAATTAAGAAGAAATATATACAACATAATTATATAAAAATATTTGTTGGTTAATTTTTTCTTTTTGAAAATGTATCCTGCTCTTAAGCAGCAACAGAAAATTTGAGACTATTGGACTTAAAAATGAACAAAACGACACAAAAAGGAAACGGACAATATAAACAATATAAATCATTGACTCACTGAATCAAATTGAATCATAAACTCTAATAGATTTAAAATAGAAATTCTAAGCTAAATCTTCTTTAAGATTTACACATTCATATTCAAGTAATAAGTCGTTAAACACATAACGAATAAATAATTTGTACTAATTTTCAAGGAACGCTAAGACAATCGACGGCTGCTACAGCTCAGTGTTATTTGTGCACGTGTTTGCCGCTACTTTTCAGATGTGTTTTATAACTTTTCAGGTTTTCACGGTAAGTGGGATCATTTATATTTTTTTTCCTGCGTATTTTATAAAGAACTAAATTATAATTATAAATATATTATATTATATATTATATCATACAATATTACATTTCTAATTATATTTTTCTTGTTAAATTATACATATAATAACATAATACATTGCGTTAGATTTTCACTACGCATTGTTTTATCAACAATTGAAATGTATTTTTTCCAGATAATAACAGATACCTTAAAAGTACCTGTTGTCAGAGTAATTTTTCTTTCGTTTTACATCGCCCTTGTGCTGACGAATATGTATATATACTGCTATTCAGCTGAAAGACTTATGACGGAGGTAAAATATATTACATATTGACGCGATCTGGGTGTCGATCATGAATCTTTTCTCCTTACATAAAAACGTGATATTGTGAGAAGTAAAAAATTTCATTAAATTTGCAAAAAATGAAAATTTTACTTTGAGTCGTTCAAAATGGCTGTTACATGATGGGTTACTTCCAACGAGAAGAACAAAAGTAAAAATAATAAGCTACGTATAACATGAAAACTTTGCATAACACTTAAAATCCATTTAATATTTCAAAAAGAAGATTCAAGAATTATATAGGTATATAGTATTAATAATTATTCATTATAATATTATATACACTCATTTTGTTATAATATTTATAAGTTATTATATTTATGTCACTTTTCTTTGTATTTGTCCTGATCTCACACGAAAGATACAATTTTAAAAGCCATGTAACCAAACTAAATGAGATGAAAATTATTAGATGAATAGGTTATCTATATGTATATCTATACTATTTTAAACAATACTTTTTTCGATAGTACGCATGCAACATTATGCTATTTTTTCACGTTTTAACCAATAATATAATAATTATTAATATAAACTAATTATAGTAAATATAATTAATATAAACTAATATTTATTAAAACAGTTAAGTCAATGGTACTTTCATAAAACATAATATGTGCTTTCGTGTTGTATCGTGTATGAACTAGTAAATCGTTAAATACGCACTATACAAAAGGCAACAATTTCTTTTCACTTTTTAATGTAAATTTATTCACGTGAAATTCTTCGCAGTGGAAAGTGAAAGGTAAAAATGTTCTCGACAGATTCATGATCGACTCCCTGTACGAAAAGAAAATCTGTGCAAAATGTTGAAATTTTTAGAGCACCAAAATAGCGTACGGAGTGTTTGAATGCAAGTGGTATGATATACCGCCAAAAGACGCAAAGGACTTGATGTTCATTATACATCGATCTACGGTACCACTTAAGTTGACAGCTGGAAAATTCGGAATCTTTTCGTTACAGATGTTCGGAATGGTAAGATATATTTAGGAGAAAAAAATATGTCACTTTGTCTATACGCGACTAATGTCTGTGTTTGTGTTTGTATAAAAAAATCCCTTTCTGGAATAATTAAATGGGATTAAATTATTTTTCATTTTTCTATTTTATAATATATAGTACATTTTTATTACGTATGTTTGTAATATCCATCATGATTATATAAAACTGTATTTTGTCTGCATTTTGTTCAGGCTCTGAAAACATCAATGGGATACTTATCTGTGTTGCTAACAATGAGAGACTAGAGAAAATGATACTGGAAGGATGATAACGAATTAATTTTATATAATTAACTACGATAGCGATTTTTGAATAATGCAGGAATAAACAGTTTATATGCACTGCCTGTAACATCCAATTTTCGAATTGGAAAAATATACAATTTTTACGCAGCATATCAAACTATCATTCAACTATTAGTTTAATTATTTACTTGCCTCCGTACAGCAATTAATCATAAGAACTGAAAATTCTCAAATTATATGTTTAGAGGATGAAAATTGTCAATTTTATTGTTTTTGCAATAATACGTGCCTCTGTGAAACAATTAAGTAATCATTCTTTCTTATCAAACATATTAACAATTCATGATAACTAGAACTTACATATTTTGTCAACAAGTTACAATAGATTTTTGACATAAATCGACTTGAAATGTCGCCAGGTGTTCGATACAAAGTAGCAACTTTCTCTGGCTTGCCTAGAGTCTTTTGTACGGAGGATAGATCATTTTTCGCGTCGGAGCATACGCGATCCTCCATGAGAGAAGAGAGGGGAAAAAGTCGACCGCAAAAATGTTTTCAATCGTTGTATCATCGACATGCGTTAAATATCGACGGATGATTGAGGTATGCAGGAATAACGACGTTCATGCGTTCGAGTATAGTAGATAATAAAATCGTCATCCAGAGATACTCATATCTAAGTCTATAATGCAAGAGAAGAAAGTCCAAAGTTATTTAGAAAGAATTATCACGTAATTTGCGAAATATGGTGCAACTTGCTGAGAGTTTAAAATAATTAAGAAACATATATGTGTTCTATTTTGTAATTATAAACTTTAGAAGCAAAATATTATTTTACAAAATCGCATCAATACTTTCCCCATGTAATTTCACTACATTGACAATATCGAATAATGACCGAATTAATTTCTCCCTTCGTTGACTTTTGATGCAAAATTCAATTTGCATAGACTTGAATTTCGCGCTTGGATGGAATTGATTCAATTTCAACCTCGTCGATACCTGGCCTGATTCACTACAAAATCCTAAACAAAAGAGTGGACTCTCCCAGTGTCGTTTTACGATAGTTTCTTCATGCTGGGTTTTATGTATATATATCACAATCGGTGAATCTGATATTTATTTGGGATAACGTGAATATAATGACCGAAAATCCTGGCGACTGCCAATATTCCGATCGCGAATGCTTTCATGAAAGCATTCACCATCCGGCTTCAAAGAAAAGGTACAAAACGTAAAGAATGATAGAAACAGCGAAAAATAACTTCTTGATCAATCGCATTATCTCTTACAAATTGAACATTTTAAAGCCTCGATTTTTACGAATATTACACGGAAAAAAATTTAGCTAAATTTAGTCGTAAAATATGGATAACTAATATTTTTGCAGCAAGAGCTATATTTTTTGCAGCGAGAGCTATAGTTTAGCAATAGTAGCAAAACCTTTTGTTCTCGCTGCAAAAAATGTAACTCTCGTTGCAAAAAATGTTAGTTATCCATATATTACGACTATTTTAGCTATAGTGGCTAATCTTTTTTTTCCGTGTACGCATTTATCAATTACCTATAATTTTTATTTTTATGAAACAGCGACATCATGGCAGTGAAATCATTTTTCTTCTTATCTATATCCTTAATTATATTTTATAGTCGTTTCGTAAACAAAAATTTCATTCTAATAAACGTGTTCTAATCGCCAAATTATCAGTGTAATATCTATAGTAATAAAATAATTGATTCTGCTTGAATAAATTTTCATTCAAAAATCCAAAATACAATATTTGCTCGAAGCTTTGAAGGCGTTGGTTAACTTCTTTTACCAGGATTTGTTTATGCCAAAAATGTCTGAAGAAAAGAACGATTATCCTGAAGAGCGCCAAACTTGTGAGAAAGAGATAGGAGACCACTTGGTGCACAATACTGACGCAGACTATGGTGACCAGTTACATTATTCTAAGGATCTCGATGATCCTCAGGTTTCCACGTAGTGATCGAGCTGATCCCTTACCGTATACGGCCTATTTTCCCTTCGACGCAACCCGTAGCCCGATTTTTTACTTGATTTGTGTGTGCCAGATTCTATCGGCTTTTAGCGCCAAGGTTAACGGTTAGGTTTCTTACACCGATAGCGACAGTTTCATTTCCATGCTAATACTCTACGCCTGCAGCCAATTCCAAAACTTGCGCGGGAGGCTCAAGAATCTCGCTAACGAGTGGAGTAAAAACGTCTGAGGAGTTCAAGAGTGAATTGAAGCGAATCATAAAGAAACATGAACATTTGAACTGGTTTGTATAATTGCTTGTGGAAACAAGTGTTTTTATTAAGCCACTTTTATCCATTTTGCTAAAGAACATAAGATTGCCTCGTGTAAAACAAGTTCACTCTTAAAGACAGTTGCGTCACTGCGGTAGATAATTATTAAATATTGAAATAAATTTCAAATTCAATTATTTCAAATCATTAATAAATTTTTCAAATCTTTTTAAAAGAATAATCTGTTGTGTTTTTTTATTAATCAGTAAATTGAGAAAAAATATATTTATTGTAGAAAATTATAACCGCACATCAAAATTATTATACGGATCCAGATGTATCACTGTATGAAATATTAATACCATTTAAGAGTAGGACTGAGATAGGATTCTCTGCGTACGAGTAGAACTGGTTTAATGATGTCATGGAAAGGAAGCGAGAAAACTTCTATTTATCATATACAGATCGACAACGCTTGTTTGCTTAACTGCTGGAAAAGCAGTTTTTCTGCACATTTTTTTTACAGATGTTCAGTAAGGTAAGAATAATAATAAAGCGTAAGTTATTTAATATCTGACCTATAGAAAATGTCGCGATTGATCGCAATTACATATATATATATGTTATGTGTGTGTGCTGAACTTTGTTTTGTCAAATGTTTATTTTAATCTGGATTGTGAAAACTCTCTTCACTTGGTTATTTCTCATTATTAATATTACTCACCATAACCGATCAAAAAGGATAACTAATGATAACTAAAATGTTATGATTATAATAATTATACAGCTGTTATCGTTAAGTAATACAATACCAATTTGCGGCACTGAGAATACAGTGTTTAACTTCCATTTTTAATATGTAACAAATTGTTTGCATTATATTTTATAAGTGTGCGCAAAAGAATTGACAGATTCTTCTTAGATTTTGAGATAAGAAGATTAAACAAATCGTGAGATAATTTTAAAAAGTTAATTAAAATTACTAAATAAGTAATTCTTATTAATTAGTATTAAACAAAGAGAGAGAGAGAGAGGCGCGGTGTTTAACATTTTAATTAATGAAATTAATTACCGCAACATTTCATGCACTCATAAATTTCCCTTATAAAACAAGTTACAACGTAAACGATAAAGTATATTTAAAAAAATCACGCTTGAAATATTGGACGACTGGATGACAAAAGTGGAGAAACAAGTGATATTAAAAAATGCCTGAGTCATCTGATAATCGTTGTGTCTTCCATGTTTTCATGCACGTGATGTTGATACATGGTCTTTCGGAGGATTGATTTAGGAACTCATTTATATATGTATAATTATAGCTTTCTCGTATAGGGATGACACATAAGAAAAATTCTAATTATTAGATCGTATAATTTGATTAGCCTGAAATTTCTTTTTCAGAGATAAAAATGTTTATCGATTACATATTGGAATCGAATAATCAGCTGAATAAAGAATGAAAACGTATAAATTGCAGACAAAAAATGTCTCTTGAATTATATTGTGTGTAGTGTTTTTGTCTTATTTATTTAGATAGATATTTTTTAAAATAAATAAAGAAAACATTTTATTAATGTCTATATTAATCGATATTAATATTAGGAATGAGAGAAAATATTAAATCGCATAATAAATGTGTTAATAAAAATTTTAATAGCTATTTCTTTTTATTTCTTCTAAATTTTAATACCTATTGCTTTCTTAACAAGCGATTATTAATTTCTTCAGGAAAAAAGAAGATAAATCTTCGTGAAAGTATGTATACCAGAAAAAATATAGACATTTACATGTATAATAATATATGCAACAACAACATGTATGACTTCTCGAAATATGTTTAATATTATTTTTAACATCAATCGATAGTTAAAGAATATATTTAGTGACCATGAGAGCCTCATATGTTCTTCGTTGCCATTCGCTTGCAAACTTCTTCGGCAGAGGGAACCTTTGCAAGTGAGTAGCTCGTTCTCTCGATATTAATACTATTTCTATATGCTATTTTATTTAAATTTAATCATTATTTTTGGTAGTTGTCAAAAATATGAAAGAATCATTGCATATTGTACAACAATTTAAATAGATTCCGAAACAACTTTTTGAATCAGTGTAATGGAAGTGCTTTTCAAAAACACAAAATAATCTGACTTTCTAAAATTATTGGCTTAATAATAAATATCTATATTATTACTTATTTTTACTTATTTTTACTTACATTTACTTATTTTTATTGATATCGTTATCTTTACACGTAAAGCGTTTAAAATTAAAAAAAATTGTATGTTACAGGAATTGTATTGAAAAAGAATGTTTAAATATATTAGTAATGTCTTACGTCTTCCGATTTGATAATAACTGAGGTACAATTATATATCGGGGAAGGAAGATAACTGTATTGTTATGCATAGCTTGCTTCCTATATAGTACATGCAATATTCTCGAAGAGCATGCGTCGTCAAGACTCGCATGCGCTTGTAAAAGATGGGGTCCTTTCAGTTACTTTGACATCGTCGTCGCGTAAACCTCAAGGGATGTCAATCGAGGTCGGTTTAGATTTGTCTAAGTTCTTTGAGTCTAAATACTTCATAATTCTTTTTATACAATATTTAATGCTTAAGAATTCCGCGAAATAAATAAAAATGCTAGTGTTCTCTAATTTTTAGATTATTAAAGTTTACTCGGAGAAATAGAGTGTACCTTGAAGAAAATTATTCATTAAATTACTTATCGTTCTTATATTCGCTAGTTTCACTTTATTTAATACGAGGGTTACTTCATTTACAGTATGTTAACGTGACCTTTTTCCTTTCTAACGGTAATGCTTCATCAAAATGTAATGAAAAAAGCGTTTTATGAAATGTCACATATGATTGCGGAAAGAAGAAAGAAATTTTCTCTCGTTTTATCTTTGTCTAAAAAAGGCAGATTTGGAATACGCGTACGGATGGAACCGTTATACAATGATGTTTATGGGGATTTGGCCGGAACATAGACGTCTCAGTCAAGCTTCGAGTTATAAAGCGATAGTCCCTGTTCTAATGATGTTCTGCTTCGTCTGTGCACCGCAATCGACCAATTTGCCGTTCATCTGGGGCGACTTTGACTTGGTCGTAGAAAACTTGTCCACGGCAAACGTAACGATTACGATCGCGCTGTTGAAGACCATTATATTTTGGTCTAACGGTGGACGTAAATATTCATTATGTCAATTTTCATACGACAGAAATATTAGTCTCCATTTTTTTTTAAATCAATGTAACGCGCATAATGATTCAACAGTAAAATCGCAAAAGTATGGAGTATTTTTATAAATTTTCTAGCAAAACAAATATAATCAGAGTTTTTCAGCTCACACAAGCAGTCGTAATTTTCTTTTCTTTTTTTGCAAGAAATATACTAAAATAAATATAATCACTGAAATGTTTATAAAATATACTTGTTCTAATAACTCACAAATACTAATTCGTTTAAATATCATAACTTATTAAATATCATGCTTCATACTTGTAGTTAGAGCGTATTTTGTGCATCTCTAGCTCTGAAGTAATTTTTACGAATAATAACACGAGGTCTGTTTAAAAAGATTTCAAACTTTGTCTTTATAATTTTGGGGGGTTTACTTACAATTTATTCAGTTTTGTCTCCTTTGAAATATGTTCTTTCTCGGTGAATCTTGATACACCACTCCTAACGCCGTTTCCACTTCTGCAAGCAGTCCTGGTACGTATTTTTCAAGATCGCACGCAAGTCCGTCTGCGAATTTTCCTTGATATTTTCAATTGTGTCAAATCTTCAGTCTTTCAACGTGAATTTCAATTTTAGAAAAAAAAAAGGTCCGCGAGGGCCAGGTCGTGAGAGTAGAAAGGCTGATGAAGCACAATATCTTTGTTTTGGTGCAGAAATGATGAATCAGCAGCGATGCGTACACGAGCGCGTATCGTGGTGAAGGAACCATGAATTGTCTTTCTACAGTTCGCAGGCCTTTTTCTGACATTTTCTGAACCTGGCTCTCGCAAACTTTTTTTTCAAAACGAAATCCAGTGTTGAAAAAATTCAACACTTGAAGACGTCAAGGAAAATTCGTAGACAGACTCTTATGCGTGATCCCGAAAGGGGTCGCGTGCCAGGACTGCTTCCAGAAGTGGAAACGGCGTTAGGAGTGGTGTATCAACCGAGAAAGAACATATTTCGAAGGAGAAGATTGAATAAGTTGTAAGTAAACCTCCAAAACTTATAAAGACAAAATTCGGAATCTTTTTGAACGCGTTACCTCGTATAATTGATGCAAATAAAATTATTGAAACAGAGAAGTTGTGTCAAGATTACGCGGCGGAATCAGTTTTATAATATGTAAGATTGGCATAAATCTCTTCAACATTCTGTAAAAGCCCTAAGGACGCTTATGTCATACATGACGAAGGACTGGAGCGCGACCGTGGATAAACGAGACCGCAGGACGATGTTGGACATAGCGAACGTCACCAGGAAACTGTCGATAAGAAGCACCGTGTTCGCTTACATCATAGTGATAATGCACGTCACATTTCGATACGTGGTAATCCGACAAACCGGTCGCCAACTATTCTTTCCCGCGTACTTCCCTTACAACATGACCAAGAGTCCTTCTTACGAATTGACTCTTTTCGGCCAATTCGCGGGCGCTATGTATGCGGCAACTACTTACACGGCAGTGGACACTTTCATTGCCACCTTAGTGCTCCATGTATGCGGCCAGCTTTCGAATCTGCGTCGCGAGCTGACAAATCTGAGCGCCTATACAAAGGCGGATTTCCAGACGAAGCTGGGAAAGATCGTGAGAAAACACGAATATCTCAACAGGTGAGGTCGGCCAAGCGAGAAGCAATGCAGAAGGATCGAAGTGAGGGATTATTTATCTCGCGATATATATCGAGGGATTAGAGCTCAAAATTTTCGGCTATAATTATCTTATTTCTTATATTTTGCTTCAGCAAATACACAATGTGCAAAGCACAATAAGCAAATGTTAAATTATTTTAAGAGATTTTATAGAAATGCTACGAAGACATAAATCGTTGAAAGCACAAACGTGATTTACAAAAAGATTTTTATAAGGAATGTTTGTTTTGATAGTCACGTTTTTTCATAAGATTTGCAGAAACGATCGAAGACTCTTTCAACATGATGCTTTTGATACAAATGTTGGGATGCTCGATGCAACTTTGTTTTCAGTGTTTGCAGGCGTTTATGGTGAGCCACAAAAAAAGGACAGATATAGACTACGTTTATTATATATATATATATATATATATATATATATATATATATATATATATATACACAGCCCGATTTACACTAAAGTTATAACATCGATGTTATAACTATTGACATTAAATGTGTAAACACTCTTTTACGACGAAGTTATTACGTCAATGTAGTAACTTCGTCGTAAAAGAGCGTTTACACGGCATCTAACGTCAGTAGTTATAACATCGATGTAAATGGCGTAATTCGAGCCGTGTAAACATAGTCTATAGTCTATGTCTCTTTGAAATAAATAAAGAGAGAAGCAGAAGAAGATAAATCGGCCTGTCGTTAATTTCTCGTTGTTTTGTAGTCAATAATGGGTGAAATTGACAAATTATTAATCTTCAAATTCGTTTACTTGTCGTGCTATGTGGTTTACGTGTTGCTGCAATTGTACCTGTACTGTTACATCGGTGAAAAACTACTTATCGAGGTAATACGATAAACATTAATAACTTATTGATTAATTTGTTGATGTAAATCCCGATATTTCGATATATCTATACCAAATTGCCAAAACTACGTATAGCTTGGATCATATTTCCAAGAACAAGATTCAATCTTCAGACAAATATAAACTGGTAATTTATTGATTAATCGATTGATTTGAAATCCGATACTTCGATCTATAAATATTGCCAAAACTACGTATGTCTTGGATTATATTTCCAAGAATAAGATTCAATTTTCAGACAAATATGAACTTATTGATTGATCTATTAATTTAAAAACCGATATTTTGATATATCAATATTGTCAAAACTGCGTATTATTTGGATCATATTTCCAAGAACAAGATTCAATCTTCAGACAAATATGAACTGGTAATTTATTGATTAATCGATTGATTTGAAATCCGATACTTCGATCTATCAATATTGCCAAAACTACGTATGTCTTGGATTATATTTCCAAGAATAAGATTCAATTTTCAGATACATACAAATGCTGATAACTTATTGATTTGTTTATCGACGTAAATCCCGATATTTTGATTTATTGATACCACATTGCCGAAACTACGTTAAATATGTTCGATCACATTTTTAAGAACAAGATTCAATTTTCAGACAAATATGAACTATAGTAGTACACTAGTAACTTATTGATTAATTTATTGGCGTAAATCCCGATATTTCGATATATCGGCATCATATTGTCGAAATTACATATATTTTAGATCATATTTCCAAGAACAATATGACAATATGAGATCTATTCTGTATCGGTGAATATAATATTGTTATTTCAAGCAATAAAATATGTTGTTAATTTATTACAAATTCACGAATTAGACATTAGAATTCTCTAGTGCTGAACACTATCCTAGAAAGCGATCCTATTTGCTTCGTTACGACAATGATTATACTTTAGAATAGTGTAGTCATTAACTATGGTACACGCTTTCGTGTTAAGGCAATCTGCATGACGCATGATGCTTTAAGCGTAGTAATAAGCGAGAAATACGTGTTTTTCTTTTTGTAACATTTATGTGTTTTTTCTTTTATGTAATAATTAATTAATTATTTCTTCCAAACCTGTATATATGTATAAAAAATATGATAAACAACTTTAATGTCATGGAGGCTTATGTAATTATTTAATTGATCGATTGTTCTCAAAAATATGCATTATTTTGTAGTATTATTATAGAATCTCATGGGATCTTTAGTTATTATTATTAATAAATTTCAGTTTGTGCGTGTAATATAAATTGAAAAATAAAAAACTATGTGTTTAATAAATAGATAATAAATTAGATCTTTCGTGCTTTTAATTTATAATATGTGTTAAACGCACATATCCAAAATGCTAATGTCCAATGTGAAAGAAAGAAAATTGCTTTATTATAAGGAAAATTAATATGTGGGGTTTTCCGATTCATGCACAGGATTCATCATGCATCTTCTGATTATATTATCCATATTTAATGTAACCGTTCTCACATTTTGCCGTTAGCTACGGGTTTTACGACTCATGCTTCCTTTGGGATTCTTTAAATCTGACATTCCAGAGCACGAAAATAGCATACGCGGCATATGACTGCAGTTGGTACAACTTGTCAGCGCGCGAAGCGAGATTGCTAACGATCATCATGTGTCGAGCTCGGTCGCCATTATATATTACCGCAGGCCGATTCTGTTCTTTCAACCGGGAGCTCTATAGCGAGGTATGAAATCAGAAATCGTTACAACTTGCAATCAAATCGATTTTACTTCTTTTCCTTTTTGGATCAATAAATTGATCAATAAATTTAATTTCACATTTATATATTAAATAAATATATCACATATTTAATTATTTTAATTTTATATTTATATATTCTTCTCTTTTATATAAATATAAACGTACGTACATTCTTCATTTGTATTATAGAAAATTTAAATACTGTTTTGATTTTGTGAAAAAATAATTGTTCATGCCTGATAGTTTTTTTCTAATAAAGAATTATATATATAATTGCACTGATGGCAGAATGTGTTAATTCGAAAGAGTTTAAGTTCAAAGGATGCAAAATCGATATCGATTTTAGGTCCTTAAGAAATCGGTGGCTTACATGTCATGTATCTATGCAATGAATAGCTTTGAGTGAAACGGTAATAATCCATGCCATGTCTGATAATTGTTTAATGAAATTATATCATTTATGACAGAGGGAGAATGTATATTTTCGAAACAGATTGTAAAAGAATGCTCTGATAAATTAATACTAAATAAACTCTATTAATTACAATCAATGTGTGATAACGAGATCTAAAAAAACCTTTCACATTTCATGAACCGTAAAATTCATTTTATCAGTTTAATATATAAACGGAGAGAAATAATTCATCAAATAATCAAATAATCATTATCAATCACATTACATCCAAATACGCAATACAAACTAAAATATCTCCTCCCTGTTCTACAGCTCCTTTAATTTTCAATTCTTGCAGAGAGTCATGGGTAAAAGAATTTAAATAGAATGTTTATACTTGTTTATTAATATGCTAATGTGTTTTTTGTTCAATTGTGTATTGTTGCATGTACATAAATACAAAATCATTTCATTGCATCATATTTGTGTTTTGCGGTCTGCAAAGCTAACTTGAATTTTTATTCTATTCTGGTACGACATAAATCCATCGAGCGATCAAAGTAATATTTATCTCGCATTAAAGCGTGTCATTGCACGTGAAAAAAAAACGTTTCCTCAGGACGTAAATATGCAAATTCTACAACTTCTGCACGTGCGCAGAAAGCGATCGCGATGAATAAGAGATGTGGAAGGCGCATTATATGGAAAGGAAGAGAGACGAGGGGATGAGACGTGACGAAACGAAAATAGCAGGGCGCAACGGTGACTATTAATGAGGCCTCGTGCAGGAGCCGGATCTCACATTAAGTATGCAGCGGAAACTTGAGGGAAAACATTTTCCTCGTTTTTTCGCCGGCTTGTTTTTCCGTCCAGACTGCCCGGTCTCGGCCGGGTGCATATTTAAGCAACTTGATCCGCCACGGACGAATTACCCAGAGCAAAGTGCCACACCGCCGCGTGCATATTTCATGAAAGAGTCTATAGACCCTGTGATTACGCGCAACAGTTCACGTTACAAGTTCGACAAACTATATTCTATCTACGACGGAAAGACGGTGGCACGGTGGGGGTGTTTCGAGAATATAACGAAACGGTGTTCTGAATATACGAAACTCGCGAATTCTACTGTCGCAAATGTTCGATCGATAACTCGCAGTTTCGACGTGTCCTCGGGGTGGATCGCTTCGTCGCTCCTGCTCACTATTTTACGTCTCATCGTTCTACATCGCCGAAATTTCGTGATGGAAAGATATATCAACAATTGCGAGCGGTGCTTTCAATTTTTGATATTTTAACAAATATTTCAATGTTTTTACTTTGAGAATGTGTAACAGTGGTGTTTCGCGAGAACGCTGTAAAATATATTTCCGTGAAACAGCATCGCGTGAGTTTTCTCCTCGAAAAAAGTCCAATAACGTTTGTCCGAAACAAAGGGGCCGTCGAGCAGATCAAACACTCGAACGAATTTACACAGGTGCATCGCCTATTTCCATCCGTCGGGCATTTTATTCGGGTAAAAGTTTGCGCGAGTGATGTTGCTTTCACCGCTTATTTCCGTCAACCCGCGAGGAAAGTGCGCGCGGAGAGTACGACGAAGAGCCTGGAGAGCGGTTAATGAGTGTCATTAACGATTGCGTGGTCTACCGTCACAATGGAGAAAATCAGAAGATGACAGTTACTGACTTCGTGCTCAGATGGACGCGGATAAACCGGGCGACTTTACGCTTTGTCGGGAGAGCAACGTGCGCGTCCGCAATATAAAAGTACGCTGCCACGCAGATCGCAACGTTACTTCGACCTTAAACGCGTTCGTGTTAAAAGTTCAATATTTTCCTTGGTATTTCGACTTGTGAATGACGAAATATATATCTCGAGAATTAAAGATATCAGTCTATATAAGATATAATAGACAGAAATATCGCAAGAAATATTGCTATACTTTTCCGTAACAAATCGAAAATGATATTCGCAATTTAAGTGATTGTTAAGATTTACGATCTTCTGTTAAAGACGTCTTGTCGATTAACGTGTGTCGTCAACAAAGAAGATGATAGTTAACGCGAGAGTGCTCGCATTGGTCGCACTGGTAACCTACGGTGTGTGCGCTCATACTGCCGACATTCGAGATTCTTACAAAAGAGCTAACGATAAAAATTATGCCGGATCCATGTTGGCTGAGATCGCAAAGGAATTCATACAAAGATCAACGACCAGTAGTCAGGTAATAAAAATTAAATGTTAATATATAAGGAATTCCGACATTGTGATCATTTCCAAACAATTGAATGCTGGAGAACAAACGGGAAATTCTTCAATAATTAGTGTCAATAATTTGTTTAATTGGCAATAATGTGTCAGTATTATTTTATTTATTTGAGATAATTTATTAAACGAGTATTTAATAAACTGAAGTTTGGAACTACAGATGTGCAATACATTGGTGTATTCTGCGAATAATTTAAGATGGATTTTACTTGTATGCTATTTATTTAAAAAAGAAGCTATGTCTTACGAGGACATTTAACGCTGAATGTTAAACTATCCAAAACTAAATTAAAAGGTAATCGCGATGTTGCAGGTGCTGAATTTAAATCTCTCGAACTTGCTGCTACTTTTGGTGCTTAAAGCGGTTGTGTTTGGTGCCGGCTATATAGGACATCATGGTTACAAGGGACGTGAATTAGAGGATGGTAATCTCGAAATATAAAACCGTTAATATTCATTCGAACACGCTTTCTGTTGTATCATGATAATTGCATTAACAATAATTAACTACATTGCACGCAATATCAATGTCTCTCTATCCTCTGGAATAAAAAGCTCGGCCAATATGCGCAGCAAAAAATTACGAAGAATTTCATAATCTTTTTTTACTTACGATCGTTTTTACTAATTTCAGAAAATATCGTGTCGGAGGGTGAGCTTGCATTAGCGCTTGGATATCTGATTGGTGACACCTGTTTGTACAGAGCAGCTTGCGAAGAGCCACACATTGCGAGAGAGTATCTCGGCGCGGCAGAAATGCTCTTGCAAACAATGAAGTTGATACCACAGTACGTATACGAAATGTTAAAGAAAAAATTCTAGAAAATAGGGCATTTGAATAAATTAAGTCTACAATAAATAATAGGTGTTCTAAGCCCTAAGCCCTAAGAAATTGACCAATCACAGTTAATAATTTTCCTCAAATTCAACTGTGATTGAACAATTTCTTAAGGCTTAAAACACCTATTGTAGACTGGAATTAAATATTCTGTGGTATAAAAACGGCACTTTTATGGTATTCAAAAACACCATACTGTCATTATCAAGAAACGCTGGGCACTTTCTAGACCAGAAGTTGTATAATACTTGTTATTCAGATATATATATTTATATTCGAATGTACCTTCCTTTTCTTTCGTTAATTATTTTTATTATCTAGGTATGATCAGATAATAATTGTCGTATAAAATAATTATTCTCTTATTATTCATACGAGAATAATCCTTCCTTCATTAAAATTAAATTGGCATAGTAATTGATCAAATAATTGTGATTTAATATATCTTATATTAAACGTTATTTTGAAGAAGAGCCATACTTAGAAAATGGAAATAATGTGCAACGTTACTGCGAAAATAAAACAACGAATATTGTCAGGAAAAATTTGCATTTCCGCAGGAGCTTACCTGCAGAGCTCAGCTATGAGAAGACAATGGAAGAGTTTCGGAAGGCGATTGAATACGGCACTATCGAGCATTGTCCTCCGGAGTACAGCTGCAAGAAAGAGAATATAAATAATTTCTTGCAAAGCGAAAAACGATAAGGCAAATGTCGCATTTATCAAACATTTCGTAATTCTGTTTCATTTTCTTAGGTTAAGCTATAAAAATCGCACATAAGGATGATGTTTCACAAATAATATTTTATCTTATATCTTACATATTTTTTAGAATTATTAATTTTTCGCAGAAATTATTTTATTTCTATTAAATTGGAATAGTAATCATCTGATAACGGGATAATTTACGAAAAATAGCAAGAATATTATTAATGAGAAAATAAAGATTATTTTTAGAGTTATAAATTGTATTTTTTATAATCTTGTTTTTATACAGAAAATATGAAATCCGAAAAGTTATTATATAATCTCTTTCGCGCGTCTTAAATCATTATTATCAAACATGCAAAAATATCTTTTATTATTAATTACATAATAACGACTTTCTAAACGTAAACTTCTAAAAAATATGTTTAAAAAAATACTGTTTTTCGTACAATAACGTATTCAAAAAACTTTTAATTTTACAATTGTTACATGCTACAAATATATATTTTTTCATTATTAATTTCAATTACTATTTAACGCTACTGCAATGTGTTGAATATTCAATAGGAAATAATGAAATAGAATGATCAATTATCAATTATATCCGAATATTTCTTCATAATTAACGATATGCAGAATATAATTAAATCAATATGATCAGCATGAAAATGGCTTCTAATTTGCATATGAGAACACATATATAAATTTAATGTGACTACATGACTATATACATATGCACCCAGTAAACAAAATTAGCAGCATGCGCAGATTGGCAGCAAATTTGAATTAAATTGAAATCAAAATCCCACATCAAAATTAAGCTCGTGTTCTGTCGACAGAGCCTGCTGACAGGTAATATGAGCAGACTGATAACAGTTTGACATCGTCTGATAGAGCATCTTCTGTGTAATTTGTTACCTTTCTGACATCAGAAATTTACTGTAGGCTCTGTGTCTAGAATCTGTCTTAGCAGGCTTAGCTATCTGGGCACATATATAATAGAAGATAGAAAAATTATTTACAAATAATATGTATACATGTATAATTGTCATAAAAAATTGTCATATAATTTAAAGATTAAACTTTTAACTGTTAAAACTTTTAATTTTTTTCCCGAATCTGACATTTTATTACACAATATAATAATAGTACATAATTTATTTGTTAAATATTCTCTCTCTCTCTCTCTCTCTCTCAGTCTCTCTGTCCCTTCCTTAATTGCTCGGTGTTGTTATATCCTAGAACCTAGGTAGCAGAGTGACATTAAATGACGTACGTATTAATAACGTCTAAAGACGTCTTAATATGTCTTTAGACGTCATCCTGTTATCTGTGATATTAATTCGGACTTTCAAATTACACTGGAATATATAACCACTTGAGACTCGAATAGCCTCTTAATTATTCAAATGACTCTCACAATTTCAATTTAAACGAGTCGAATATAATCAACGCAAACAGGAAAAAAAGAAAACTCCATTTTTATCGCGCGAATAACTGGAGCTGTGTTTGCACAATTAACATCGCATTCATTTCTGTAGCTTAAATTCTCGCCTCCTGAAAACAGAGATAGCAATGCCACGAAAGAAACTACGGTTAGGTTTGATGGAGAATCTTACTTGCTACACAAAGGAAATAACTTGTGTCACGATATTGATAACTTTGACGAACGATGAAGACGGAATCACTTTTCGTTATTGCGCCGAGCATCTCGTATGATCTCTCGTACATTTGCTTGTAATATCTGTCACCAGAGGACGCTGAGAGGCCTGAAAGCGCGCAGCTGCCTAACCTATTCTGACAGTCGCGGTGACCACCGCAGATTGGAGCACTCGCGCAGATGCTGACTTGTTTGATTTTCGCCTGGTCACGTCGAGACGCCCGAGACGGACGCGTAAACAATTTTTCGTATTTCGGCTGCTAATCGTCGCTTCCGATACAGTTCCTTTTGAGAGATGAGTTCCATTGGCACAGGAGTGAGTATGCCGCACGTTGCTCGATACCCGATCGCGAAATGTGGCGTTAATACACTTGACACTTGAGATCCTAACCTGACTTTCGTTCCAGTACGATCTGTCCGCCTCGCAATTTTCGCCAGACGGACGTGTGTTTCAAGTGGAATACGCTCAGAAAGCTGTGGAAAATGGAGGGTAAGTTTTGTCCTTCATGGACTCTCACATAAAATCGATCGGAGCAGTTACTCGCGTATAATAACGTTACAGCGGAAATCAATGCGACATGTAGAATACCTAAAATGTTAATGAGGAAGAATACACACGTATGCTTACATTTCATGTGTGTGATTATATTCTCGTTGCAGGACAGTTATTGGTCTGCGGGGGAAGGATGGCGTGGTATTTGCCGTCGAGAAGATAATAACGTCGAAGCTCTATGAGGCGGGTGCTAATAAACGGATATTTAACATAGATCAGCACGTTGGTATGGCAGTCTCTGGCATAATATCTGACGCGAGACAGATCGCGGAGACCGCAAGGTCAGAGGCTGCTAGTTACAAGGCACAGTACGGAGTCGGTATTCCATTGAAGTATCTGAACGAAAGAGTATCCATGTACATGCATGCGTATACTTTGTATTCTGCGGTACGTCCGTACGGTTGTTCCATCCTGCTCAGTGCTTACGAGACAGACGGTCCAGCGTTGTATATGATCGACCCATCGGGAGTATCGTATGGTTATTACGGTTGCGCAGTAGGTAAGTGAAATATCCATAGTAAAAGAAATTGGAAAGTATAGACAGAAATTTATATTCTGTGGTTATATTGTCCTAGGTAAAGCGAAACAGTCGGCAAAGACGGAAATTGAAAAATTGAAGTTATCAGAGATGACGTGTAAAGATTTGGTTAAGGAAGCTGCGCGTATCATTTACCTTGTCCACGACGAGCTAAAGGATAAACAATTCGAATTGGAAATGAGTTGGGTTGGTGCACACACTAACGGGAGGCATGAACGTGTGCCGGCTGATCTGAAAACTGAGGCCGAAACGAAGGCACGGCAGGCAATGGCGGAAGATTCGGACAGCGATACCGAGGATATGTAAAACGATTATGAATACTGCCGTTAAAATTCTTTGTATTGTAAGCGATAATATTAAATATAACATTAATACACACAATTATATGCACTGATTTGTGATTTTAAATTATCGAAGCAAGAGTAAAGAATGTATTATACTGTTCTTACAAATGCTACAGTTTCTCAAAAGCCATGGCTTCTTTTGGTTTCATTACAATTGCAATTTTTATGGAAACGGGTTGTAAGCTCCTTGCTCAACTTTGGAGAATTAAGCTTGTTTTAAATCTTACAATTCGTACACTTAGTTTTATAGAAAGAAACAAATTCCTGGCATTGGTATCCACTCACCTCGTACCTTTTCTCATATCCTTTAATTCTCCAATTATTCTTTTACAAAACCGATACATGCATATATGTCCAATTCGACTTTTGATGAGAGGGTCGATTGACCGACAAAGGCAATGAATACTTTTGCTGAATTTGTTTATAAACGGAGCGACCAAACGCTCGTGAGAATGTGCATTTATCTGCGCGCGGCTAATTAGTGTGGTGTCAGGCTGCCGTTATAGTAAAGGCACATGCGGCGACCACAATGAAATGAAGGTCGAGGATTCGGGACTCTCCCCAACTATGAGTCGCTCTCATACAGAGCTATGTAATTATCCCGTTTAAACCTTATTTATCGTTACTGTCTGGAAATTTCTGCCTTCCAAGGGACAATTCAATACCAGGATTTGCTTATCTCTAGTTAACCGCTCAGGATTAAGTTCATGTTTCAGACATTTTGCTTCTATTCCAGTCGAATATTTTCTTACAAAATTCCTAGTCATATATGCGACGTAGCAAGTCTGACAATTAAACCTAAATCTTTTGCTTGACCGGCGACTGCTCTAAGCTCTAGCAGTCTGAGCTGTTCAGCATTCTTTCTAAATAAAGAATATCGTCCTTAGTTTAAAATAAAATGTATTTTATATATAAAAAATTATTTAACGTCCAATAAATAATGATATCTTTATGTACTTTTATTGCTAATTATAATTTAACAATTTAATTTCGGATTCTAATTTTATCTTTTTCTGTTAATATTTTGTGATGTTTTCTCAAAGGAATTTTTAAAAGTCTTTTAATATTTACTGTCATTGCCACTTGAATGCTGCACTTTAGCATACATTTTTTTATTATAAATAATAACTATAAAAAATCTTGATTTGATGCATCATTTTATTTAATCTTTTAGTCAAGTATATGCGGCATATTTGCAAAAGAATTAAAATAGTTTCGCAAAATTTTTGTCAATAAATATGAATCATTTTTGCAATCCTTCAATTTGTTCCTTTCAATTTTATCTCTTCAAATTTGAACGTAACTAAAACATGACTGTGGTAATCGGCTTATTCTCCTGATGAAAAATACAATCGTTATCGTTATGTAATAGCAAGCAGTGAGATTTCGTTGAAATATCCCCGATAACAAGCGTAAAGCACGAATATTTAGGTGTGTTCCGATATTCACTGCCAGTACCGAAAATTTATGGTATACGTGACGCAAACTATAGATTTTCAGTACTGGTAGTGGTAAGGAGACTGAGGAAGCACAATCATCTTTGTTTTAGTGCAGAAGTGACGAATCAGCCGCGATGCATGCACGAGCGTGTTATCGTGATGAAGGAACGATATGAAATGTCTTTCTACAGTTCAGGTCTTTTTCTCCTGACATTTTCTCGACACCTGGCCTTCACAAACTTTTTCTTTTTTCAAAACGAAATCCACGTTGAAAGGACAAAGAATTCGACACTTGAAGATATCAAGGAAAGTTTGCAGACGGACTTACGTGCGATCCCGAAAAGTGCGTACCAGGACTGCTTCTAGAAGTGAAACAGCGCTGGGAGCTGGGAGTGATGTATCAATCGAAAAGGAACATATTTCGAAGGAAATAGAGCTGAATAAGTTGTAAGTAAATTATAAAAAATTATTAAAAGTTCGAGAGCTTTTTGAACAGACTTCGTACATTCGATACAATTTAATTGAGGAATTTACAAAAACTGCAACAATTAACCTTCACCATCGTGATACCAATCTTCACCATCGATCGAGTGTGATCTCTTTGTATAACAACGATAGCCGACAATAATTAAATAACGAGTGACGTATACGCGTTTTTTCTTCAGATCATCATTTTTTTTTTAAAGGGTCCTTTTCAATTTGAGGTCGATTATTAACGATAACTTAATTAAGCATTTATACCTGTCGAGAAATTTTTAATGAAATTTTTGAAAAGGAAAAAACCTTTTAAAATCAAATAATTTAAAATAAGAAATGGTCTCTTAATTGGCGCCAAAGCCTTGCTTTTTTAAATTTTTTAATTGTCTATTGCATTAAAAGAGTATTCGGTATGATATCAATTGCATGTACAGTTATAAGCATTTGAGTTTCTGGTTTACAACAAAAATACATTTAGGAGACATGTGTTAGCACAAACAGAGAAATGTCAAAAAGCGATAAATGCAAGCTAGGGCTTAATGATAAGAACAAAATTAAATACTTTGTAAAGAGGAATGTACATAATTAACACTATTGTCAGATCAGGTCTACTGTTACATGCGGCAGAGATCTGAAAGTTGGAAAAGATGGGAGGAAGCAGAAAGAATACAAAGTAGCTGGTATATGAAAATGAATATGGGATTGAATAGGAACACACACGCACACCTGCATATATTTGGCAATTGGAAGCGGGAAGGGAATGTCAAAATACAAGCAAGGATTAAAGGGAATAAATATCTATTAAGAATAATGATTATGGAAGAAAGCAGATGGCCGAAAATATGTTTAGAGGAGGAGATAAAAGGATTAAAAAAAGGTTAAACTGACAGATTGGATAAAAATATGTGGTAGTTAGGGCGTTCGAGAAGGTAGAAAGAGGTGAAATAATGGATCCTTTCTCCTTACCTTGTTACTTATTATCTTCCTTTATTAAAATTAATAATGGAAGGTAATAAGTAATAAGGTAAGGAGAAAGAAAAGTAATTGAAGGGAAAATAAAAAGAGTAGTAAATAGTTAAATTACACTAATTAGACAGGAGATACAGGGGAAAATGGAATAGAATAGATAAATCACGATATCGTAAGGAGTATAAAGACAGGAAAAAGGAAATAGGACAGGAAACGTATTAGAGAAAAAGTGTGAAAGGGAAGGATAGGGTACACAATGTGCAAGAATGAGATGCGGAAATATTGGAAATGAAGGAAATAGGCAGGGGGAGAGAGAGAGAGAGAGAGAGAGAGAGAGAGAGAGAGAGAGAGAGAGAGAGAGAGAGAGAGAGAGAACGATATAGAAGAGAGGGAGAAGGTGTGAAAGTGCGAGGAAATGAGAGATACATGGAAAAGATGGAGTTGGGGAAAAAATTAAGAAATGGTTAGATGAGCTAGGCAAGGAAAGAGAAGTAGATAGTGATCGAAAAAATGCTGAGGAGGAATATCAATGTAGCATGCAAATACGCAAGGATGTATGAAAAGATAGGGTATGAAAAGAAGAAGTGTAGAATGTAAGAATCATAAAAAGTAATGAGTAAACATGAATGCAATTTATAGAAAGTTAAGTAATGTAAGATTTATGACTAAAAGCATGTGCAATGTATACATAGATTGGTGAATAACATATTATTATTATTATTATTATTATTATTATTATTATTATTATTATTACTATTATTACTATTACTATTATTATTATTATTATTATTATTATTATTATTATTATTATTATTATTATTATTATTATTATTATCGATTCCGTGTGTATATATATACATAAGTCTTTCCATTGCTCTTAGGAGTTTTAATATTTTATGATAATGTTAAAACTTTTATATGTAAGAGAGAGGAATGAAAGATACATCTTTCATTTATCATATATATATTTTATGCTCTGTCGATAAAATGTCAAATCAATTCATGCGAAGAATAAAAAAATTTTGTATTCTTCCACATATTATTTTGCAAGATAATGTCGTATCTTGTAACTCGAGAAAAATAGATAGAATTTCATCTCTGCACGAAGACGCGCAATTCTGCACAATAACTGCACAATAGTGGCAGTATCAAGTTATATACGTAAATACAAACGGAGAAATGTTTCGCCAGAAGACGTAGACTTGGAATCTTTGAAGCGAAATTCTTTCCAGTCGATGTATAACGAAGATTACACAAGTCGGCTTTACCAATATTAAACTTCAAGTTTTAAAGCCTTTGTTTCTTTCGGCTAAAACCGCAGACAGACAAAGGGCAAATAAAACTGCAAGTAAATTAGTCAAACTTTAAACTCCCCGTAAACGTTAGTTAAGATAACGGATTAAACTGCGATGTAACTATCACGTTGGTAAATTTCGTTTCTCCAAAGTCAGTTAAAATTAGAAGGCGAAGAGAAACGAATTTAAAAGTTAAAATTGGTCAGAATCGTTGAAATCCGCTTCGAGGATTGCGAATATCGAGGAAAAACCCCGTCGCATCAAAGTAAATCTTATAAATTACCAAAAAGATCGTGCCGGGGAACATCAGCGCTTTATGACTTGCTTGACAGCGCATGACCCTTTTTTACGCTGTTGGGGGTTGGTTCTCGCTGGACGGCGGCCGGAGGGGTGTGCAGCGAGAGCGGCTTATGCTTTATATAACGGTAGCCTGACTTTGAAATTCAGCCACTAGTTTTGATTAATACAATCAGGACGGACCTGCCGCGTTTGTCGCTGCTCATCTCCCTCGAGTTTCTAGCAGCGGATCTCCGAGAGCGCAGCCGCATTGATCCTACTGTTTTCTCATCAATCAGGTTTCGTTCTCCCTGCTGTGGAGATTTCCGTTTGCCAGAAATTGACACCGGAAGTCTCATCCGTCGACAAGAAGTATGCCACTGAATCTGAGCGCCGATCTGTCGAACGACGTTTCCATCCTCGAGAAACAAACCGATATCTACACTTTCGCGGCGATCGTGCTTGGCTTTATCGGTTTTTTCGGTTTCGTCTTGAATCTGTTAGTCGTAGTAACGATCGCGAAGAACGCTAATGTATTGTGGACACCGTCCAACGTGGTCCTCGTCAACATGGTCGTGAGTATTTCTATAGAAAATAAATTTAATTATTTACATTTCATGTATTTTAATTAAATTTGATTTTTCCGGATAATGATTAAAATCGAAATTAATCTCTACGAATACCCAAGTGCGACTTTAATGACAATTCACAATTTCTTGTGTTTGGTAAATTCTGTTTCTTTCATATATATTTGTATATGATGTCTTAAAAAATATTAGAGAATCGATAAGAAGATGTATATTTTAGTGATATTTTTGTCAAATTTATTTATATTTAGCTTTCGTTAAAGAATGTAATATCCGTTTGTTTAATGTCTTAAAACACACATAACACATTTTTACATCAAATTTAATTATTGGAGTAAAATAAGTGAAGAATTGAGTGGAACTTTATATGCTTGTTATGAATACTCTAAAGAACTCAAATAAAAAGCTTTGTGGAAGTTTCAAAGCTAAACTTTTAATAAATTTGATAACGAAGAATCATTGTTTCTGCATATTTTCCAGGTCAGTTTCTAGAAAAAAAAATATTATATTACAGTATAAAAGAGTGCACAAAAACAAAGCGTACAAAAACAATCACATCCACGTTCGTTCTTTAATTAAAACTGCTGCTCAGTCTAATTTTACATACGTTAATGTGAAAGCACACTGCCCCATGGGAATGCGAAAATGGTACTACTCAAAACAGTATGTGATTAATTCTAATTAAGTATTTTACAGCGGTATGAAATGGATAGAATTCTCTGTCATGCGATTTACATCGTGAATCAACAAAGTTGACACCAATTTAATAATTAATATTGGTAATTTTTACATACTTGCGCCTATACAGTTACGAGAGAAACCTAATCAATTATTCCGTAATGTAAAATTACAACATAACAATATGGAGTATGATAAAACAATTAATGCAATATTATTTCTTTCCTGCTCAATGAGAAATTCACTGGACAGGCAATCTTCGAATTTTTTACTTTTATTATAAAAAACAGAAAAATTTCACAATTTAGTAGTTATAATATAGACTGTCCCAAATCCCAAATCTTAAAGAAAAGTCATTATTTCTCTCTCTCTCTCTCTCTCTCTCTCTCTCTCTCTCTCTCTCTCTCTCTCTCTCTCTCTCTCCTCTCCCTTCCTCCCCTTTTTCCCCGCTCCCTTTCTCTTTCCCTTTGTCTCTGTCTCCGATAAATTTTAAAACCGAACTATACTGACCTGTGAATTCTCAAGTATCTAAATACATCTGGAATTCAAAATCGTCCATTATAATAATTTACTTTCGGATAATAAAATTTTCAGATACTTGAATACTTTAAACCTCTACATGAACAGTTCATTGAAACTGGTAAAATTTCGTTGCATAATTATTTCAATTTATAATATTTCATGAAAATTTAAAAAAGTCATGTAAAAATATGAAGATTAGAAGTTTACATGAAATATGGATGAGATCTAGCACTGGAATATTTGATAAAACCACTGAAGAAATATATTAAAATATTAAAAAGAATTAAATTAAAACATAATTATGATAAAAGCGTGGTATTACGTCAACTGTTTGTAAAGAGAGATATGTGAACTTGATAATAAAATAGGTAAACTTGTTGAGGGGAAATGAAATTAGGAACGAATATTTGATCAAGCGAAATATGATACGATGGATCAATAACAAATTGCGTTTTCGGATTATTGCAGTAAATAATTGAATGTGCAATTTCGAAAAGGGCAAATCTCGCATTTTTTGGCCTATACGTTTTTTCACTAATATATACTTACTCTAATTACGTCTACACATCTTTTTGTGCAAATTCTTGAAAAATTTTAATTTTCAGAGATGTGTTTTTTTCGAAATTGCGCACATTCAATTATTATATAGTAACATAAGAATATTTAAATATTATTTTTGTAACAATTTTTGACATTTACGTTGTATATACATTGTATGATTAATTAATGTATGATTATTTGGATATGTAAATAATTTAAGTACATACTTAATTATTCTGCACAAGAAAATTTTAGAAAGTTATTAATTTACTTAAAAGTAAAAAGAGCTATAGTATTTTTTCCCAAAATACTACTACTAATTGCAATTCTATAAAATTTCCTTTCCTCAAACTTGCTATAAACTTAACACATTTTTTATAATATATAACACAGTTATACATTTTATTTTTAAAATCTTAAATTACCAATTTATCACTTGCACAAAATTTTGTGTATAAAATATAACATATCACACAAAGGTATTTTTTATATTACGTCTTTCCTATCTTACTAATTTTCAAAAAAGTTAACCTCCTTGTTCGATTAGGTTTATTATATGCAGTTTTTCTAGAAATGCTTACAAGTAAATAATACAAGTATACTTTACTTAAGCGGACATTTTTAAGCGTTAGAAAGAACATGTTTCGAAATGTCAGGTCTTACGAAATAAAGATGAAAGACCATAAAACGGTTGGATTTATATGGCAATCAGTGTATTTCGTCATACAGTTAAGAAGTTTTCTCAATAATGTCACACGATGAATTGGAAATGAGGAAAAAACTGGTAGCTTTATTAATGATACAAATATAAAGAAAATGCAGAGTTGTTGAGAACTATAGTATAGCAAGCTATGAATATCAAGCGCAGCATGTTTTCCTGTGTACGAATTTCATCTAAAACATTAAATTAAAAAATAAATTATGTTTCGACCCTACAAAAATATATAATAATCTAGTTACATTATAACTACACTTTAATAATGCTCTTATAAGAAAATTGCTTAACAATAAAATTTAAAAAATCATAAAACATCGTAAAATTATAAAAAGTTATCAATCCAAACATAGAAACATGTCTTCTATTCTAGAAAGGAGATACACAATGTTTCGCAAAAAAGTAAGATTGCTTTTTTGAAGCGTATATGTTTTAGATTATACGCGTGTTTTTATTTATTTATTGCCTTTGAATCCTATTTCGATTACCTCTTATTTGAATATGTTTATTTAAACTCATGTTGCTTGTTTTGCTATTCGAATTCCGAACTTCTGCGAAACAACTCTCTAGTCTCTAGTGTTACACTGCAATTCAAAATACTGGTGTGAAATAGGAGCTTCACCTCGTTTGATGAAAGAAGCAACGAAAACTAACTTTTAATAACTTTGAAAGATAGTCAGTCCTCAATATTATTACAAAATCTTGTTTAAATATATTTCTACATCGACTTTATACATATAAATATTAAGAATGCAATATGTTTGATAATAAGTAATTCGTATTTATGACAGGAAAAAAACGCAAAGTATTTTGTAATCTCAAGAGATGTAGCGGCTCTAAATGCATAATTATGCCATTAGATTAGTTTAAAGAGGTGCAAGCGTATTTGTAATGCTTGACACGTTTATTATGACAGGTTGGAGATTTCTTAGTAGCTGCGCTGGGAAACCCTTTCGCACTATCATCGGCAATCGCAGGTTCATGGTTCTGGAGTCACGAAGTGTGTCTATGGTATATGCATTATTATTATTATTATTATTATTATTATTATATAAAGAAATAATCGTTCGTCAAAACGCACCAAGTTTTATTTCTCAATTGAGTAAAACTTACTTACAGATTAATCTCAAGTGTGTACATAAATGTTTCGTAAGTTTTAGGCATGATTAAAAAAGTATGCACGTGCCTGTAAGAACTAAATTGCTAAACAAGTGAAACCGAAATGGAAACAATTTAAATGTTGAAAAATCGAACATTAAATTTAGTTGTAATGTTTTCAATCATTTTAATCAACTTAATTATTTGAAATGTCAATAAAATGTGTCTGCTCTAATAATACGCGCTTGAAAAATTATATACTGTGTATATACATACGTGCGTAAAATGTATAAACTTTTTTTCGTCATATTTAAAACAATTGATTCATAAAAACATGTTCATTAACGAAATAATGTCTATTTATCATTTAAGTATGCGGATAAATAAAATCTCTGTAAATAACACTATTATACGAGCCTCTACGAAATAAGAAATAGAAAATGATGAAGTTTTAAACTAATCCGATGCTCTTAAAGTAAAATTGAATAATTTATGAAAAGTAAAGTTGATCAGTTTGGCTTCTGAGAGGCTCGTATAAGCAATAGCAGAGTTTAATAACGTGTCGAGTCTTCTCGAGTTATAATAAAAGTTATATGACGTGAAGATTAATTCAAGATTAATTCATGAACCCAGCAAGCACCAAGTATAAACATGCAGCTCACATGCAAGTTATAATTTCCTACTTAACAATGTAGGTGTAATATGAGTAGAAAATTATAACGTGCATGTAAGTTACATGTTACTTGGTGTTTGCTGGAAACAATCTACCTTATAGAAAATTCTGTATATTCAATTACACGAATACTTATTACGCATTTATTTAATCGTAAGAATCAGATAAATTCTCTAACTTTAGGTACGCGTGGTTCATGACTACCATGGGATTTGCCAGTATCGGTAATCTGACAGTGATGGCAATAGAGAGATTCATACTAGTCACATATCCGATGAAAACATTATCGATAAGGTAAGAAATCATCAATTTCTCTTCTACACACACTTTTCAGGATAGAAACTATATATAAGCTAAAAAATATATATTTACTTATTTAATCAATTTATCTTCAGAACGTTCTGAAAAATTTATAAATCTCTCTGATTTATGACCAACATACGAAACACGTGTTGCCTGTGTTAAAGAAGAACGCTTCTGCTCTCCTTATTAAATTTTACTTCCAAAAAATAATCTTTTCCTTTTCACGGTGAATACGTAACGATTATAATATAAAAGTTGTGAATACGGCGAAATGATTAACTTGCGCATTCCTCGCACTTTCTATCGCACACTTTCATCGCAACGTTCTCCGGGAAGCGATGTTACTCATCACATCTACGAGGCGATCATTAACACCTTCAAAATGTAATTTGCACAGGTTTGCGATGAATTTTAATTGCATCACACTCTTCCATTTTCCATTTCTCCTGTCGTATACCATGTATGAAAGACGGACGCAAGTAACAAAGCATGTTTAAATGACAAAAGACTGTTAGAGCTAAGTAGCACTACGAAACTATTGTGAAACGCGTTGCATGGGAATCTTATTTTCTTCACCGCAGCCCGTAAGGTGACTTGCATACAATTCGCGCACGTTAAGCAATATATTGAATATAAATCACTTCGATAAAATGTCAACCGATATCATAGCATTAATTACGCCTTTCGTTTATCCGCCAAGGACATCGTCGTGGATTATCGTCTTTTGATTAAAAGAAACGCAATATCATCGTCTTGACACTGTCGTTTCAAGGTTATTTGTTTCTCAGGCTTTCGTAATTAACGACGGTTTAAAAATAATCTCCTTGTTAGTAATGGAATCCTATTTTATACGCATGAGAAAGTGGTAGTATAACCAAGCAAAAGAGCGGACTTTCAATCCGCTTTAACAATAAATCCATGATTTTACTAACGAGTTAACCGTTTCACTAACGAGTCAAAACTCCTTATTGGAACATTGTTACATAATGATTAACGCTATTTACACAGTAACAATTATCGGTAAATATTTACGTGTTGATAGTAACAAAATAGACAAATAAAATTATTTAGAGATTTCATTTAAATTTTATTTAGAGATTTTATTAAAATTATTTAGAAAGACCTTGACTGCGTTTCGATATTCACTGCCAGTAGGTACTGAAAATCTGTAGTTTACGTCACGTATACTATAGATTTTTAGTACTGGCAATGAATTAAGAGTGAATATCGAAACTCAGCCATTATAAGAGAAGACAAATAAATAGCGAAAAAGCCGAATTGGCCGATTGGTTCTCTCACTGCGCTTACTTCATTTGCAACTGTCATCATATATTTTGACAGTTGTGTGTAATGTTCATCATATATTTTGACAGTTGTGTGTAATGTTAAAGCTAAATAGCGCGCGCGTAGCGCGCGTCTGTAGTGTCTAGTAACATTAAATTGGCAATATTAAATAAAAAAACAAAAGTTTAAAAATTAAAAAATGCGTTTGTTAATTGCTCGCATGATTTGAATTAAACTTTAACTATTAACTTACTGAAGTATTTGGCAATAAAAAATCAGAAATAGTAAAAAAATTGTATCCAGACTTTTGCTACAGAGTGTTCGACGATTATATTCTTGAATCTGCAAACTTATTTTTAGTATTTTATAAAAATTTGTTATTAATCTACTGCCTTTTTAATGTAAAAAGATCTCGATAATGGAGAAAGAGACTCAAGAATTTTTACTTTATTAATTAAATGCAATATATCTATGGTAATTATCGGAACAACGGTTATGTCACAATTGACGACATTACCGATATTGATTTTTATCTCATTATTCGTACAATTATGTGCTTTATTACATTGTTGATATAATGAAATCTCTTCTTGATGTAATTAAACTAATTTAAATTAAAACGACAAACAGCCGGTGTACGCATAGCTTTTATTTCTATTTCTATTAGAAAAACTGAGGCACGTAGATAAACGTTAAAGCGGAGAAATTCCGTGCTTCCACTTTTCACTTATTTTATTTGTCTATGTTTTACATTTTATGTTTGACTTTTTGTTTATATTTATTTCTGGTCTACGTTCCATGTTTCTTCTTTTTCTCAACAAAAAGCATTTTTTCTGCAATTAATGATAAATAGGACAGACAAAATAAGAGAAAAGTAAAAATACAGAATTTTATTTAATTAACATAAATTGAGCTCCATCTCCCAATAAAGATACAATTTTGTATAATTCAATATTTCTCTTAAGCAGTCCTAAGTAGATTACTTTTTACTGTAAAAAATCAATTGTTATAGGCATGCTTACATATTGGCGTTCTTGGTTTGGATATACGCGCTCTCCTTGTCATTACCGCCATTCTTCAATTGGGGAACTTACGGCCCGGAGGCAGGTAACATATCCTGCAGCGTATCCTGGGAAGTACACGATCCTGAAACGCATAACGACATCTACATCGGATTTTTATTCATTTTTGGGTTCTTTCTTCCTATCATAATAATCATTAGTAGTTACTGCGGCATAATAAAGACTTTGAAGAAAATAGGAAAAAGAATTGGTGAGTAACACTTCTTCAGTTTTAAACAATAGTTGTACAAAAATTAAGCCACATGTAACTCCTCTTTGATTAATTGTAAGATGATGTTGAATTTTTTGTAATAAAAGAAAAAAGAAAAAAAGAATTCCAAATTGATGAAAGAAAAAAAATGATTCCAATTGATGAATTGATAGTATTGTAAATTTTGATTATTTATCTCGTTCCAGGTGCGAAAAATAGACGGGACAGGAAAGTCACTAAAATGGTATATTTAATGATTCTTGCTTTTTTAATTGCTTGGTTGCCATACGCCGTTCTTGCTCTCGCAACTCAATATTTCAACGTAAGTACTGTCATCAATTACGAAAGGTTCAAGATCCTTTTTAAAGATCTTAACAAAACAGCTGTTACGAAATGCTAGTTTTAATGTTTTTAATTTAGTTAATTATTTCAAATTATAATTCGCAAGCTGCAATCAGTAATCTTGGACCGCTGCGTGACATAAATAAAGAGCAAGAGTGTTACAGCATACATATTTAAACAGCAAAATCTTTTTATCCAAGCAATCAGGTCAACGCCTTCGTGATTGAGCAGTCATATCAGAATGCCAATCTAATGACTGACACGCCGGTTGCTTCCTAATAACTCGATTAATTTCTCCCCACTTACAGCAAGGCTGTGAAGGATTATAGCTTATGAAAGGCACGTATATGATTGCAGGTACAACCCTCCCATATCGTAGCGGTGCTGCCGGCGCTTCTCGCGAAATCCTCCATCTGCTACAATCCCATGATATATGCGACTATGACTGTCCAATTTCCCAATATTTGGAAGAAGATGTTCTCCAGCCATGGAAATAACCTTAAGAAAAAGCAACAGCACGGAAGAAACACGGAAGCAAACCTCCAACTCAAGACAGAGAAAAAGAGTGCCAACCGCCTCTTAACTCAATTGAATGGAAAGACATAATAATATACATTACTGCGTGACTGGAAAGATAAAGTATAAAAAAGAAAAGAAAAACAATACATAGAGGAGAATATTGCTAGGGGACCAAGAGCGCGCGTTACTTCATCGTTTATTTTCAACTATTAAAGAACAGTCGCTCGGCTTTTCCGTGCAAATCGATTTCGTTCATGTAAATATGTATACTTTCCTCTCTTTGCTCTTTTTCGATTTTAATTTAACACCGTTCGTGACAGGAAATTCTCCCTGGACGTGCGTTTTTCGTTCGAAATTAATTCGGACCAAGCGCCTGGATATGGCATACAAATTATTATTCAACGCGATATAAATTACGGTTTATTTGCTTTGTCTGTATATTGTATATTTGAATATTGTATTGCTCTGTTGAAATATTGTAATATGTTCTTCGATCGATGTTTAAATAAATAGTACAGACATAGGTTATATATAGATTAAGTCTCATTCATGAAGAAATGCTAATGTAACGTGTGTAAAGAATTAAAAATTATTGTATTTTTTGCTAATATCGCTCTCGCTACATACCTAT
This sequence comes from Temnothorax rugatulus, assembly GCA_035220575.1. NCBI lineage: Eukaryota > Metazoa > Arthropoda > Insecta > Hymenoptera > Formicidae > Temnothorax > Temnothorax rugatulus. Next base: position 332,225 of record JASTWL010000168.1, read on the forward strand.
CTGCCGATTCTTCAACGGATCCGTTGTAAAATATAAGTGTTTAATGTGTAAAACGCGATTTCGCTTCAAGAACTCTAAAGCTTTAACATGACTTTAGATACGCAGGCATATCCAGCATTCTAGCGCAAATCGAGTCCGATTTATCTTCAACAACAAACAAAAATCAATGTAAAATAAAATCGCAAAGAGTAGAAATAAACTGTATGTTTAGCATATATTGACTGTGTGCTGTGAAAATTAAAAATCTCAAGATTTATACTCGATTGTGGGTTGATCTAAACTTTGTATCATCCAATTTCGGCACTAATGCACCTGTCTTTTGAGGAGAATTAAGTCTTCGAAAACAAATTTGTTTATAGAACGAGTTTACCTACTCACGCGAAAGAAACTTCCAACTTTCCGTAAAAGGGAAAGTTCTAACTCGTTAACTTGTATCGTCTCTCGAAATACGCAATTTGAACGCAATCTGTATTCGATAAAATCAGAATATCGCGGGAACTTTAGTGCCAATTAAGTAGTATCGCAATTCGCTCGCAAGTGTTCGCGATTGCAAGCGCGTAAGAAAAGATAAAATATTCATCACTTTGATTTTTTCGACAGTGAACGATGACAGTGAATATAATGCGTATCTCTCGCCGAGATAATATCTATCCAGTAGCTATCGTTACATGATTTGTTGAAATGCCGATAGAGCAGGTTGCGCATGCCGCGTGCGCGTATGTGTGCGTGTGCGTGTGCGTGTGAATGTGCGTAAGAGGCAGTTGACAGGTTCGCAGGTCCTATATTGTTGAAACACGATCGGGTGATTGCGTTATATGAGCAACCAGCGCGGAATCGAGTATTACGATTCGTAACACGCGCAATTATGCCACATCAGAGAAAGTGAAATCGCAAGGAAAATGTGCGGCTGCCGCGGGGCAACCGACATACTCGCATCCCCCCTGCTCCCCGCGAGTTCTTATTAACATTTTCTGGACGAGCCGCTTTTAGCGGGGATCCGCGATCCGCGTCTCTCGCGCGGAGATTGAGGAACTTTCGCGCGTGCCGATGACGTCTCTATTATCGGACCGGAAAAGTCCGCTTATTTTTTGTTGAACCAAGCGTCAGAATTACGTTTAAAAAAATGTCTCATCCTACTGAAAAATTCACAAAATGTGTCTCATTAAGCTGTTCCTCCAATCTCTTTAATTAGCGCGCCCTGACAATGGTTTTCCTTTTTTTTAATCTCGTAGTTTCTATTGTCCAACCATATAATTAGGAAAGTGAAAATAGGCATGAACAGTATGGATCGATGTGTTCGCGTGGTCATGTAAAAATGCTAGAATATGATAGAATACACTTTTCAATGTGTGAAGCTGCGATTCGAATAACACAGCCTTCTTTCTCGCGAGCTACAATATTAGACACAGATAAAATTATATAGCATTTGCTTTTAGTGGCAGCGATGCTTCAGTAATTGAGGTACAATTATCCTTTGTCTAATTGTCTATAATCAATAATTATAACAACATAAGATGAGATTGTATCTGTTTACATTTGCAAAACGTGTAGTAGTCTTGTTGTTTCTGCCAATCTTCATTTATCGTGATGCATTTTAATCTTAGAATCAACTAATCTCATAAGATTGTATACTTTTGATATTTTTATTTAATATAAAAGCATTTAACGTTTAATATAATCTAACTTGGCTTAATTAAGTACTTAATTACAATTTGATTTAATTTTTTTCTATGCTTCAACGGATCTCTTAACATTTTTGTCACTTTCATCATTTGTTAATCAAATTTTATGACCATGCAATCCAAGCTGGATTTATGTTTTCTCTTCGTAGTGCCTTCAATTAGAGCCATCGTTTATCGCGATCGCGAGAAAGAACTTACTCTGCAGGAATTCTCAACTCAGATGATATAATTATATCACAACTTTCTTTTATTAAGAATAATTCGATCATGCTCCCATGCTTCCTAAGAGCTTAAGATTAAAATTAAAGCGGTCCCTTCGCGTGCAGTAACCGGAAAAATTAACGCGGCTGTCTACCATGACTGATCTTATCCTAGCCCCCCAGGCGATGAGGAAACATAGTGTAGATTAACGCGAGAAGTTACACGAGCATCCAAGAAAAAGTGCAAGAGATGAGAAAGTATCGGTATGACTCAGGCCGCGCTTGTACTAATTGTAAGATACAATAATCGACCACTTCATAACCGTCTATTTATAACTATTTCTGCATGGTCGCGTTTATGTCACGGTCACGTTTTTACGGTCCTGCATGATATGCGTGACACGCGGGTATTAAATGGAAAATTCAATACAATATATACAAGATGTCCAACAAAACAAAAGATCCGTCAATCTCTAATTTTAATCCAGTCTAATCTGTATAAATACGCTGAATGTTGTTTGAAAGTACAGTTTAGAAAATAATTTGTTAACAAAAAATTAAGAGAATCTTTTCTCATCCAGACCGTTAAAAAATAATGAGTAATCTTTACACATTTCTTTTTAATCAGGAAAATCTTTACAACTAAACTTCTTTTATTTGTTAAATTCAAACACCAGTTTAGAATCTTTTTATTAGTGTAAGGCTGATAATAATCGAATGTAAATAATGCGATGCGAAAGAAATCTTCTTTTAAATTTTAATGGTGTGTGTGCGTGTGTGTGTGCCTATACGGTTACGTATCGCAGTTATCTGAAGCGAAAGATCAAAGTGCTTCTTGCTCTTTATGAGTATGGCTACCGAAATAAACTATTAAAAAAGACGATTAAAAGACTACTGAAAAAAGATGAAAATAACAGAATGGCGGTATTAAAAAAAAAAGTCGCATTTTGCAATTATAACTACAGTACATCAGAGTTTTAAGAATTGGAATTGATCGAAAGAGCGAAAGAGGAATTATCTATTTTTGGCATATAGTTTAAAACTGATCAAACAATCCGTTCTTAAAATATCGTAAATTTAGAAAATATTTTTATACGAATTTACAAAATATGATTTTGAGAGAAACGCATTAAGTAGTTCAGAGAGTTTAAATGTTTCAATAAGTTTTCTTACGTACTTACGAAGTATTACAGTCTTCTTCATGAAAAAAATATTCTTTTGCTGTTTTGACTTTTACTTCTTCCGATTCTGATCTTAACCATATATTACAGTCAAATTTTAAGAACATAATTTTAAGACTAAAAAATATTCGGAAAAGAATGTAAAAATTTCGTACAAAAAAAACAGTACAAAACGCATTCCTTAAAAATCGCGAAACGCGATGTTTACTGAATCAATTAACACATAACTCGTAACAAATTTAAATAAGTTATACAGCAACAACTTTACGACGTTCAAGTTCGGTGTCACTGCTCGTAATGATATGAGTTCCCTCGGTAATAATCGCACGAATGAGGATCTTAGGTAATCCGTTTTTGTCGATATTTACGCGCGACTGGCGTCGGCGGAATTGCCGAGAATTAGGTATGTACACAGGTTCGACGAACATTATAGAATCATCAAACAGAGTACAGATAATCTACAAAGCTGCCGTATCCGCAGTGGCTTCAGGGAAGAGTTGCCGAAGTTAAATAATCGCGTTAATTAAAGAACATTTCGTTAAAATATGCAACCGTCTACGTGCCAAAAACACTTTGAAGGAGAGAGAGGTAGTTCCGTTTCGACAGATATGGCCCGTGTCTCGCAGGGCTTCGTAAACTCAAAGTTAAACACGCATCTCCGTTTGAAACGGATGTGAAGCCAGGCAAATTTTATTTACCAAATACTCAGATAACTCATTATAACGCTAAGGTATTTCTGACCACGTTTTTTTAACAGGATAAATTTAATCCTTGTAGGAAAAATATATATAATTAACGTTTCCGAACAAAATTCGTTAAAACTGATTGAAATTCGATATAACTCTGATCAACAATTCTGTTCGTCTAATCTGCTCGAAAACTGCAAGCGAACGTTGAAGGCCGTTACACCCGACACACTTTTGCGAAGCGCGGCAAGAATTGATAATCCGAAACAAGCAACACAAATAATTTCGACGAAAGTCTCAAAGCAATTATTTTCTGAAAGTAATAGTCCAGTTCCGAGAATGTTATGCTATGTTAAAGTTTCGCTTCATTAAGCTTGGCTTCATTAAGTCGAAAGTATCGATTTACCACGTTATTACATAAAAGTTCATGAATCGTTAATTGCCATATCGGATAATAGCATGGCCTAGTTCCTATTTTGCATTTTGTTTTGTCGTTCAGTGTGATAATATGAAAGATTTCCGCGATGATTTAATTCGTCGAGAAATATAGACGAGAAAAAATATAACAGATTATTAATATACATGTTCTAGATTCGAATATACCCGCCAATAGGTTAAACGATTATTGCATGTATAAATTATAGAAACTGGTTACTATATAAGCTACTTCGTTTACTACTTAAATCGTCGTTTTTTTGAATGAAAAAAACGACGATTTAACTTCCAACTTTTTGGATTTATTTATTTATTACTAGAACTAGAAGGCAACTGTCAATACTGAAAATCTATAGTATATACGTGACGTAAAATATTGAAAAATATAGATTTTCAGTATTGACAGTGAATATCGGAATGCAGCCTATCTCTCACGAAAAGATTTGTCACGTGCTTCAGGTTTATTTCATCACATCTCGATTAACGATTGGTATGGAAAACATTATTTTCTATTTCTACAGTTGATTATTGTCCAACCTGTATCCTGTATCTAGCGTCGCGTTCGAGAGAGCATACAACAAATGGGCACGTGGAAGAATTCACGACACACGAGTCGCCCGCGGCGCGTCACTTTCTACGGTAAGCGCCGAAAACTCGAGACGGGGCTCCATGCGAGAAAACGATATCCGAAACCGGATATCACCTAGATAGAGCGACCGTGGATGTAATAAAACGAGGAAAGAAGAACGTGTTTTCGGAGGCGGCGTCGGTTAACGAAGGCGCTGCGCGCTGTAATGAAATATGGGGATGCCGCCGCGCCTAATTCCGTCAAGATTCGATAAGGAGCGATTAATCCCGTTGATAGACGGTGTGAATAATCGATGACGATACAATATACAATACGTAGTACGAAATGTTTTATAATCTCGCGCAAAATTGCATTTATAAGAAGAGAAAGTTTTTACAGAGAAATCATAGAGATAACGCAAGAATATCGACGAAATTTCCACTTTATTTACGAACGATATTTGAGCTATGTTTTCACGTTAGAAGAGATGAAAGGAAAATATTTCCCTCGTTTCTCTCTGTATTTTATTTTGTATTTCGTCCCTCTTTTATTTCTCTTTTTTACGAGGTAACATAAATCAGGGATTTGGAAAGTCCATTTTTAACGCTCTTGAAAAGTTCCTTCACGTTCAATTTATATATTCATAACAATAAACATATTTCATATTGCATCATTAATATAAATTTCACAAAATGATCTCGCGTAGCGAGACTATAATACTAAAGATATATGACTGGTACAGAATAATGTACATCATGTCGAACGACGTTACTAACGTTAAAATATTATAGCAATCGCAGTATAATATAATAACGTCGCTGGTAATCTCGTGAATGTACCAGAATATGGGCAATCTTCAGCCGCGGTATATCGAAGTATTTCCGCAGCGTTCCGCGGTATATCGAGCACGCAGTTACCAATAATAATCGATATGCAATATAAACGGAAGCTGCGTACCACGTGTCGCTCAAATATGAATTGTCTACTCGGAAATTGCCGATCAATACGATGAGGGAAAGTCCGGTTCGTTATGCAAGCCGCGCGTCGACGGCTTTTCCGCGGTGAAGCGACAGACAAAAATCGCGATCCGCCACGGTTGACAGTAAAACGCCCGAGTGAACATCCGGAAGGAGAGACTTTCTTCCCTGGCCATTTAAATTCAATCCGTCGCGCAATTCGATTCCGCACGAAAAATTGAAAATAACAAAGTTGATGGCGGAAATTGTGCAGTGAGTGGCGCAAACAGTGCCGGTAATTTTTTTTTTTTTTTCGTTACGATATTCCAGCGCTCTTCATCCCGCGCGGTTCCGATATTTTAGAAAGTTGCCTCGATCAGAGGCGTTTCCCGTCTGTTGCAGCGGAACCACCTGATTCCACGGAATGTTAATTAAATTTCGGCCGATTAAACGCGTCAAACAGCTTCTGCCGTCAAAGAGTTAAAATCAAAGACCTAGTGTTTTCCGGTCATCGTATATTTCTTTATAAAAAAAAAAAGCATCTCGCGCGGAATAAAATATAAAAAAAATATTAAATATGAGTAATATTCGCTATATAGGGAATATCGTAACATGAATAATGCATAAACTTCATAGAGTTGTGACCCATCGGACACTCTCACTGCCAGAGCACAAATTTCAGCGTGAAATTTTAATGTCATTTCCAATTTATTAATTCCATCGAAAGTGTAACAAAAAAAAAGTGGCGACCGTATGTGTAATACGTAATACAGATTTCGAGGGTAATCGAATATTGATCCTCCACGTAAACCAGCGAATATGTCATTACGATTTTACGCGGCGCTGGATGTGCCGAGTATAACAATGCAAATTTTATGCAGCGATAATGGACGCGCCGTGCATAAAAATGCAGATAACGAAGAATAGGAATAATCAGAGAATAATCTGACTGAATCATCTGACTGACGAGATGATTGTGGATAATGTAAAAAAATAACCAGGATATTAGGATTAAAATATAGTGTTTCTCGCGTATTAATATTAATGAACCATCTGAAATTGGATTTTTATTTTTAATTGAAGATTCGTGTTTGCAGCGATTTGTAAAGGTTCGAATAATAAACGAATGTTTTGGGAAGACATGGAATAAAATTATGTAGGTAGTGAATCACACAAATATTTCGCATCTACCTCGCCTTCCATGCCGCGGATGCAACAGATTAAGCTAATATTATATTTGTCTAAAAATATACTGGTTTTCCCAGTGTAACAACTCGCACATCGCGTAACAGTGCATATGACGTAAATCGCATATTACTTACATACAACGTTATTTAATTTTTTCTGGTATAATCGAGACTTTCGAGAATGCTTTCATCGATGATTTCTCTTCTACGGATGCAAATTAAACCTACTAAATGTTGCGAAATAAATCGTTAGCCTTATTGCTTTATCTGCTTTTTCTTCCACGACCTTTTCTCGATAATTTCTGCGATAAACCTGCTAAACCGAACTTGTTTTTTTCTGTTTTTTGCATACTTAAATCTCGCTTCGATTCACAATGTGAAAGACCGTTCGCACGAGGTTGCCTAGAAAGGATAGCGTAGAAAGAGTAAATAGCGCCAGCATCACATCGGCTTCCTGGGTCGTAACGGTCCAGATCAGCGAATATCTCGGCGCGCTCGTCGCGTCGGCTCGAAGTTGGAAAAAAAGAAAAACAGCGTTTCCTTTCGTTCAACGAGCGCAGGGACGTTTAGTTTTCGGTTCGCTGTGTGTGTGCGCGCGCAAGACCTGGCCCCGACCTCATAAAATCGAGTTTTGTGGCAATTTGGCGATTTAACGATCCGTGAAACACACGACCGTACGGCCCTCCGCAGTCCGCGTGAAAATTAGCCTTGAAGGGAACACGGTCACTTCGCAAGTAAATATAATGGTAAAATGAGAGAGCCATGAGAGATGTGAGAGCCGGCTTGGTATGGGGAGGCTGCGAGAACTCTGGCAGGTTAATTCGCGAAGCGAGTCCAATTACGTGGCTCTAATCGCACGGATTCACGCGATGATGCATCACGCCGCGCGCGCGATCTAATAATTATGTTACGCATGTACAAAGAGATAGTAAAAGATAAATTTGATCAATGATGGGATATGACAGGATATTCGTTGATTTATATGTAGCTTAATAGGGAAAAATCGCTGGACGCACCAACGCACATTGGAAACCGTTAGAACACAGCATTTTATTATTTAAATAAACAATTATCAAAAAAGAATAATAATATAAGAATATATATTACAAGACAATAATGAAAATATAATCTAATAAGATCAATAATTTATTAAAATTAATAATGTAATAATATAAAATCATGTCGGGCGGACAAATTCAAGTTTACTAGTGGCGTGTTCAAAATTGATTAATTGACAATGTCGATAAAGTTCGATTAATCTTAGATGTTGCTTGAATTAAATCAATATCGCACACAAATCACCGTGAAATTTATTCCTACAGAATATACGGTACGTTGTGTAACCGAACCAGCGAAATCTGTCCTAATTCTTTAAGTTTTGCTATTTTGTTCCTGTTTGCGAGATCCTTGTCGCAATATCGCACACTTACACTCCCGATGTTTCCGGGTCAAAGACGATCGTTGACCGAGAGAATAGCAGGTGGAGCATATAAGATTTCGAAATGACGGAATCGCGAGCGCATCACGAGTTGCATAACAGTAAATTATCATAATTCCGCAATATATCGAATAGCAACGGAAGTAATATAGAGACGTTACGTATTGAAATCGAAAAAGTCCAAGTAGAAGATTACGTCAGATCAGTAAAATTATAGTCATAAGATTATCTATAAACTGTATAAATTTTTCATATTATAGCGTCGATAATAAAATTACGTTTAATTACAACACGAACGCCTCTAAATTATACAAACAAGATCGATTTTATCATATCCTGTCATTAAATGAATTGATATATTTGCCAGCAAAAATGATAAAACACCAAACTCGTTATATGGAGATATTCGAGATAAAAAAATGACCAAATCATCTAATTAAATGCGATGTATAATCAATGCAAATCGGGTGAATGGAGAAAGAGAGAGGCGCATCGCGATGGTATTCCTGATAATCTGGTGAGTCAGTTGTGATCACCAAATAAACAAAAAAAAAAAAAGACAATTTTCTCTAATAGATACATACGATATACGTGGGAGAGTTTTATGAATTTCACGATCTTCTGAAATAGAACAAATAATGTCATTACATTAAGCAAAATAATGTTGTTGATCCTTGGCTGTCGAATTTGCGGATAAATAATCTTTAACGGTAAGTTGTTTGCATTGTCCATGATTCGCCGTCATTCTGGAAACGCAACTATATAGGCATTACTTAACAAAGTAATTTTGCGGATACAACAACCCCATTTCGTTATCTCGCTGACAAGCGTTTCGCAAACCACACAATTATAAAATGTCGCAGTCAACGAGATGTTTACTGGATGTCTACTTCTCCGAGTGGTAGGTGCGCCCAAACATCCTCGGACGCGCGACCGACGACGAGGAACGTCGTCTTTGGTGGGAGGCAAAACTCTCTCTCTAGAGCTCAGCTGATTATTAAAGCTGCTGCTGGCACAGTCAAACTTTCACGCTCGGCGATACGCGAGCTTCGCGAGCGAGGAGTAGTGTCTGTCGCCGCTTTCAAGGTCCGCGCTTCCGAGTTACGATACATCGATCCCAATTCCGCCCTGATTCCGGGGCGAGAATCGCGAAAATTGCGACGCATGTCGCGGTAAACGTACCCAACGGGACGGAGGAGTCGCTGGATTTCGTCCGAGTCGAAAATCCGCCGACGGATCGGAACGACGAACGGAAAAAGTGAAGGAGGCCGATGAAAAGTCGGCCAGGCACATCGGATATCGCGGCTGTGCGGTTCTTGTTAACTGAACTTGTTCGCCAATTGACGGCATATCAAAGTTTTGCTCTTCTCACGATACCTTATTATGAAAGTTTTCGTATCGTTAATGCCTACAGTAAATATGTAATTATTAAAATCGATAATTTGATTAATTAAAGTGATTACTCGAACAGCCTGACAGAGAAATTGCGATCGAGCAAGTTTTTTGCGAGACGCGAATGGATTCAATGATAAGTTATTGCAGGTAGAAGTGTTCTAAATTGTTGCGTTAAGAGAAAATTAAAGTATAATTATGTACAGGTTCTCTGCTTATTGGATAAACCGACGGTTAATAAAGAGATAACAAATTAACTGTACAACTCAATCTGGAGGGTATCGAGATTCGTTCATAAAATATTACATAGTGTATGAGCACTTTGAATCGCTAAGAAATATCTCAATCTCGAAAGTTTGAATGAAGACAAATGATACCTAACACGAGAGGCGGCATCGATTTGTTGACTCCCAGAATCGGATTATCGCGACGGGCGATCGTGCATACGAGTCGTGCGTTATTAGTGAAAGTCGTCCGCACCTGTATAGTTTGAGGATCAAGACTAACGGCTACGATATTCCCGCCAGGAATTGCGTGAAGGGGTAAAGAAGGTCAGGAAGGAAAGGAAAGATCAAGAGATCCTCACCTGGCTGGAGAAAGGGAAAGGTATAATTGAACAAAATGACGGGCGGTCTCTTGCCGACATTCGAATTTCGACACACGACTTCGTGAGAAAACTTGGTAAAACAACGTTTAAAAAGTCGAGCGTCCTCCGAGCGAAAAGTTGTGTGTCATTGTTCTCTTTGCTGGCTGCTCTTCTTGAGTGATTATCGGATCGGAGGGAGCACTTTGAGCGAGTTTCTCGAGAGAAAGGAACGGATCCCCGAAGAGAAGAAGACTGCGAGAGGCCACGAAGTAAGAAGCTCCTGTCGAGTTATTAGGAGCAAAAAGGTTCAAGAGGAATCGTCGGGTCGCGTACTTTGTTGAACCGTCCCTCTTACGACGGCGCTTCGCAAGGCTGCGCGAGAGGTATAAAGGACCGTTAGGAAAACAAATGGAAATTTCGCCGAGTAATACTTCACGATGCTCTGCGCGGAGTGAAGATACTTTAAGTGAGATGCACTCGGCAGAACTTTAGAAAGGAAATATCGAAGTCGAACATGAAACAATCGGAACAAAACAATCAGACGTGAAGCTTCAATTCCTTTTTGTCTCCTTTGAGAGCGACGTGATACATTATTTGTAAAAAAAAGTTAAGCGAATCCGATAGCGTTATCTTGAAGTTAACAACAATTTTCTCGTTTTATTTAATGGCACTTAACGACCGTTATTGTCGGATAGATATTAAAAAGAGTAAGTAAAAGTTTAAAGATTGTTAAGCTCTATGAAGCTTCTCTATTACAAACTTTAACTCCTTCATTAAAAACGCTTCGTTAAAGGCTTTCAGTATACTTGGAAAGATATTGAAGGTCTGCTTCTGTTACGCAGATTCGCGTACAGCAAACAAGCTCATTTACGGCATTTACACAAAGTATCTCGAGAAAGAGATGGAAATTGACCAAAGCCGCTTCGTTACATGATCGATAATTTATATTTCCTCGACTGAAAAAGAAGATCAGAAAAGATTATCTACGGCTAATCTTTCACCCGAATATCAAAAGAATCCATTGGCGGGAACTTTGTGCTAGAGAAGGCTATTGCGAAGAATACCAGCGGTAAATTGGATGAGTAAAATTAACGGACTGTGAACGAGAAACAGGAGAGCCGTCTTCGAAGCCATTTGCTTGCCGCGAATGAGAATTGAAAGAGACGTGCGCGATTAATCACAGACTTAAAAAAAGTGTTTTTCTTTTTGACGGTGTGCATTAGAATGACAATGAGCCTTTTACTCGAATAAGGCTTGACCTCCGTTATTTATCCGTCTCGAAAGAACACGTGCGCTTTAATTACCGAACTTTATAGCAGTTCCGATCTATACCGGTTCAAGCGAGTTGATTCCCGAAACGCGGAGAGATACGTGACGAAGGATGCGAGGGGCCGCAATCGTAAAGACGCAGCCAAGCAGCGACCAGACGCGACACGCTCGCAAAACGATCGCGGGGTGATCAACGGCACGGATCGCAACGGCGACGATTCATCGGTTCGCCGCCGCGAACTGGAGCGTAAGGGATCCGTTCTCCCGCCGAGCATCATCCCGTTTACCCGACCGGAAACGTTCCGAGGAGAATACGAATTCGTCGTGGATTTTTCAGGCCGTTTCTCGCTTCGCCGATGCACGAAAGAAGTTCGTGACGAAGGCGACGCGCGTTCAAACGTGACGGGGATCGTTCGTGGTAGAGAAGAAAAGGAAGAAAGGAGAAGGGAAGAGAAAGAGAAACGATGCCGGGTCGCGAGACGATTGTCCTTTTCCGTTGAGGGATCATCGACGATCTCGAGACTCCGTCGTAAGAGTGCCACGGCGCGCAAGAGGAAGAGAATCTCCGTTAATCGAAAATCGTTAAACGGCAAACTGATACTTCGAGGATGACGCGGGTCGCGTATCGACTTGGTCTTCACCACCTCCTTTTGGGCCTCGGCTTACTGATCGAGCCCCTGCTGGGTTACAACGTTTTGATGGCCACTATGGGTGGCACCAAGTCCCACACGGTACCCTTCGTCGCCCTTGGTACGAGTCTGAGGTCGCGAGGGCACAACGTCACGCTGCTGAGCGCTTTCCCCGGTCCCGCGGCAAATAATGGTCTTCACGAACTGGTACCGTCGATCCTCGAGGTGATTTACGATCCACCACGCACGTCCGTCTCCCCAAGCTCCGAAGGATTCTGAACCGCTTCGCGGGACTTTTACTGCACCTCGCGCGTGTAATTTCTTTCTACCGCGTCCAATTTAGCCCTTGACCCATATTTAATTTTATTGCACACTGAATAATTTACCAGAGCCGCCTGTTTGTACCATCTGCATTCATTATCTTCTCTTTTTAAATCTCTGTTTTTAACATTTAAGTCTCTTTTTCTGTCTACCTGTTTCATTTCTGCTCGAGTTTAGTCCTTCAAAGAAGCTTACGTTAAAAAGAAAGACTTGCAAAACCGTACGATAATATTTACGAGTTCTCTTTCCTCGGTAAATAATTAATCTTTGAAGAGGAGGTTCGGGGCTCCCTCCCGAGGGTAAACAAGTTTCGCGATATAATATCGTGACGCGGAAGTCGAAAGTTTCCGGGGCTGACCTAACGATCGCGCGAGCGCCAATAGATTTATGTATTGTGCCGCACGCACGTGTTCACCTCTCGTGTCTTGCGGCACAGGCTTATGTCGAGAATTTCACGGCTCAGTGGGACCTGGTGGGCGCCAGGTTCCGGAACGAGCTTCCTGTATCACCGTGGGACGCCATGAGATACGCCTGGGAGTCCTGCGAGGCGTTGCTGCAAGACGCGCCGTCGATAGCGAGCATGAGAAGACCGGACGGTGATCCGCTCGCCCGATGGGACGTCGCGGTCCTCGACGGCGCTTATCCCGAATGCATGCTGGGAATCCTCCACGGCGAGAACGTGCCGACGATAATGTTGAACACGGTAATATGCTTTTGGCCGTAGTCGAGAAGCGCGATGGGACCCTACGCAATATTCCGAATTCCCGTTACAGCTCGTCCCGGTTCTCTCGCCGCGATAACAGTCAACTCGAACTTTTACTCGAGTGGATAAACGATATTGTGTTAGGTCGACCTGTGTAAAAATCACATCGACGATAGAGAGTCACACGCAGCTCTATCGCAGTTTTATCAAAGTGTTTGCTTAAAGTGTGTTTCAGTTATCATAATATATGATACAATATACATATCACATATATGATATAACATTGCAACGATATTATACTTTATCTGCGTCGGTTGCCGTTATGGCCAGATTCGTGATCTTTTAAATATAAATAAAAAACTGACTTTTGCATAACTAGTTTGTATTTTCCGGTAGGTAATTAAATATTTAAATAGCTGCATATTTCTTGAAAGAAGTTTCATATAAATCTCTAGAATATAAAGTTTTAAATATCTCTAAGTGGATTCTTGTTATAAACGAATTAATTCTCAAGAGAATAATGGCATAAAGCTTCTTTCTTACAATTAGTCTTTTCTACGAAAATATAATAACAAGGAGAAGAAAATTATACATCCACTATGGTTATTCCGAGCGCAAAGTGCAAAAAAATATACTTATTTGTCGTATCCCGATGTTTCCGCGCATAAGTAAATGAGAAGTAAACAGTTCACCGGAACATCATGTTGTTCATTCGTGTGTGACTAATACGACAAAGTGTAAAGTTATCTCATCTTCAAACACACGTTTAAAGCCTACACATGTCTCTCATACTAAAGCTATCTTAGAAAAGCGCTAAGCAAAACGCGTTGGCCAGTTTCTATCGATTTTCTCTCCTTTCCTTTCCTTCTCTCATTTATTCGTTCAATGACGTGAATGACGCGTAATGATAAAACGAGCTTGTATAACAGAGCAACGAGGTCCCTCACCGACCGCTGAAAAGGAGCGGATCTCCGGCAATTTCTTCCTTTTCTAAAAACTGATATCCTTGCATCATTAAAGCCACTTGCTTTCGCTGTGCATCGTTGCAGCTAACGAGTAATGAGAACGACGCGATGTTATCTTGCAGGTGGCACTGTACAGCGGATCCATTATGCGACAGGGCAATCCATCACCGTGGTCGGTGACTCCGTATTTCGGTAAAGCGATCACGCAGGACATGACTTTCCTTCAGCGAGTCCTGAACACAGCGGCCCTGTTCACTCTAAAGATCATGCACTGGTTCACGGTTTCGATTTATCTTCAGCCGACGCTCCAGAGATACCTCGGTGAGCATTAAATCAGCCACGGTCTTCGCGTCCCGCTGATTCGTCGAATTATGTCGATGCTGCTAATTGCATGCTAATATCGTATATCTTTATTTATAATCAGATAATTATATAGCCCAAATGACCGTGTCATATTTTGCTTTTGACAGGCAATCATATACCCGACGATCTGCACAGCCTGACGATGGAGGTCCCCCTGACTTTGCAGAATAGTCATTATAGCGTGGGCGATTCCGTGCCCTACTTGTCGAACGTCGTAAACGTGGCGTGCCTTCACTGCAGGCCGGCGATGCAATTAAGTTCCGACTTGGAATCCTTTTTGCGACGCGGTAATTTCATAATTTCGCATTTCTCTTTCGCGAGAGATTTACGTCATTCTTAATTTACATCTAGTCGCTAATTTGAGTTGAGAAGCCGAAAACTTTCGTATCGCATAGCAAAATTGTTTAAACGACGATATTCCCTTATAGCTTTCCCTTATACAGGTATATTTTTTTTAATTTGAGTCTTGTTACGTATGTGTTTGTTCCATAATGAATTTTATCAGATCTAACGACTCTTCTTATAACGCGAAGATATCAAGTGTAAAATATTATTGTTTAAGCCTAGCAATGCTTCTGGCATTTCGCATAAGAACCGTAGCAAACGGATTGACGGTTGCTTTCCATTTTCCGATGACTCGCCACTCAAGTAAATGTGCAATAAACGTACCGCAACGTCGAACGAACTCTTGCAGGTTTCGTGTTTGTTTCGATGGGATCGTCGGTACGGGCTTCCGGAATGCCGGAGGCACTGCTGCAGATCTTTGTCGCGGTATTCTCCACGCTTCCGTATAACGTCGTGTGGAAGTGGGACGGTGGCAAGATCAAGGATCTGCCGGCGAATGTGAGGACGGCTGCCTGGTGGCCGCAGCAGGAGCTGCTCGGCCATCCCAAATTACGTGCCTTCGTTTCCCACGGCGGCCTGTTGTCTCTGCACGAGGCGGCTTATCACGGCGCGCCGACCCTGGTCCTACCGGTATTCTGCGATCACGATGGAAACGCGGCACAAGCTGGTAAATCCTTTCTCCCGTATCTAAAAACGCGCTCGCTGGCCTTTAGGCCTGCTAGGCTTATCGAGAATAATCGTCGAAACTTTTGGGAAGCATTCCTTCTTCGAAAGGAATGATGGAAAAGCCGAGTAGAAATGATTGATCGTTCGTTAAAACAGTGAGTGAATGTGAGCGATGGGGGAAAACTCTCTGATTTGAGTGTGCGAAAATGGAGACTGTAATCTTAGATGGAACTTGCACGCGAAGCGAAGAGAACTGTCTTACGATAATTGATTAGTCGTTTAACGACAGGATCGCTACATTTTCGTGTATTTGTTTGACATAGAGAAACTGGGTTACGCTTTGGTAATGGATCTGGCTGGAATATCAATCAGTGCGCTTCGCGAAGGTATAATTAAAGTCGCCGCACTTCACAATAACTCGTACAGAGAGGCGGCTAAGAAGAGGAGTGAGTTGCTACGTGACCTTCCGATCGGTCCCCGAGAATTGGCCACGTGGTGGGTAGAACACGTTGCCAAGCACGGCGGAGCCGACCATTTGAGAAGCTCAATCAGGTAATATCGCTTTTTCAAATAATTTATATTATAAGGTATACGGATTCCTTGTAATAAGCATGCATAAAAATACTCGTTTGAGTATAGTACTGTACAAACAATTCAGTTAGCAAGTTTCGAAAGATTCATTGACAATTGGATTTGAAAACATTTAGTAATTAAATATTTAGCGATTAAACATTTAGTAATTAAAACAGAGTATCTTAGAACTGTTGGAAGTTCTTTTTAACTGTAGATTCTACATAAATTTTGTCTTATTTCTTAGCAAACACTTGGCGAGAGAACAAACTTCGTCGTAAACTTTTAAATTATATTATTAGATAGTAGATACATTTATCAAATGATGTACTCGATCAAATGATAAAGTGAGGAAGTTAAGTAAATTAAATATAATATTTCAGGTACATGAGCGTGTTCCATTATTACAGCATAGACGTCGCGATATTTTATATACTGAGTTTAATCCTGATAATGTATGGGCTCAAGAAACTATGCTGGCGAGCGGTAATCAGTCAGGATGTCTTCAAGAAGAAAATAGACTAATCGATAATTCCGTGAAACCCTTCGCCAAATTAATTTTATTTATTGTAGCAAACATAGAATCTAATCTCTTAATCATACGTAAGTACATTTAATTGGGACAAAATAGAGATTATGTAAATCGAAGGATAATCTCGACTTTTTAAAGATCTCTAATATATATTTATATAATTATAAGTCATTTGTAATTATAGTTCAGCTGTTACGCTATCGGTGTAGAATTACGATTCAGGATAAATTCGTTCAATCTGGATATCATCTGTAATATGTCTACATGACAAATTAAAAAAAATTATATGAAATAAGAGATACTTTTATGTATGTAGTGTTTTTATTGAGAGATTGAGAAGAGAGAGAGGAGAGAAATTCATTAACCGTTGATATAATAGGAATCTACTTTCAGGACGATGTTACCGAGTGAATATCGTGACGATGACATCATTCTTTATGTTATCTATATTTTATATTCTTATAAATAACAAATTACACCTCATGACCTCACAAATCGAATTCTTTTATTTTAATTAAAATCTCAACCTTTGGCGCGACAATTTATCGTTACCAAACAATTTATTGCCAAAATTAATTTTAATGAAATAAATCAACAATTATTAAGCAACAAATTCTACAGCCGTCAAATTATTAAATAAACAATAATTCGTACGAGCGCCAGGTAAAATATACATTTTACTTTTGGAGCTATTTATACAACAGCAGGATGCGATATGTTCGAACGCTGTTTGTCTCCGACAAAATTATTCAATATTTTGAACACAAATGAGAAAGACGGCGAGGATGTTCCTGACACAATTTGATGCGCTTAAAATAACAAGTATGCGGAATGTTTGACGGAAGCAAATACACACATGAAGGAAGATGTCAAAGGTCGAACGCGTCTATAGACAAGAAGCGTTTCGAAGGATTAATTAGTAATGTTAATGTATGAACATGCGGATTCGTAGCTTCGTCCTAAATACACATGTTGGTGCGACAAGCCAAGCATACCAGAGTTGTGCCATGAATTTCAAGATTACGTGTATTATACATGGATTGTTTATGTTATGTTTGCGCGAAATCTTCTTCATGTAGAGTATGTAGACAACGTAAGCAATGTGAATTGTTATAAGTTGCATATAACCTAGCCTAACTGATTGATTAATTCATTAATTTTTCAAACTGTATTTTCACAAACAGTCCTAAAAAATAAGAAATAGTTTTAAACTAAATGCATTTTAAATTAGATGCATTTCAGTTATAATTTATTAATTAACTGTACAGTAATATCAAAGATATATGATATTAATATAGAAATATTATTATTTACACTGATCTGATCTAATGTAATCTGTTAATTTAATTTGCCCGGCACGCTAAAAATTGTCTAAACTAAATAATGGTAACTGAAAATAAAATTGCAAACAAAACATAAATTTCCGATATTTCTGACAAAATATGAATAATCCATGGATTATATACTCATTGTTTGCGTGACACGTTAAACATAGTTTACATTTATACATGTAGATTATTTTACGCCCAACTCTGGTTTGCACGATCTGTGCGCAAAGACGCGCAGAAACTGGCGACCGGCCTAGAGCGAGTTTACGACAGGTCGGCGAAGGAGGAAGGAAATGCCGTCGCGTTTCCAAAGGAAGCCAGTTACGAGCGAGGAAAAAGGGAGCAAGACGGATCGGAGCGGAGGTGTTCCCTTCGGGGAAGCAGGCAGACCAGATGTTCGCCACGGAGCTTAACGACGTCAATTTATTTACGCCTGCTCGAATATATTTTATCTAAAAATACGGGCGAGATATCCAGGCTATCGCGGCGGCCACCGCGCGCCAGGTATGCCGATCGGCTTTATCGATTTTGCGGCGCGGTGGCGCAATGAAAATAATCGCTATCTCGCTAACATCGTTGCGCGTTGGCGCGATAAACGAATAGATCGCGAATGCGAGATTCAACGACCGTGGCTCTCAACAAGGAGAAGTAGCGCGTTGATCAGAAAGTAATTATCGGAATTTTTTGAACGAGCTTTATCTCTCGACCAGAAATTATACCTTTTAAACAATTTAATTTCGATCGTATTAATTTATCTTTCCGATTATGTTCGGAAGATAATGGGGGAAACTTACGGGAGGATACGACTATAAAGCGAACATTTTCAGTTTCTATATTTCGCAGTTCAATTTATTCGACGTTAATGATGACGAAACGAATTTTTCGTTTCACCAGAAACGGAGTTTATTTTAATTAGTGTTAATTTTTGGCGCGACAATTTATCGTCGGCCAAACAATTTATTACCAAAATTAATTTCAGTGAAATAAATCAACAATTATTAAGCGATAAATTCTACAGCCATTAAATTATTAAACAAACAATAATTAGTACGAGCCTGCTCCATTATTACTCTCAAAAAAGCAGATTTAACAATCTTTTTAAAACAGGCTATTTTCAAATGTATACGAGGGTTGATGCAAACAAGATTATCGCTTTTCCATTCCACGAGTTTTATACCGGATAAAGCTAAAAAGCCGAAGGGGATCGAGAAAATTTTCTCTGGATAAAAAAAAGGAGGCACACGCTGATGCCCCATGGCAATTCCGTTTCGACTGTGACCTGTAACTTCGTTCTCGACTTTAACAGGCACGACGAACCTTTTGTACCAACCCTTTTAACGTAGTACGCAACGACAAGTTTAGTCCTCTCGATTTCCCCTCGTCGCGTCGTCCTCGTCGGGGCGATTGAGGTGGGTTAACGGCTCGGAGAGTCGAGTCGGAGCGGAGCGTCCGTCGGATCGACGATTGTTAAAAGAAAAACGCCGGAGGTGATTCATGGTGACGACCGCGCGGCGACGCTCGCGTCGACGCTCCTCCCCGCGGGCCCGTGGGACGTCCCTCACTGTGTGCCGTTGCGTTCGCGGCTACATTCAGGCCGCGTCGGTGTACTCCGCGATCACGGCGGCTCGATCAGTAGCAGCTGACTCGCTGGTCGGGGTATACGTTGTCGCGCCGCCTACTCGGTAGAAGCGAGCCGCGCACGCGCGCGCCCGCACGCCCGCCGCCCGCCCGCCCGTCCGACCGACCGCTCGCGTTCGAGGGCGAGGAGAGAGTTTACTCGCGTACAAACGAGAGTCGTCCGAAGCCGAAGATAGTGTGCGGCGTGCGCGTCGTTGTCGTGCGTGCCAAAGCCTGGCCCCCTCGGCCTTGTGTCAGTGTGTGTGAGTGTTTTTTCTCTGTGCCGTGCGCGGTACCGGTGTCTCTCTCGCGCTCGCGCTCGCGCGCGCGCGCGCGTGTATATACCGTGTATACGTTCTCGGAAGAAGCGGAAGACGAGTGAGATATGCCGTTCGCAGCCTCCGTCGCAGCCGCCACCGCCACCGCCATCGCCACCGCGAGCTACTGCGTGACGAACGGCGCGCACGTGAATCGTGCGCACGCCGTGACGAGCACGCACGACGAGGTGAGAGCGCAATGGGCATCCCGCGACACGGCGCGGCGTGAGGACCCACGCTTGTTGTTCCACGCGCGCGCGCCTTTTCCGCGCGCCGAGTAGCTTTCCGCCGATCGTCGCGTCCCGCGCGAAAACAAAGCGAGCGAACGGACTGAAGTTGGGAAAGGTCTGAACGTGGCCGAGTTTGTATTGCGATTAGACGATGCGACAGGAGACATCGAGGAACGAGAGCAGCCCCAAGCATTTATATGCCCATATGTGCTTGTGTACATACATATACACACATACAAACTTGAAACTTATATATTGCATATATATATATATATATATATATATATATATATATATATATATATATAGATATGTACATAGCGCGTCGATGCGAAAGAGACAGGAAAGACGAAACAGGAAGAGCGCGGGGAGCGGGGCGGGGGACGAACGCGGGGACGCCGCGCCCGAGAACTCGTGTGAACGCACGTGGGTTCGGACGAAGGAGAGATGACGGGAAAGCATGTGCGTCCTCGCCACCGCTATTTCCGCGGCGCGAACCGGCACACTTTATGTAGCACGTAACGTACGAGCGGCGATCGATCCGCGCGACGCGCCGCATTCGAGGTAGAGCGTTGGAGAAAGGAGCAGCGTCGACCCTTGTGCGGATTTACGCACGCCACGTCGCGTCGCGTCGCGTCTCGTCTCTCGTCTCGACCTGTCTCGTCTCCCCGCTGTTGCCGTCGTCGTCCATAATCGTTGTCGGGCAGGCTGTCGGCCGCATCGTTGTTCCGCATCGCCTATTGTGCGTGTCGCGTGCGCGCGGCCATCGCCCGCCGTCGCGTCGGTCGGGCGGGACGCGTCCGCTGCGCGTTTCTACCCTCTGCTGGCTTCGGCCGCGTGACGTAATCCATTCAAGCGCTTACTACGCAATATACAAGACACGACCGTCGCTCTCTCTCTCTCTCTCTCTCGCTCTCTCTTCCTGCCGCCGTCCCGCTCGTCCCCGTCGCTCATTCGCGCGCTCGCTCCGCTCCGCTCGTTTCCCCCGCGCTCTCTCGCGCCCGCTCAATGCCCGCGCGACCGCTCCGGCTTCCCCCACCAACCCCCTCGGTGCTTCCCCGTGAGTCCTGTGACGCGACGCGACGCGACGCCGAGCGATGCGGAGCGGCGCGGCGCGGCGCGGCGCGGCGCGGCGCGCCCTCCTTCCTCTGTTTTGATCGTTCGCCGCCGGCGCAGAGTGCTCGCGCGATTGGGCGAGGAGAGACCGATCGACGGAAGAAGCGCGAGAAAGTGACGCGAGTCCGTTTCACGTGGGACGCGGCATCGTCTCCGCCGCGCGCCAACCGTGTTCCACAGTTCTTCTCTCCTTCCTATATTCGGCGCAGGGAACGACGCACCGCCGTCTAATCCCTCAGTGTTCTGCGCGCCCGACGGTGGTGAGGTTCGCGTGTCACGCCGAGTGAAAATCCGACGCCTACGCACGCCCGCTTAAATGCGCCGCGAGAGGAATCGAAAGGTTGGTGTTGTAATTGCGCTACCTGCAACCTGCAACCGTTCTCGCTCGCTCGTTCGTTCATTTGTTCGTATACAGCATACACGCCCGATTGATTGATCGAATGAATGAAATGACTGACTTCGCTCGACTTTGTTTACCTTCGATTTCACTCCGCCGCGCCGCGCCGCGCGCTCGCAACCGTGTTGTCGACGCCGTCGTAAATTGAGAATTATGTCAATGTCAGCGTAGGCTGAGAATCGAACGCGTTTATCGCTAAATATGCGGTGAGAAGAAGCGCGGCGTCTCTCGTGAGATCCGCCCTCGACTTCCCTTTTCCTCCCTTTCCCTCTCTCTCTCTCTCTCTCTCTCTATCTCTCTTTCTCTGCTTGTCTCTCTGTCTCCCTCGCTCCGTAGCACGCTTTCTTCCCCTGTAACGGTCACATTCCTAGACCACCATTCGAAGATGGTGTACGAGTGTTGTCCGGCAAGACGGATCGACCGAAGATCCGTGTGTGCGCGCCTGTGCCCGTGTCCGTGTCGTGGACACTTACGAAATGTGCGACGCAGTCGGTTTTGTGATGCCGCGCCGCGCGTCCGTCTCCCTTCGACGCGGAAAACGTGCTAGTGCTCGCCGCGACGTGTTTACAAACACGACTTTTGCGCGATAAGATCGATCCCGCGTGGAGAAGCCGTACGCGAGTCGCTCGTAAACGGGGAAATTTTCACGAGCCGGACCAGAGCCTCTCGAATAGCGACGCTACGAGACGCGACGCGACGCGACGCTTCGATTAGATTCATCCGCCCCGCGTATACCGATACGTATGTCGTAGCGAGGAGGTCAGGTAATCGACGATCAGCGACTAGCGTTCGACGAATGTTAATTTCTCATCAAGTCAAAGGTGAGATCCATTCGGGATGACGTGTACGCCTAGCCGTACGTGGCTGTTGCGCAGCGTCGTCTATTTTTCCGTCGCGAGCGAGGAAGCGGGTCGCGTAGGCGTGACGCCTGTTCTTTTCCGGAAGCGGGTCTAATGATAGTGCCCGAGGCACTTTTGTGCGACGTCTTCGACGATGCAGCTTCGCGTCGGTATCGCCCTCCGTCTGGTTAGCGTGCATTTGCCGCAATATCGTATAGGTAGTGGGCTATATATGTATCGCATATACATATCGCATATACATATATCGATCACTTAATTATCGCACTACGCAACATTTTACACGCGTGTGTAATGTGTTGCGTAGGGCGATAATTAAGTGATCGATGTATCGCCGCGCGGCACGCGACGCGCTTTTATAAACGAGGGTATGCGATTCGCGTCGCAGACTCGCATATGCGGTGACTCGCGAGCACGAGGTAGAGACCGAGAGCGAGCGGGTTTCCTGCGCGTTCCGCGGAGGAATCAATCGACTCGGGAAGGTATGGTGTGCGATGCTATTGCGCGGCATCGCGTAAGATCGCCGTACCTCTACCCCACGCAGCACACCGCCGCTGATTCTAACGACGTATTTCGACGACGGATCCGCGTCCGCGCCGGCGGAGGAGCGCAAATTCCGGAAACTCGTTCTCATTTTTTCTTTCTTTCTTTGTTTTTTCAAAGAGAATAGATTAGCCGACGAAAAATTTTGACGGACAAGCTCAACTGTAATGTGGAATAATATCCGTCGTATTCAGCGCGTTTCCGCGTCCGCGCTGCGAAAAATAATGCAAATCCAGAAACGCGTTCTCTTTTTCTTTCTTTTTTTTGGAGCGGATAAATTAACGGGAAATTTTGACGGGCAAGTTGAACCGTTTTATTCTCAGATTTGTACGTGGTATAATATACGTCGCGTTGACTTCAACGACGCATTTCAGCGACGAAGAAACGCAAATCAGGAAACTTTCTCTTTTTAAAAGAGTAAATTAACTGACGAAAAATTTTGACGGACACATTCAGCTGCTTAGTGCGCAGACCTGCGGAGTAATATATCCGTCGCGTTGACTTCAACGACGCATTTCAACGGCGAAGAAATGCAAATCGAAAAACTCGGTCTCTCTCTCTTTCTTTCTTTTTCTAAAAGAATAAATTAACTGACGGAAAATGTTGATGGACAAGGTTTAGCTGCTTCAGATTTGTACGTGGAATAATACCCGTCGCGTTGACTTTAACGACGTATTTCAACAGCGGAACAGCGGATCCGCGTCCGCACAGCGGAGGTACGCAAGTCCGAAAACTCGTTTTCTTCTTTTTTTTTCTTTTTCTTTTCCAAAGGGTAAATTGACTGGCAGAAAATTTCGTCGGGCAACTTTGTCTGCTTCGTTCAGACTTGTATGTAATGTAATGTTCGCCGCGTTGACTTTAGTCGATGCATTTCGGTATAATTTACTTTTTTTAACAAAAAAAAAAAGAAGGAAAAATTATACTGCGATAAATTCAACTGCTCGGACTTACGTAGAGAAATTTTTAACACGTTTACTTCGCAATATCGACGATGTTCGTCGTCGGTCTTTATTATTCGGAAAGTTTCGGCATACCACCGATACGATCGATCAACAGACGACATCTTATCTTAAAACTTACAAAGATAGGTGAGCGTAAACATTCAACCGTAGGTAGATAGGTATGAAAGAAAAGCGGCCAAGGGAACAGTTAATGGATTATGCTCGACCATTATATCGTTACGTTACGCTCTTAGATAATTGTATTTAAAAATGAAAGTGATAAAACTTTATCTCAAATTCTCGTACAAAATTTTATCTCAAATTCTTGTATAGAAATTACAGAAATACAATTTTACAATAGTTAATTGATTTTGGTTCTAAATTGCAGAATATAAAAAACGTGATTTTATATATTATTTAAGATTTAGAGATTATTTTAAGTAAAAGCGTGAGAAGAGCCACTATCTAAATCTGTTATATCGCGATCACGAATCTTCAGCGTTGCAACTTTCACTCTATATTTAACGTTATTTCGTAATGCACGGTTTCCAACGTGTTAGTTAATAGATTCTGATTTCTGTACGCCTGACGTAGAAATTGCGCTCTTTGTATATTACTAGAATCAGAAAATTACATTTAACAACCGTGACAGCCACGTTTCTCAATGCTGGGTAACGTTACTCATTTCATATTTCCCATCTTTTGCATATATAAATTTTTTCACTTTTTCTCCGTGTGTGCTGGGGCAATATAAAGCGAAGCTTGAAAGGCCTAAAGCGGCATGTTTTCACGTGTTTCTAACGGCATACCGTTTACAATGGCGTTGATTGGGATGTACCATTCGGATTCCCGAGTTGCCTGAGAGTTTACACCGTATTGTCGCTACGTGTCCACACGGAGCGTTAAATTCGCGATGAAAACGCGGTTGTTCGCCGTCGATCGTCTGCCCGCATTTTACACGACTATTTTTAACCCTGTGTTCCGTTTTAATAATCGCAAGAATTGTATAATAACCGAACAAATCGACGTTTGTTTGAGTTTCCGCGCATAATTTTACATATTTTACGCTAAATGTTGCGCTCTCGTCCAAACAATCGGTCATTTGTAATGTTATGAATGGATTAAAGGTCGAAAGGTATCGTTTATCATAACTGCTTCAACTGCCATCCGGCATTACAATCTTTTTAATTGTACAAGATACGACTAAGTTTACTTTCCCTGACTTTCTCTCTCTCTCTCTCTCTCTCTGTCTTTCTCTCTTTCTCTTTATCTTTCTCTTTCTTTGAGAAATACATAAAAATTCCTTTTTAGCTTAATGCACTACTTAACTTATCGCAAGACTATAAATAATTTATGCCGCTTATTTTAAAAACGCAGAGTGTGAATGCGATACCGAGACACGACAGAGGCTCGGTGAGGGAGAATATCGAGCGGCGCGCATTTTTAGTGAGATTTTTCGGGACTGCACTTGCGCAACCGTCAAAACAAACGGCTCATGTAAGTTAGAATGATAAGTAGCGATGTATATTCCTCGCGCAGCGCAATCTGATAACCGCGTAGAGTAAATTAAAGGCCCCAGGAAGCCACTATCTCGAAAGCGGCATGCGCGATAAAAATATCGCATACAGTATACGGAGTAATTTACAACTCCGTGTGAGGTACGAAACGGACAATGCGCGTTTTGCATTGAATGAAGCGGCTCGATTCTAATTCCCCCTCCCCCTCCTCCTCCCCTCCTCTCCCCACGCGTTATGCAATATGGAATTATGTGGCGTTCACGTGTTCACGTTCATGGATCTGCGAAATACATTTTCGTATACTTCGAGGCACGGGACACAAGATATATATAACCTGTGGAATATCGGTAAACATGAAGGCTCGTAGGCACTCGACAAACGTAAGGCAGATTAAATGCGTGTTAATTACGTATCGGGCGAATCGATCGGGCGTGTGTAAAGTGTTCTATGCTTAATAATAAGTTTCGAGGTTAAACGTTGGTGTGTAAATACTATCAAAGACGCGCTGGTCTCGAGACCGAAGCGTTAAATTGAATTGAATTCCGTAGACTATCATTGAAATTGTATTAAAGGGTTAGCCCACTATAATGATTTAAAAAATTAAGTTAATTTAGGATCTCTTTGTAGAAGTTAGAAAATCTGAACGAGAGTTTTGATATTAAAAGCTTATTAATTATCTTTACATATTCTGCACAAAAATTGAAAGCTACTAAAATTATCGACTTTTGAAAGTAATGTTTATAAAAAAATATAGATTAGTCCTAATTTAGCATCAAAGAATCAAATTTTAAATAACAAACTTAATAATCTAATCGATTTTTGATTGCGATTTTGAATGTAGCAAATGTAACATATATATTTTCAATTATACACATAGAAAATTTTAGAAAATGTAAACAATGTAGATTTTTTAACTTCCAGTGACCTCGTAACCTTTTAATGACGTGCTTGAAAGTTTCTATGCTCTTGGCATTCTTACTCTGCTCCATCCTTGTTTCGAATACACTCGGCTATCCTTACAAATAAGTATAAATAATAAACAATTATATGCAATTATCTGCGTCGCGTGCGATAAAGTCATTTGCGTACGGAATCGTAGACATATCCATCACTTTTTCCATACGTGGTAATCTCGCGTTTCCATGTCATTGGAGTATTTCCGTTCTCCTTCGATTAGCTGGCGCCGATCCCATATGGTTGTAAGTGTACATCGCTTTTCTTTCGCCGAGGGTTTACGCTACGGGAAAAGGGAGACGTTTTTATGGGCAATTTGTACAGATAGCTCTCGAAGGCCATAGAATATCCTTCGAGGAAGAGATAAATGTTTAAGGAGGATACCGCGAATCGCGCACGTGAACGCATCACGTGCGCCTCGTGACGATTCGCTACTTCGCGTTTCCGTTCACGATATGTAGTGGCTGATCGAAAACTGCGCGATGCAGCGTGTAAAGTCCGAAGTCGCGCTCCAAGCTCGTTGAGGAGAAAGAAGAGATATCGCACGCGCGTGAGAGAGAGATACGCGTTAGTACTTTACATCGTCCAAAGGTTAGCATTTCCATTCGCGCCGCCCTTCATTGTGCCGTCCAACCCGTCGCCTTCCGCCATTTACGCGCGCGCTCCCTCGTTCGGCTCCTCGTCGTAAGCGTACAAAAGGACAACCGAGCGCGCGGGGCGACGGCGGGAGGGAGAGGGAGGTGAGGAAGCCAAGATTGTAAAAGAGGCGGATGCCCGTCGCTTCGTCCCAGTGTGGTGCCCCGACGATCGTTGACGCACACCGAAACACGGAAATATTTTTATGGTGCCAAGCGACGCGTCGGAACTTTTGTTCCCGGCTACGCTTCTCTCTCTCTCTCTCTCTCTCTCTCGTCGTAGCCCCGGTCCTGGTCCCGTCGATTTCCCCCTACCACGCGCCCGCGCTTTCGACCCTCGCGCCGTATCCCTCCCCCATCTGTCGCTCCCGGCCGGAGAGTCGCGCCCCACTACCACCTCTCTCTTTCTCTGTCTCTCTTTCTCCTCCGCCCTCCCCTCGTTCCTTCGTATCTCGAGCATGCGAGCGGTGGTGGAGAGACATAAATCGGCGTACGGCGCGGCCGTGTTTTCGAACGGGTACGAGCCAGCGCCAGCGGCTCGGCCGACAGCGTTCGCAGTATCTACAATCTGGACGAGAGCCGCCGTCGTCGTCTCCGTCTCTTCTCTTCTCCCTGCTGCTGAGTAGGTTGGGAGCGTCGTCGCGCCACGCCGCGTCACACGTGATCGTCGTCCCGCCGCCGCGCCGCGCCGCGCCACGCCACGTTCGGTGTTCTTTCTCAGCGACGCGACGGATGAAAACGGTGAACGGTCGACGGTCGATGGCGACTGATCGACGAATAGGCGCGTGCTCGTCTCGTAGTAGCGAATTCTCCGAAGGCGACCGCAGGCGCAGAGTCGCGCCGCGCTGTGTGTTTTGGTATCGCCATTTATCTTCGCCGACTAAGGACGCCGGCTAAGCGGTGGCCTTCCTGTTGACGTGTGCGTAAGAGAGCGAGAGCGGGAGCGCGCGTCGATCCGCCACGTGCGATACGGCCGTGAAGGTGTGTTGCCCCGTGTTGTTTTCATGTTTACCGCGGAGAACCGTCGCGCCTACGATAGCGTCGGGCGTTAAGTAATGTATATACACACGAAACTGATCTCGCTTCTTGCGGTGCGCGGTTTCTTGATTAAACCTAACGCCAGATTATGAACGATTCGTGATTCGAGATGCGGCAGTTTCCACTACTCGCGAATAGCACGAATTGACAGTCCGCTCGTCGAATCTGCATTGTTTACCATTCGTGCAGATCGATGGAGCGGTTTTTTTTTCTTTTTTTACGAAATCAAAGGGCGCGAGTCACCACGAATCAATAAATTCATATGGTTCTTGTATAGAATTATACTATACAAACAGTGAACCATGAGTAATAGTGTAGAGACTGTAGAGGATATATATCGAATAATGAATTTCTGCGAATCTACTACGAATCGCATATATAGCGAGTCATTAATTACTAATCGCGCGTAGTCTGGAGCGAATTTTACGGGAGAATGGAGCAACGAGCGGTCTTTTCTTGCTTGTTGCCGCACATTACTCCTTGTTGAGATTTCGTTGCATATCTTTATATTTTATAGATTTTTTTCATGTATATTTTACTTGGCGCGAGACACCGTATTTCTTGATATACCGTACGTATATTGTATGCGAATATGCGAAATGTCGCAGGTTCACCGCGACTGCCATGGTTCAGATAAAAACGCGGCACTACGCGAGACCGCGATTTTTATACACGCGAATAGATCCCTCACGTGATATATGGTAATTTAAGAATCGTGTATTATAAACAGCCTATAAGTCTCTCATTAACATAATTTATCTCGACGGGGTTTTTCTCCAGGTCTTGGCCGCGGATCTACGAAATATCCCATTTCTATTCATGTTCACCTCGATGTTGATGAATCTATGAATTGGATACAATTGCGCAATAAGGAACTAAACGCCACTTTCGTTATTTTTAGTTTTGTATTGCAAAGTGGTCATAAAGAGGACGGGAGATTTTCTAAAAACGCATATACATATGGAATTGTATTTGAGGAAGTTTATAATTCGGGCCATGTGTATTTAAGATAACGTTGGTGCAGAATTTTGCTTCTAATTTTTCGCGAAATTTACTCTCGCGGAAAAAGTAAGGTTTTGGAGTTGACTCCGCATTGCAGAGCTGCGTCCAATTAATAATTCATCTTTATACGTTGTAGTATACATTAATGTCTCGCTAAAACCGTGAGAGGCTTGTGCCGGACCGACGTTTAACCACGAATTCACTATTATCTTTCTGCCACTTAAAAAGTTATTTATCTAAACTAGTAATTTTTCTGACGCGTTTTTTTCTGACTATAACGCCACGGCGAAACGTAAAAATAACACGCGAGTCATTCATTTATTATGTAACGTACAGCTCGGTTCACGTGAAACGAGTACGTCACGTACGGAACAGATACGATATATAGGCATTGTACGAGAATGGCACGTAGACGTAAAACGTAAAAATCCAACACGTAGATCTAATTATACGATACCGACACCGACGTAAATAGAGACGAAAAACCTTCGGTTTAGGTACATATAGTCAATTCTAAACGAGAGGACACGTCGCTTATGAGCTTACGGCCTTAATCGTTTGTTTACATAGCGAATTCAAGCTGTGTCGAGCCAGGTGTCCACTTGAGAATTTTAACGTCGAGAGTCTTTTCCAAAGAAAACAGCCCGAATTGGCACTCGCCAATTTTGCTCAGCGGGCGGAGGAGGAGGGGGAGTATCTTTTTTTCAGCCCTTCTCTTTCGCCATCTCTTCAAGCCTGCGATCATTTCTTGAAGTTATTGAGCGACGAGGTTGAAAAAGCGAGAGCATTTATACGTCTCCCATTTTAAATTACTCCATGACGTGTACGCAGTTCGGTAAAATTACAGGGACGGGCCCCAGATTGTTTTCTCGTTGAATGTAATTTCTCGGTAAAACTCAAATGTCCCATGGGGGAGAGTAGCTGCAACTACGTGTTTACCAGACTTTCTTGCAATCGAGAGTGCTTTTCAGAGAGTACGGTCTCGCGAGAGAATACGCCTAGTTAAATATTCTACGCGAGTTGAATCATTATTAAATCGTATATCTCTTGCAGGTTATTCTCTTTTTTTTTCACACGATGCATAAATCAATTTGCATATTTTTAATTAACGGTATCGAGCGGTGAAACAATTGCATCTTGCGTTTTTGCGCGTTAAACGTACACACGGATCTAATAATTTTTCCCTGTGCATTAGCATATTAAAGTTATCAATCGCAAGATCACTATTTAATTAGAATAATTAGATAATTTATCTTCGTTTTTCTCGCGGTAGCAATTTACATATTTTACCTTATTCCGACGTTTATGCATATTGGATCTAATAAGATTGATGTGCTGTGATAACGCATGTTTAACGTTTTTCCTCTTTCAGATAACATATTCCCGGTCGATTTGAAATAGTCCTCATATTTTCAAACAGCTTGTTTTATAAAAAGAAATTCCTTAATTCGGAACACGGAGCTTTACAGCATGAAATAAATAGCACGATTTTACAAATAACTGTTTCCGCTAAAGTCTTATAAATATGAAATTCTCGTAAAGATATCGGTCAAACGATACGCTATAATTTAAATTGCCGATAATAATCCAGTCGATCGACAGACAGGTGTTGCATTAAATCATACAAGAGAACTCGCGCGTCATTTTGCGCATTTTGACATTTTATTTAAACAAGGAGATAACATTCAAACGTGTAAATTAAAAAAATAAAATCAGATGATATTTTTGCGGTATCTCGTGCACAAACAGAAATTGAAATAGTTCTCTCATTTGATATTTACGCTTGAAGCGGTCACACGTGTCGAACGGGAAAATATGTGTAAAATTTTCCTTTTTATTTCGAAAAGTTTTACAGCAGCCCCGGAATTAAATATATCACGAAAATGTCACCGTAAAATGTCATTTCTACTTAGCCGGTCTCATGAATGAAGTTAGGTGAAACGGAATTTATCATTGGTCGCGACGTCTTTAACGCTACTCCATTAATAGAACTTCTAATCGAGTCGGCGGAATGTTTCGCCTTTTGTTAAACATAGATATTTCGCGTTGCGAAACAAATATTCGTAAGCCCTTTGTGTTAAAATACGCTTCATCGACGTACCTGCCAGTTCTACGTTCCAATGACAATAAATACATTACATACAATTGTTGTAAATTATCCGTAAAGTTAGATGCATAGATATATTTGAGTGCTAAACGCAGTTTCTTTAACTTGGCATTACTATGACAAATTCCAAACTATAACATAGTAAGATTATTTTTACAACTGCTAAAAATAACGTTTATGTTTACCATACAAATTTTTTTTATGATTTACAACTTTGATGATTTTATCGGTATAATTTGATTTGAAGGATCAAACTTAATTTAAAACTTTTTAATTTAAACATTTTATGTTATTAAACTCTAATATTAGCTGAGATTTAATAAATGCCAGCTCAATAATCATGCTACATATTTTCATTTTAGTAACGTCGGGTTAAACAGTGATATTAAATAAAATTTATTATTACAAAAGATTCTTTCAGACAAAGTCCATAACAATTGAAAATATTTCAATTTTAAAATAATTGTATTTATTACACATTATTGCATGAATATTCTGGTTTATTTCTTATATAGGGCTGTTCTTTGTAACTACTATGTTACATATTTTGCAATTAAAGATGAAAAGTAGAAAAAGTTCAAGAAGAAGAAATTTTATGATGAAATGTGCAATATCGTGGCACAGAACACTTTTAAAGACGATATTGTCGCGTTGTAGAAGAGAGAGAATGACTGCTGTAAATTAGAATCGTGGCAATACATAATAATCAAAGCCACAGAAATCGTCTGTGGACTGATTGCGTTCGTGACGCGAATAAATTTCCATATCCAGCAATCGAATTTATATAAAGATTTATATAAATATATTGATGTTTGAAATATTAATAGTAACGATGTCAAAAACATTTTATTAATTTATTTAGCGATCACTGAAGAGATAAATTATTTTCGAGGACAATTTTGGCGTTAGGCACTTTTTATTGAACTGAATTACGTATGGGATATCTCGTGAAAATGTTTCGTCATAAATATCTTGTCGCACGTATGGCAGTTCAATTGAAGTAGTTGGGAGAGCCGCGAGACTTAAAATTTCTAGGAGCTTCCACCTTGGTGCCACGCCCTAGTTAGCCCGCGCTGCACTGGCAAGAATATCACCGCAAAGAGATGAATTTTTGAAGGTGGATGCACTCGGGCGAACCGACTCGGAAATGGGCTCCCGTCGCGAAGATAGAGTCGACGGGGTACTCGGTAACAATATTATACGCGACGGGGCGAAATTTTCGAAACCGTGCTTATGTTGGCACGAAATATTGTCGCGGCGGCGGCGTCTACTCGAGCGAACGGTTGCAATACAATATCCGTGACGGCGGTTGCACTCAGGTGGAGGATAAGGCTTTGGACTTCTCCAAAGTTTGAGTTTGTACTCGCGCGGGACATCGCGAAGTGTCTCTCTCTCCGTTGCAAAGTGGAATCCTAACGATACGGATATTCGTATACGTGTATCGCATATACGCACCACGTTTAGCGTCGTTCCACCCCATCGAGTTTCGTTTACATTCCGGTATGGCACACAGAAATTTCTATTCGCAAAATCACATATGTACTGTCGGGTTTTATACGCGGGCGAAGGGCGCTGTGGCGAGACAATTTTTGAATACAATATCATTGTTTCTCTTCTCTCCTCCCCCATTCTTCTCTCCCTTTATTCATATTTTTATTTTAGTTTCCATAGAAACGTGGGAAATCGTTATGGTATTTTTATATTTATATTTTTATATCAAAACTTTTTCATCGATCGTTATTAACAATGGAAAATTCGTGGTTTGATGGCGTCGTTGCTTTCTTAAATTATTATTATTATTAATTATAAATATACAGAAATATTTCTCGGAAAAATTATTTTTATAATCTCACTTTGATTTAATCTAAAAAAAAGCAAGAAAAAAGATGAGAATTTCGAATAAATTTGCATTCTTATTTCTCGAATGTCAAATTTTGTATTCTAATACCTCCATTTTTCTCACGTCACGACTCTTCTTACAAGTGTGAAATTTATCCTGCGGTGCGCCGTATTTCTGTAACGTCACGTCTCATTTTTTAAAGGTAACTTTGCACGTCTTTTTCAATTCTCTGTGTGCTCCATCGTAACCCGAGTCGTCGTTGTAACGTTGCAAAGCCGTTGAAGAGTCACCTGCGTCTGAAATTATATACGGTAATATGTAAAAGCTCCATTTTCCAGAGAATGTCTGCATCATTGAAGCGCCCTAAAATTCCCGAGGTCCAATACTTTACGCGTAATACGAATCGATGCATAATGCACGAGAGTATGCGGACGTGCGCGAGCGCGCATTGGTTCGGGGATATAGGGAAGATGCATTCGCGATGCCGCGCCGAACGTATGTCGCGTTCGTCGATGTTCGTATATGTTGCGCTCCCTCTATACGGTAGGGCCCGGGCGTAGCGCAGCGCACGATCAACGCGCGCACGCCGAACCTGGGACAACGGGAACGCAGCGTGCTTATAAGTTAGCGGAACAAAGTGAGCAGAATCGATTCTAATTAAGATTTTATTTGTTGCTCATTTGTTGCTAAAAGTTGCCAAAGAAAAAAATTTGTTGCTCTGTAAGTTTTCTTAAAAAACGATGTTCCGCTAAGAGAAGATTAAGTTAGCGTGACAATATACATATAATAACGAAATTGCACATAACAATAACGTAAGAATTTGTTGCTAATTTGTTGCTAATTTGTTGCTCGCAACATAATGTAAATAACAGCGGAAAACCTCAGCGTGCAGCTAGTTACAAGAGTAAAGTATCAGAAAAGAATTTGTTGCTCGTTTAAATTTGGTGCTGGCGTATTGTCTGAATTTGTTGCTCTCGATATATTCGAGTTCCGAATTTGTTGCTTGCAAAATAAGTATAAACAATAGCGGAAAACCTCAGCGTGCAGCTAGTTACAAGAGTAAAGTATCAGAAAAGAATTTGTTGCTCGTTTAAATTTGGTACTGGCGTATTGTCTGAATTTGTTGCTCTCGATATATCCGAGTTTCGAATTTGTTGCTTGCAAGATAAGTATAAACAATAGCGGAAAACCTCAGCGTGCAGCTAGTTACAAGAGTAAAGTATCAGAAAAGAATTTGTTGCTCGTTTAAATTTGGTACTGGCGTATTGTCTGAATTGTTGCTCTCGATATATCCGAGTTTCGAATTTGTTGCTTGCAAAATAAGTATAAACAATAGCGGAAAACCTCAGCGTGCAGCTAGTTACAAGAGTAAAGTATCAGAAAAGAATTTGTTGCTCGTTTAAATTTGGTACTGGCGTATTGTCTGAATTTGTTGCTCTCGATATATCCGAGTTTCGAATTTGTTGCTTGCAAAATAAGTATAAACAATAGCGGAAAACCTCAGCGTGCAGCTAGTTGCAAGAGTAAAGTATCAGAAAAGAATTTGTTGCTCGTTTAAATTTGGTACTGGCGTATTGTCTGAATTTGTTGCTCTCGATATATCCGAGTTTCGAATTTGTTGCTTGCAAATAAGTATAAACAATAGCGGAAAACCTCAGCGTGCAGCTAGTTACAAGAGTAAAGTATCAGAAAAGAATTTGTTGCTCGTTTAAATTTGGTACTGGCGTATTGTCTGAATTTGTTGCTCTCGATATATCCGAGTTTCGAATTTGTTGCTTGCAAATAAGTATAAACAATAGCGGAAAACCTCAGCGTGCAGCTAGTTACAAGAGTAAAGTATCAGAAAAGAATTTGTTTCTCGTTTAAATTTGGTACTGGCGTATTGTCTGAATTTGTTGCTCTCGATATATCCGAGTTTCGAATTTGTTGCTTGCAAGAT
Organism: Temnothorax rugatulus; assembly: GCA_035220575.1. Lineage (NCBI taxonomy): Eukaryota > Metazoa > Arthropoda > Insecta > Hymenoptera > Formicidae > Temnothorax > Temnothorax rugatulus. Next base: position 367,277 of record JASTWL010000168.1, read on the forward strand.
AAGTATAAACAATAGCGGAAAACCTCAGCGTGCAGCTAGTTGCAAGAGTAAAGTATCAGAAAAGAATTTGTTGCTCGTTTAAATTTGGTACTGGCGTATTGTCTGAATTTGTTGCTCTCGATATATCCGAGTTTCGAATTTGTTGCTTGCAAAATAAGTATAAACAATAGCGGAAAACCTCAGCGTGCAGCTAGTTACAAGAGTAAAGTATCAGAAAAGAATTTGTTGCTCGTTTAAATTTGGTACTGGCGTATTGTCTGAATTTGTTGCTCTCGATATATCCGAGTTCGAATTTGTTGCTTGCAAAATAAGTATAAACAATAGCGGAAAACCTCAGCGTGCAGCTAGTTACAAGAGTAAAGTATCAGAAAAGAATTTGTTGCTCGTTTAAATTTGGTACTGGCGTATTGTCTGAATTTGTTGCTCTCGATATATCCGAGTTTCGAATTTGTTGCTTGCAAATAAGTATAAACAATAGCGGAAAACCTCAGCGTGCAGCTAGTTACAAGAGTAAAGTATCAGAAAAGAATTTGTTGCTCGTTTAAATTTGGTACTGGCGTATTGTCTGAATTTGTTGCTCTCGATATATCCGAGTTTCGAATTTGTTGCTTGCAAGATAAGTATAAACAATAGCGGAAAACCTCAGCGTGCAGCTAGTTACAAGAGTAAAGTATCAGAAAAGAATTTGTTGCTCGTTTAAATTTGGTACTGGCGTATTGTCTGAATTTGTTGCTCTCGATATATCCGAGTTTCGAATTTGTTGCTTGCAAAATAAGTATAAACAATAGCGGAAAACCTCAGCGTGCAGCTAGTTGCAAGAGTAAAGTATCAGAAAAGAATTTGTTGCTCGTTTAAATTTGGTACTGGCGTATTGTCTGAATTTGTTGCTCTCGATATATCCGAGTTTCGAATTTGTTGCTTGCAAAATAAGTATAAACAATAGCGGAAAACCTCAGCGTGCAGCTAGTTACAAGAGTAAAGTATCAGAAAAGAATTTGTTGCTCGTTTAAATTTGGTACTGGCGTATTGTCTGAATTTGTTGCTCTCGATATATCCGAGTTTCGAATTTGTTGCTTGCAAAATAAGTATAAACAATAGCGGAAAACCTCAGCGTGCAGCTAGTTACAAGAGTAAAGTATCAGAAAAGAATTTGTTGCTCGTTTAAATTTGGTACTGGCGTATTGTCTGAATTTGTTGCTCTTGATATATCCAAGTTCTGAATTTATTGCTTGCAAAATAAGTATAAACAATAGCGGAAAACCTCAGCGTGCAGCTAGTTACAAGAGTAAAGTATCAGAAAAGAATTTGTTGCTCGTTTAAATTTGGTACTGGCGTATTGTCTGAATTTGTTGCTCTCGATATATCCGAGTTTCGAATTTGTTGCTTGCAAGATAAGTATAAACAATAGCGGAAAACCTCAGCGTGCAGCTAGTTACAAGAGTAAAGTATCAGAAAAGAATTTGTTGCTCGTTTAAATTTGGTACTGGCGTATTGTCTGAATTTGTTGCTCTCGATATATCCGAGTTTCGAATTTGTTGCTTGCAAAATAAGTATAAACAATAGCGGAAAACCTCAGCGTGCAGCTAGTTACAAGAGTAAAGTATCAGAAAAGAATTTGTTGCTCGTTTAAATTTGGTACTGGCGTATTGTCTGAATTTGTTGCTCTCGATATATCCGAGTTTCGAATTTGTTGCTTGCAAAATAAGTATAAACAATAGCGGAAAACCTCAGCGTGCAGCTAGTTACAAGAGTAAAGTATCAGAAAAGAATTTGTTGCTCGTTTAAATTTGGTACTGGCGTATTGTCTGAATTTGTTGCTCTCGATATATCCGAGTTCGAATTTGTTGCTTGCAAAATAAGTATAAACAATAGCGGAAAACCTCAGCGTGCAGCTAGTTACAAGAGTAAAGTATCAGAAAAGAATTTGTTGCTCGTTTAAATTTGGTACTGGCGTATTGTCTGAATTTGTTGCTCTCGATATATCCGAGTTTCGAATTTGTTGCTTGCAAAATAAGTATAAACAATAGCGGAAAACCTCAGCGTGCAGCTAGTTACAAGAGTAAAGTATCAGAAAAGAATTTGTTGCTCGTTTAAATTTGGTACTGGCGTATTGTCTGAATTTGTTGCTCTCGATATATCCAAGTTCTGAATTTGTTGCTTGCAAAATAAGTATAAACAATAGCGGAAAACCTCAGCGTGCAGCTAGTTACAAGAGTAAAGTATCAGAAAAGAATTTGTTGCTCGTTTAAATTTGGTACTGGCGTATTGTCTGAATTTGTTGCTCTCGATATATCCAAGTTCTGAATTTGTTGCTTGCAAAATAAGTATAAACAATAGCGGAAAACCTCAGCGTGCAGCTAGTTACAAGAGTAAAGTATCAGAAAAGAATTTGTTGCTCGTTTAAATTTGGTACTGGCGTATTGTCTGAATTTATTGCTCTCGATATATCCGAGTTTCGAATTTGTTGCTTGCAAAATAAGTATAAACAATAGCGGAAAACCTCAGCGTGCAGCTAGTTACAAGAGTAAAGTATCAGAAAAGAATTTGTTGCTCGTTTAAATTTGGTACTGGCGTATTGTCTGAATTTGTTGCTCTCGATATATCCGAGTTTCGAATTTGTTGCTTGCAAAATAAGTATAAACAATAGCGGAAAACCTCAGCGTGCAGCTAGTTACAAGAGTAAAGTATCAGAAAAGAATTTGTTGCTCGTTTAAATTTGGTACTGGCGTATTGTCTGAATTTGTTGCTCTCGATATATCCGAGTTTCGAATTTGTTGCTTGCAAAATAAGTATAAACAATAGCGGAAAACCTCAGCGTGCAGCTAGTTACAAGAGTAAAGTATCAGAAAAGAATTTGTTGCTCGTTTAAATTTGGTACTGGCGTATTGTCTGAATTTGTTGCTCTCGATATATCCGAGTTTCGAATTTGTTGCTTGCAAGATAAGTATAAACAATAGCGGAAAACCTCAGCGTGCAGCTAGTTGCAAGAGTAAAGTATCAGAAAAGAATTTGTTGCTCGTTTAAATTTGGTACTGGCGTATTGTCTGAATTTGTTGCTCTTGATATATCCAAGTTCTGAATTTATTGCTTGCAAAATAAGTATAAACAATAGCGGAAAACCTCAGCGTGCAGCTAGTTACAAGAGTAAAGTATCAGAAAAGAATTTGTTGCTCGTTTAAATTTGGTACTGGCGTATTGTTTGAATTTGTTGCTCTTGATATATCCAAGTTCTGAATTTATTGCTTGCAAAATAAGTATAAACAATAGCGGAAAACCTCAGCGTACAGCTAGGGAGTTTACTCTTGTAACTAGCTGCACGCTGAGGTTTTCCGCTATTGTTTATACTTATTTTGCAAGCAACAAATTCGAAACTCGGATATATCGAGAGCAATAAATTCAGACAATACGCCAGTACCAAATTTAAACGAGCAACAAATTCTTTTCTGATACTTTACTCTTGCAACTAGCTGCACGCTGAGGTTTTCCGCTATTGTTTATACTTATTTTGCAAGCAATAAATTCAGAACTTGGATATATCGAGAGCAACAAATTCAGACAATACGCCAGTACCAAATTTAAACGAGCAACAAATTCTTTTCTGATACTTTACTCTTGCAACTAGCTGCACGCTGAGGTTTCCCGCTATTGTTTATTCTTATTTTGCAAGCAATAAATTCAGAACTTGGATATATCGAGAGCAACAAATTCAGACAATACGCCAGCACCAAATTTAAACGAGCAACAAATTCTTTTCTGATACTTTACTCTTGTAACTAGCTGCACGCTGAGGTTTTCCGCTATTGTTTGTACTTATTTTGCAAGCAACAAATTCGGAACTCGAATATATCGAGAGCAACAAATTCAGACAATACGCCAGCACCAAATTTAAACGAGCAACAAATTCTTTTCTGATACTTTACTCTTGTAACTAGCTGCACGCTGAGGTTTTCCGCTGTTATTTACATTTATGTTGCGAGCAACAAATTAGCAACAAATTAGCAACAAATTCTTACGTTATTGTTATGTGCAATTTCGTTATTATATGTATATTGTCACGCTAACTTAATCTTCTCTTAGCGGAACATCGTTTTTTAAGAAAACTTACAGAGCAACAAATTTTTTTCTTTGGCAACTTTTTAGCAACAAATGAGCAACAAATAAAAATCTTAATTAGAATCGATTCTGCTCACTTTGTTCCGCTAACTTATAAGACTTCGAG